>CM021781.1:5327849-5392480 GCA_011076525.1 Nettapus auritus | reverse complement strand
ACCTCTCCTTTGGATGCGGGGTGCTGGCAGAGCCCTGTGCGGACGGTGCTCCGTCGTCCTCCCTGGCCGGGTTCGGGGCAGGTCGGGGCGGCGGCACAGCCCTGACCCGTGCTTGTGGGGCTCCACGGCCCCGCTGTCCCTGCGGGGCTCCCGTTGCAGACCCGGGGCGGCTGCCAGGAGCAGCCGTGGGCTGACTCAGCCGGCCGGCACGCGGAGCCTGCACCGAGTTTGTGCGTTCCCAGCCGGTGCCGTTAACCCCCGCGTTCCTCCCCCCTGCTCAGCGCCTACCCCGACGAGCTCGGCCCCAAGCACTGGAGCGACAAACGCTATGAAAACCTCATGAGGCTCAAGCAGGAGGCTCTGAGCTACGCCCGGGAGCAGCGGGCGCATTACATCCTGGTAGGGCAGGAGGAGCGCGGGGGGCACCCCGCACGTGGGGTGCGGGAGTCGTGGCCGAGCGGGCGTCCCCGTGCCTCCAGTCCCCGCGCTGTGCCCCGTAGTTCGTGGACACGGACAGCATCCTGACCAACAACCAGACCCTCAGCTTCCTCATCGCGCAGAACAAATCGGTGGTGGCCCCCATGCTGGACTCGCAGACCTTCTACTCCAACTTCTGGTGCGGGATAACGCCCCAGGTATGCCCCCAAAATCCCCGGGGGGCAGTCCTGCTGCGCGCCCCGTGCCTCGCCGCCGTCACCGCGCTGTGCCGCAGGGCTACTACCGCCGGACGGCCGACTACTTCCCCACCAAGAACCGGCAGCGCCGGGGCTGCTTCGCCGTGCCCATGGTGTACGCCACCTTCCTGATCGACCTGCGGAAGGAGGAGACATCGCGGCTGGCCTTCTACCCGCCTCACCCCAACTACACCTGGGCCTTCGACGATATCATCGTCTTCGCCTACTCCTGCCAGGAGGCGGGTGAGGGACTGGGGAGGGTGAGGGGGGCCGGGGGCTGGGCTCGGTGGTGTTCATCCCCCCCGTGGTCCCGCAGGCGCCGAGGTCCACGTGTGCAACCAGCAGCGTTTCGGCTACATCAACGTCCCGGTGAAGGCCCACCAGACGCTGGAGGACGAGCGCGTCAACTTCGTGCATCTCACGCTGGAAGCCATGGGTGAGCGCTGGTGCTGGGGTCCTGGTGCTGTCCCTGTGGTGGGGCAGTCGGCCCTGGGTCCCTGCCAGAAGGATCTGAGCTCCATCAAAGGGTTTTCCCATCTCTCGGCAGTGGACGGCCCCCCCATGCAGCGCTCCAGGCACATTTCTGTCCCCCCCAGGCCTCTCACCAAAATGGGGTTTGATGAGGTGAGTGCCCAGCAGACCCCCCCGTGCCTCCCCTCCATCCCTCCTCCACATCATGCTGCTCCCCACCACCATGGTGTTCAACCAAGCCCCTGTCCCCCCAGTGATGTCCCCCCGCGGTGGTGCTTTCCTCTTCCTCCCCAGATCTTCCTCATCAACCTGGTGCGGAGGCCGGACCGGCGCCAGCGGATGCTGGCGTCCCTGCGAGAGCTGGAGATCGCCGCACGGGTGGTGGACGCCGTGGACGGGAGGTGACCGTGCGAGGCCACCTCTGCAGGCCCCCGGTGTCACCTTGGGGAGGGGGCTGTGTGTGTGGGGGACACACACCTCAGTAACGCGACCCCTCGCCTTGCAGCACCCTCAACAGCAGCGACATCAAGGTGCTGGGTGTGGACATGCTGCCGGAGTACTACGACCCCTTCTCCGGCCGCACGCTGACCAAGGGTGAAGTCGGCTGCTTCCTCAGCCATTACAGCATCTGGAAGGAGGTACAGGGCCGGGGGGCGCCAGTATGGGGCAGGGACCCCGTGTGCAGCACCGGAGTCATGGGGAGAGGATTTATCCTGCAGAGTAATGGGCCCAGTATGGCCCAGCGTGGTGCTGGGGCGGGTTCGCAGCGCTGTGCCCTCCCTGCAGATCGTGTCCCGGGGGCTGGAGCGCTCGGTGGTGTTCGAGGACGACGTGCGCTTCGAGGCCTCCTTCCCGGCACGGCTGCGGCGCCTGATGGAGGAGTTGGAGGGGGCGCAGCAGGACTGGGACCTCATGTAGGTGCCGGGGGGGTACTGGGGGGACACACACGGGGCTGGCTCTGACCGCTTGCCCCGCAGCTACCTGGGGAGGAAGCAGGTGAACGCGGAGGACGAGGCGCCTGTGGAGGGTGTCCGAAACCTGGTGGTGGCCGGGTACTCGTACTGGACGCTGGCCTACGCCATCTCCCACCGCGGGGCGCAGAAGCTGCTGGCTGCCGAGCCCCTCTCCAAAATGCTGCCGGTGGACGAGTTCCTGCCCATCATGTACGACAAGCACCCCAAGTAAGGAGCCGGGGGGGTGCCGTGGGGCCGTGCCGCCGCGGGAACATGTGTTTCTTCTCCGTCGTCACTATCCCCTCCCTGTCCTCCCCCCGGCGTTGCTCATGCTGGAGGAAAACATCTGCAGCATGAGCTCATTTTCCCCCCCCCCCAGCCGCCGCCTGGCCGCCGGCCGCTGGAAAATGGCCCTCGGCCAGCACGGGGGGGCGGCGGCGGGGACGGAGCTGGGGCACGGTGCTGGCCCCGCACATGGGTCTTGGTCCCATCGGAGGCACTTCCCTGCCCCGCATCCCGGGCTGGGGGCAGCGGTGGGGCTGCGGCTGGAGAGGGGGAGGCAGCTGGGGGTCAGGGGGAGCTCCAGGGGTGTCCCTGGGGGGACAGGGTGGGAAAAGCGGAGAGCAGGATATCAAAGTGGAGAGATGTGGGGGTGAAAGGTGGATGGATGGTGCTCTGGATGTGGACGGGGAGCTGAGAGGAGCCCCCCTCTTACTCAGACCTCTCTGAGCACGCAGTGCCCGTGCCCATCCCCGCTTCTCGCTGTCCCTCCCCACGCGGTGGCTTCCCCAGCACGGTTTTTCCAGCCCTGCTCTCTCCACCGCTCTGTACGCGAGCCTCTCTCCTCCCGCTCTCCCCAGCGAGGACTACAAGCGGCACTTCGCCCCGCGGGACCTGCTGGTGTTCTCGGCTCACCCCCTCCTGGTTTATCCCACCCACTATGCCGGGGACAGCAACTGGCTGAGCGACACGGAGACCTCCACCATCTGGGACGACGACTCCAAGCAGACGGGCTGGACGGGCTCGCAGAAGACCCTGAGGGACCCGCGGGGCGGCGGGGGCTACCTGCGCTCCTCCGCCCGCGACGAGCTCTGAGGTCGCTGGTGCTGGCAGCGGAACCTCCCCGGGGGCAGCCAGACCTTCGCCTGCCCAGCATGAAAGCATCGGGATGCTCACAGCTTGCTCCTGCCTGGACCACTAGCAGGGATGCTCGCTGCCTTGCCCCTGAGGGACCAGGCGTTGTGACTCCGTGGGGAGAATCACTGGTGCCCCAAGGTGGGATTTATCCATGGGGCTCTTGGAGAGCTGGTGCCCCGCTGGGCAGAGGGGCTGCTGGACTGCTCTGCTCTGCTGGGGATGTATTTTCCTGGTTTGCCAGCATTGTCCCGAAGGGTGCAAACTTCTGTTTTTTTTTGGACATCTCGTGGATTTGCAAGAGTGGGAGGAAGGGGGAAGGCCTCCTGCCACCCACCGGGCCTGTCCCTCACCTGTGCTGTGTCTGGGCTGAAGCCCAGGGAGGATTAAACCAGACTGTTTGGAGCTGATGTGCCCGGGTGCTGGCTGTGCTGGGCAGCACTGCCCCGCATCACATCCTGGAGCCTTCCCTGCCTGTGCTTTGGGGCAATTGCTCTGGAAACAAAAGCTCTAAAAGGGAAACGGGGGAAAGTGGGGTGAGAGAGAGGGAATGGAGCTGTCAAATGTGTGCCCTCCTAGGGCGAGGGCTGGACCCGATGTAGGACACAGTTTGTACTGGTGCAGTATGCTGAACGGGATGCTTCTGTGGGGCAGGGGCAGGGGGAAAAAGCCCCTTCTAGCAAACCAGAGCTGCAGTGGGAGAGCCTCATCCCTCCATGGCAGCTGTCAGTGTGCTCTGACCCTCAGCGGGTACCGGTCAGCGATGCTGGTGGCCCTGTGCATTGCTCTCCCCCTGGGGCTGACAGTGGGAGGCAGCAAGGAAGACTCATTCCTGAGGAGCTCTGCTCTTCCCGGGTACTGCTGATGGAAAATGACTTCCCTCGTTTGTGCTGATGCTCTCAGTGGAGGTTTTGGCCTTTGGACTGAAGACCTGACACCAGCTTGAGCACCAGGATGCGCAGCTGAGTCCTGCTGGGCTCTGGCATTTGTCAAGTTTGTGGCCAGATTTGGAGGAGGGTGTTTGCTTTTCAAGAGCCTGAGCTTGTTGGGTGCGAAACCTCAACTCCCTGGAGTGGGTAAATGCTCTTGCAGGGCAATGTTTTGTTGAAAACTGAGGTGGAGGAGCAAGTTCATTGAAAATGCTTCAACTAACTACAGTCCAGGTGAACTGGGGGAGACACAAGCTCCCTGCCAGGCCCCCAGAGCTGCTGCTTTCCCCAGTGCCTGGGACTTGGGTGTTCCTTTTGGTGTGAAGCAGCTGCTGGGGCCAGCCCTGGGGTGGTGGGTTACTGCTTCTACCTATGGGGTCGGGGGCTGTGCCCCTCTTCCCCCACAGCCTGATGGAGGTGATGGGGAGGTGGGTGGAATCCTTGGCACGTGAGCTACCAAAATAATGATCCAGTAGAGCATGATTCAGGGCAGGGTGAACAGCTACACCAGGAACCTGCAGGAGAACCAGCAGCTCCAAGAGGTCACGGAGGACCTGAAGATCCCAGTGGATCTGCTGGAGAACAGGGAGCAGGACATGGCCAAGCGCGGTCTGCAGTCACGGGGTCCCAGGCAGTACGTGCACGGGTGCTGTGGCAGGATGGAGATCTGATGGGAGGCTGGGGACACCTTTGCCACATTGCCTGTCCCTTGGCTGCAGGTAACCTCAATGCAGACCATGCAGCTTGAGGAGCTCTTGGCTGGGAGCTGCAGATGGAGAGGGTGAAGGTCTTTTGCCAGCTGGAGCAGATGAAGGAAGCAGCAGCAGTGCTGCGGTACACGTGGCACAGCAAGGGTCCTGGGACACGTTCCAGTGCCCGCTGGGACACGGGCAAGGAGCCACCATGCTCTTAGGGCTTGTAGGCCAGGCAGGACTTGCCAAGGAAAGCCCAGGGCCTTTGGGATGCTGGAGTGGTGGTGGTGAGAAGCCATTCCCTAGCCTGTCCGCTCTGGCAAGAAACCTGTAACGGGGCTGGCCAGGAGGAGCCGAAGCTCCTCCAGCTTTCAAAAGCTCCAGTGTTTTGGCACAAAACAACCTAACTCAGAAACTACGACGGCCCCACAACCTCCCCACTACTTGCTCCAGCTCAGTGGGAGCAGACCTCATGAGCTGGTGAGCTAGGAAATTCCAGGCAGCTCTGGCTTTCCATGACACACAGTGCTGGGACACCCTTGCTGCAGTGCATCTTCGCATCCACGAAGCCTGGAACACACAGGTGATGATGGGAAGGTGATGTTTGGACAATGGGGATCAGGGAAGTGCTGAGTGAGGCTAGAGGCACCAGCAGGGACATCAGGGAGGGACCCAGGAGGCAGCACGATGGGGCAGAAGGTGCTGGCCTCCTGGTGCTGCCAGGAAGGACAGAAGGGCTGCCTGGCCAAACAGATAAAAAGGGTCTCCTGCCCACCTCCTGTTCAGTGTGTTCCTGCTCGGATCCCTTCGGCATATTGTCCCTGCCCTGCCCTCCAGTTTGGCCCTGCAGCCCTCCCAGTGCACCCAGTCTCCCCCCAGAGCCTCCCTAAGGGCCTCCACCAAGAAACCCCTACAGCTGCAGCCACCTGTGCTGTTGGGGGAAGCTGCAGCCACCTTCACAGGCCGCCCCTTGCAGCACTGGGGCTGTCATCGTGGGGATGGACTCTGATGGCACTCGGGTACCAGGGTGCCTGGCAGATGTGGAGCTGCCAGTGCTGGTCCCCAACAGGGAACTGAAGGGCAAGGGGACGGTGCTGGGCCCTGAGGAGCAGCCCCCATGCCTTCCCCGGGTGTGTCGGGCCCAGCTCCAAGAAACATGAGGCTGGAAGAGGTTTTTGCTGGGCTGCGCCAGGACAGCGGGCTCCTGCCAAGGCTGGCGGGGCTGCGAGAGCTGATTGTTTCCATGTCCGCTGCTGTGCCAAAACAGCGTTTGCCTTGGGGAGGCGGAGGGAAGAGGGCGAAGGAGAAAAGGGGGAGAGAGAGGGGAGCAGAGACTTGTCAGCAGGAGAGAGGAGAATGGGAGCTGGGGAGGACGAGCCCTGCAGCGAGGAGGGGACAGCACCCGTCCCCTTCCACCAGGACCCCCTCCCACTGCACAGCACCAACGCAGGGCCAGACCCTGTCATATCCCTGTGGGGTAAAAGGACACAAACCCCCTGTTTTGCTGCAGGCACCGAGCCCCTCTCCGCAGACAGAGGCCAGAGGCCAGCCTCACAGGGCGCCTCCCCGCCGCCATCTTGTTGGGGTGGGGGTCGCCATCTTGCTCCCGGGCACCGCCATCGTGGTCCCGGGCAGCGGGGCGGGCCCGGGGGCGGCATCGTGGGGCCGGGCTCCTCCGTGCGGTCTCCTCCGGTCCCGTGGGGGCATGGGGGGGACCCTTCCCGCTCTCTTCTCCGTTATCCCTTCCTCCCAGCTTTGGCCATCTCTGAGGTGCCCCCCCAGGATGCTGGCTGGGGGGGGCTCAGGAGGGGCTGCAGGGAGCTGTGTGCTGCTGCAGGGGGTTCGGAGATGGATGCCGGGGAGCTGTTTGCGACGGCAGTGCCCGGGGAGCAGCTGGAGGCCGGCTGGGAGAGGGCCCTGCGGAGGATCTTCGGGCCCAGCCGGTGCCTGCGCGGTGTCGAGCGCCCCGGGGAAGCGGGGCCCTTGGCCGCGGTTGTGCAGGGCAGGATGCGGGAGCAGTAAGTGCTGGGGGTGCTCTGTGTCCCAATGCGTTCACACCTGGTGCGCCCGTTACCTGCTCTAACTGCCTTCAGCAGCAGTCTGTGTGAGCAACAGCATGCGGGGTACAGTCCTCAATATCCCCCCAGCCATCCTCCAGCCCTGTGTGTGTCTTGGCTCTGCCTTTGGAGCCGAGCTTCCTTCGGACCTTGACAGGCTCCACAAGCTCCACATTTGGCAGCGAGAGCCTGGGCCTGGCTCATGGCTCATTTCTTCTCCACAGCTGGCAGAAAGGGATGGAGTTCTCATCCCGCGGCCAGTGGGAGGAAGCTGTCATCTGCTACACGAAAGCCATCGGCTTGGATCCGCAGAGGGTAATGGGTCTCAGGGGGCTGGGGCATGCCAGGCTGGGAGCTGGGAAGGGGAGGCAGCGTTGTTGAGGCTGGCTGTAACGCTGGCAGCTGGTTTCAGGAGGCACGTACTGTGGCATTAGCCTCTCGCCAGGCTGGTCCTGGGTAGCTTGAATAGGGCTGGGTCCTGGGCAGCGAGGGCTGAGGGTGTCTGTGGTGCAGGCAGAGCTGTACGAGCAGCGGGCAGAGGCTTTCCTCCAGCTTTGCGACTTCCAGTCGGCCACTCTGAACTTCAGGAAGGTCCTTTTGTTGGGACCTGCACGGGAGCAGCACTGCCTGGCTCGCTTAGCCCTCGTCCTTGACCTGCAGGTGAGCTACCACTCTGTTCTCCCTGTCTGCAGCCCTGGCCTGTGGCCGTGCTGACAGGCTTTCCCCGCAGGGACAATGTCTGCTTGACCAGGAGCTCTACAGCGAGGCCCTGGAGGCCTTTACACGAGCAGCTGAGCTGCAGCCTCACCGCAGGGTGTTTCGCCGAAGGAGGTGAAGCAGCATGAGGCTGTTCAGCTGCGCTGGTCCTGCTGTGGGCTCCCTGCCAGCTCTGCCCCTCTCCTCTTGCAGCATCTTGTGCCTCGCTGCCCTCAACAAGTTCCCAGAGTGCCTCCGGATGCTCAACAGAGACCTGGTGGAGGACGCGAGGAACCCTGATTTGTACGTGCTGCGTGCCTCCTTCTACGAGCGCTTCGGGCAGGTATGGCCGTTCTGGTCCCCGAGGGATCCTGGCAGCTCCTCCTGGAGTTTGGGGATGCAGGTGGGAGCTCCAGGTCCTGAGGGAACCCGGCCTCCCGGGCAGCTGGCCCTGTGCCACCAGGACATCCAGCGGGCCCTGGAGCTGGAGCCGCAGCACGGAGCCGCCCAGGCGCTGCGGCAGAGGCTGCTGAGGCGAGGCCTGGAGGCCAAGGCTGAGGCAGTGTCGAAGGCTCTGTGCGGGGACCTGCGTGGGGCCCTGCTCAAGATCAGCTTTGCCATCGAGACCGACCCCTTGGCTGCCGAATTCTTCACCCTCAGGTAGCGGACGTGTTACTGCGGCCAGTTGGCCCCGCTGGTGTCTGAATCTTCATTTCTGTGTTGTTGTGTCGTAGGGGGGCCCTCCTCCGACGGCTGAAGGACTTCAGTGCGGCCTCCAAGGACTTGGCCAAGGCGAGGGAGCTGTGTGCTGATGAGGGCCCGGAGGCTCAGGAGGCTCGGCGGCAGCTGGTGCTCACCTACAATGACCGTGCCGTGCACTGCTACACCCTGGGGCGACTTGATGAGGCTGTGATGCTCCTTGGCGAGGCTCTGCGAGATGAGAGGACAGAGGAGGGACTCTATGTCAACAGAGGAGGTAAGTGGCTGGGCTGGGGGTCAAAGCAGGGTCCCCAGGGCAAGAACGGGGGCTCAGGGATAGGGCTGGGGTGTCAAACAGCAGCAACTTGCACACGGTGAATGTCTGCAGGGGAAGGCCTTGCTCTGGGGTCCTGCGTTAGGGACCGGTGGCTGAAGCTGGAGGTAGGGCTCCTGGGTTTTCCCCTGATCCTGACCCCAGTTCCCGGACAAGAGATCCCTGCCCCTCAGGGGTGCCTTTACCATTTCAGCAGTAGGGAGAGGATTTACCACTGGTTCTGCTGCTCCCTCCCCACAAGATCTATTCTGGGGTATGTCTGGGAACTGCTGCCCTCTCCCAGACTGGGCTGCATCTCCTGGTGGTCACAGAGCTTTTGGCAGACGATGCTGAAACCCGGGCTGGGCTGAACGCTGGGCGCGTTTCCCACCGGCACGGAGAGCTCCAGGCAAAGGCCTGGGGCAGCAGCCAGCCCCCAGCCGCTCTCGGTTGCTGAGACACCGGCACGGCTTCGTTGCAGACTGCTTCCTTCGCCTGGGGGAGCTGGCCCACGCGCTAGCGGATTACCAGCAGGCGCTGGAGCTGAGCCCAGGGAACCTCGGTGTGCAGCGACGTGTTGCGGCAGTGCTGCACGAGCTGGGTCGTCGGGACGTGGCGGCGAGGTGAGCAGGAGGGTGTTACAAATAGCCCAGGGTCCGTGGCGAGCCCGGCACGCGCTCCTGTCCCCTCGCAGGCGGTACCAGCAGGCGGAGGCTCGCTTCTCCGCTGCCATTGAGCACGACCCCCGGGGAGCTCCGCACTACCTGCACCGGGCCCGGGCCCGCCTGTGCCTGCGGAGGGTGCAGAGCGCGAGGGAGGACGCTGTGCGGAGCCTGCGGCTGGACCCCACGGACGGCGAGGTACGGCCCTGCTGCTGCTCCCCCCTGCCCTGCTCGGGGAACAGGCAGTTAGTTACTGGCGTGCTGCCTCAGCTGCAGTGCCTGTGCCTAGTGGTTAAGTGGTTTGGGGCAAGCCTGGCGTTTGTGTTCTGCTCCAGGGCCAGCAGCTGGCACCAAGAAACACGGGATAGGGGTCAGGGGTCCTGCTGGGGTACAGGTCCAAGCCAAGCAGCAGTGGTTGTAGCCTGGCTTTTACTTTTTGTGTTAGAGCCATTGGGCACTGTTCGCTTTTTCCCTGTTTCTCTGAACCTAATCCAGGGCAGAAGCCCTCCTGCAGCTGGCTGAGGTAAGGGGAGCGTGTCCCCACACTGCTGTGTGGCACTTAATGGGGCAGCAGCACGGTTCAATAGATCAGGAGCTTCTTTATGGAAAACAAAAACAGGCTCCCTGTCGGGGCAGGTCCCAGTGAGGCTGCCAGGTCCTTCGCTGGTGGCACGAGGCAGGTGTTTGGCTGCAGGGGGAAAGCTTTTCCATGTGTGCCGGTACGTCAGGAGGACATCCAGGTCTTGTCTTGTTGCTGCTGCAGATCCTTTCCCTCGCACACCACCTCTTTACAAGAAAGACTGTCCAGGCCATCCTGAGGAGTGAGACTGGACGCCTCGCCCAAGAAACCTTGGAGGAAACACGTCTGAGGCCTCCAGAACCCACAATTTCAGCCGATGACGCCTGGTGTGACAGCAGGAGGTGAGCGCTTGCAGTTTTGTCTGGGGTGTCGGCCTGCTGGCGCTGCCCGCTCCAGGCGGGGTTTGCTCAGCCCTGAGCACGGCAGGTTTGTTTGCTCGGGAGCACATTTCAGCTGCCTTCAGAGCTGACTGCTGAATTCCTCACGGTGCCAGTGCGGTGACAAGTTGTGTGTGCTGCCAGGGCACGGGGGGGCAGCCTTTACCCAGCCTGTGAAGCAGGCCATAGGCCACAGCACCCACCCAGCACCTCGCCTTGGCTGTGTGCTTGCACGGCCCCTCGGGGGTTCTGCAGTGACCCCCCTGGGGAACAAGGTGCTGTGTGGCTTCTGCCTCCTCTGCAGAGGATGGCTGGAGCAGCCACTGCCATTTCACCTTCTCCCCTGGGAAAGGCCACTGTCTTGTTTCCAGTTACCTAATTACAGACCGTCATCTCTGTGCCACCAAATCCCTGACGTGCTGTTGCATCAGGCAGCTGTGCCCGTGCAACTGCGAGTCTTCCAAGTCCTCCTGCGACAGCTGCAATTAGGAACCCAAGTCAATGACTATTCCCCAACTATTTATTTCATAAAAGATTTATTTTAAAATTAGAAACTCCTAACGGTTGTGAAAGAGGCAGGATGTTTGAGTCTGTCCGTGGGCCAGCTCCCAGGCCACATCTGGGTGGTGCCTGCAGTCGTTGTCCCACAGGCTCTGGAGGCAGGCTGGAATGGTCCCAAGCACTGGCAGCTCGTTTCAGCACAGGGCCCGAGGGGAGCATCAGGGGATTTTGGAAATGTCCCCGTTCACCCACCCCTCAGGCGGTTTGTTCCCAGAGACCGAATGGTTCTGGTTCCTCTGACCTGTGCTCCAGTAACTGCACAGAGATTAACACAGGACAAAGGCTTGTGTGCCTGACAGCACGGAGCACTGATCTTCTCTCGCTTGTCCTCAGGTTCCCACGTAAGTGGCGCCCCCGAGAAGCTCAGCAGAGCTGGCCCAGCCAAAGTTTGCGAGGTCTGACCAGCAGAAGGATGTAAAAGAGGCTCAGCAGGTTACAGCACCAACTCCTCAGCCTGCTGTAGAAATCAACACTGAATAAAAGGATTTTTTAAAACCATTCGTAGCACCATGGTCTCCCCTGGAGGTAGGCACAAACTTTTTTTTAGTAGCTAGTAAAACAACAGAGAGGTCTGGTGTTTTGTTTTTGTTTTCCTGGTTTGCTGCAGGACCTCAGGGGAAAGATGGACGGGGAGATGGGGAAGAGCTGGGCTCTTGGCGGGTTGGGCATTGACATTTCCCCTCATTGCGACCCCGTGCTTCTTGATGGTGAAACTGGTCCCCACCAGCACCTATTCACAGTGAAAGGACACTGGAAAGAAATTGGCTCTAAAAATTCCTCAAAAAGAGGAAAACCGTGCTGCAATGCTGAAGGTGTTCACCAGCCAGCGTCGCAAGAGCCAACGCCAACGTTGTCACATTGTACCAAGGAACTGAGATACTGCCATGCTTAAAAAGTTTTAAAAAATGCTAAAATGCTGTATTAAAAAGTATTTCTTGGGCTCAGAATCTTGATGCACTGGTTATCAGTAGCTGCCAGAAGAGGGGAGAGCTGCAGACGGGTGCTGCTGGGGTGAGAAACCTCCCTGACGCTGCTGTCCCTCTTGGCAGGTCGTATCCTGGCCATAGGATAAATCCATAAAGTGCTTTAAATCACATCACTTGCACTTGCTCCCACAGCTGCATCCTGCAGCGGTGTCCTTAGGGCTGGGGAGAGGAGTTGAGCAGGAGAGCACTTGTGCTACCGGCTGGTAACATGTAGCTGCTGGGCCTCATCCTGCCAGCCCTGGGCTCCGCAGCTCCGTATTCGTCCCCCGTGGAGCTGAGCAAGGCCGTTGTCGGTGGCTAGAAGAAAAAACTGATCCGAGAGGCCACCGTCTTGCAGCCTGTTGATGAAAATATTTTCTCTTCTTCTGGGAAGTAGGGGATGCTGTCAGCCACCTCCTGCACCACGCCCGGGCGTACTTCTAGGCCTTGCTGGACAAGTTCGTTGACGACGCACTGCTTTACGTGGTGGTGCTTCAGCGGGAGGAAGGGCACGACAAAATCAATGAGATGTTCGTTAATGATCCTGGATTTCCAGAACCCACCTGCAGGAGCAAAAGAGGAGACAGGAGGTTTTACCTTCAGGGTGTCAGCGGTCAAAGAACCGCTTGGTGTGAAGCCAGAACACAGCTGCAGGCAGATCTGCTCTAGTTTGGTATAAGGAGTGGAACCGATCAGCTGTCAAACCCTCCTCCCCCACACAGATTTGTTTTTCTCCAGGAATTGGTAGGATTTAGTGGTCGGCCTTAAGCTCTGCTCCCTGTGACAAGTTCAAAGCGAGGAGATCCCGAGGGGATCGCAGTTCCCTTCCCTCCAAATCCCCGTCCCTTTCTGGGGACGATTCTTGGGAGGCACCAGGCAGCGCCGTGGCTGTGTGAATGGGCCTAGCTCCCTCTGCTGGGCTCCGCTCCCGGTCAGAAACACTTCCAGACTCACTCTGAGGGTTTTCAAACACGGCTTTGGAGATGGCCGACTCCGCGTCCTGCAGGCTGATCTCCTCCCGGTCCCGGTGGGCCCGCCAGAGATCCAGCGTCATTTCGTTGATCTGCTCCCCTCCCGCGTTGCTGCACAAGAACAAGGGGCTTGCTCACCAGGTGTCCGGGACAGCGCTGCTGCAGGGCAGAGGAGGCAGCTGACAGCCTCCAGCCTGCGTGAGCTCAATCCAGGTTTGCCCACTGCCTGCCCTAAAATGACTCGTGTAAAGGCAGCCAAATAACAGGGACCGGAAAGCTTTTTCAGACTCTCCGTTTTCTGCCTGTTCACAAGGAAATGATGTCTCTGTATTTGCAGAGGATCAGTGCTTGGAGAAGGAAAAGCAAAGTGAAAGCAGGTTCTGACCCAGGCATCGAGCTCTGCCCAAAAGAAAGAGCGTTGTGCTGGAGCGCCCCGCGATGTCCCACCCACAGAGGGGCCTCTCTGACCTTATGAAGATGAAGATCGCTTTGCGGTAGTTGGTGCCGTACACAACCCACGAGGGGCCCAGGAACGGCATGATCACATCGATCAGGCCCGGGTGCATCTTGTCCATCTCGTCGAAGAGGAAGGCCGACCGGCCGCAGCTCGTCAAGTTCCCCTGGATCCAGCGCTTCAGGTTTTCCTAGGAAAAACGTCCACGAAGCCGTCAGGCGGCGAGACACCGAGGGCAGCGAGGGAGCTTGAGCTACCGCAGAGCACGGGCTGAGGTGAGGGTGCTGCAAGTCCCTGCACAGTACCACCTACTCCGAGCAGGAACAGCAGCAGGGAGGAGGCCGCCTTCGTTCTGCAGCTGGCACGGCGACCTACCCGCTTTGTTAGCCCACTGTCGATCTTTTACTGCAGAGTTAAAGCAGCAGCGGGAAGGAGGCAGCAGACTACAGCTGGGGGCTCAGCCTCCTACAGTTCCCCCCGTTCTCTTTCACTGTATCCATGCGGTTCCCAGCGACTGAGCGCGAGGCGGGAGATGTGCTTTTTGCCAACTCCTTTCCTGGTGCAAAAACCGCGTGCCTGCACTGCGAGAAGAGCTCTGCCCCTCTCCACTGTGGCTGAAGTTACCTTGGTGCAGATGCCAACCCCCCACGAACACTAAGCCTCTTGAGGCATGCTAAATTGAAGCATTTTACCCAGTATGGGCTTGTACCTTACTGAGCATATTTCTTCTGAGGACACAAAAGAACCAATAACTTCTCCAAACACCCAGAAAGGAAATCTTCCCCACTCTGCTGAGGTTTCATTAGCAAACCTTCACATTTTGGTTTCTCGCCTTTCTCAGCTTTAAGAGGCACGGGTTAAGCTGCTGTTCCGGAGCTGCTTGCTGTGCGAGGAAGAATTAGGAAGTGTAGCAGCCTGTGGGTTTTCACAGCTATTCAGCTGTTTGGAAAGCAAGGGGAGAACTTTAGGGGAAGGCACTAAAGCGAGGCCCTTTTGTGTGTTCAGAGGGCTGTGTAAATATTTGAAGAATAAGAACGCAATCGCAGCAAGGATGGCTGTTGGGGAAAATGAAAGTGCTAACTGACTGCCAGAGTACGTCCCAGCTACTGCTGGATCGTTGGGCAGGTTCAGGGAGCCGCTTGGCAAAGGGCTGTATCGCTGCTGCTCGCCACAAAACAGCCTGAGTACGATCACGAGGATGGAACCAAAGCCCAAAAGTGAAGTGAGTGGTAAGAGGAAGCCTTACCTTGTACTGCTCCATGTGCTCGGCGTGGGGGAAGTGCACGATCGGAGAGAAGTGGTGAACGTAGGGGCTGCGCAGCCCGCCCTGGAAGAGGTGGCGGACCAGCATGGAGCTCACGAAGGTTTTGCCCGTTCCAGTGGAGCCGTGGAAGGACATCACCAGGGGCTTGGCGGGGCTCGGGTTCTGCAGGAACTCCCTCAAGCCCTTCATCACCTGCTGCCTCACCAGGGGCTGCCCCACCACGTTGATGGCCAAGTCGCACTCCAGACCTGAAGCGAGTTCAAGCCGGGCTTTAGGGGAATGCGGGCGTTTTGGGAAATTAGGAAATGGACTTGTTAGTATTAGGTCAGAGGTTGGACTCGGTGCTCTTGGAGGTCTCTTCCAACCTCGACTATTCTGTGATTCTGGGAAATGCAGAAATTTAGGAATTTTTTTAGGAAATGCTGAATTTTTAGGAAACGCAGAAATTTGTTAGGAAATCTGGCTTTTAACAGCTCTTGCCTTGATCCCTACCCCGGAAAAAGCAGCTGTGCCATGCCCCAGCCCCAGCCCGTGCTCCAGAACCCCCTCGTGGCCAGCCGGGCCCCCCCCCCCCCCCCCCCCGCGTCCCCCCAGGACCCCCCGCATCCCCCTCGTCCCCCCTCCGGTCCCCCCCATCCCCACCGAGCCCCCTTCCCGGTGCCCCCCCGGTGTCCCCCAGCCCCCTCTGACCGCGCAGGTCGGGCCCGAAGCCGCACTCGCAGTCCGCCGAGAAGCCGCAGCGCAGCGCCCGCAGGTCCCAGGCGGCTCCGGCCGCCAGCAGCGCCAGGAGCAGCGCGGCCGCGCCGGGCCCCATGGCGGCTGCGGCACCGCCCGGACTACAACTCCCGGCGTGCCCCGCGGTGGGCGTGGCTACGCAAACCAAACCCCACCCACGGGGGCGTGGCGTCAGCGCGTGACCACACCCACTCGCCAATAGGCCACGCCCCTCAGGCTGGAGGAACTGGGGGCGTTTGGGGACCCCCGAGGCACGGCGGGGAGCGGAGGCAGGAGGGGAGCGTACAAGTTTATTGCGCGCGGGCCCCGAGCTATGTACACGTATTTACAGGGCGGGACCGGCTATGTACAGCAGGGGCTGGCCCTCGCGGGGCTGTACAGCGAGGCGCGGCCGTGAGGACGTATGTACACGGGGCACCGAGGGGCGGAAGGGGAGGAAAACGAAGGGCGAGGTGACGGGCACCGCGAGGCCGCGGGCTGCCCGGGTGCTGTCCGCATCCCCGCGATGGTTGCAGGATCCCCGGGTGGAGGTGAGAGGCGGGTGGGGTTGCGGTGGTTGCGGTCGCTCCTCTCTGTCCCCAGATTGCCATCCTGTCCCCTCCGTGGAGGGGCTCAGCGGAGCACCACGCGGGTTACAGCTCGCTGAAGCGCACCGCCGGCTCCAGCTTGTGGGACAGGGCGGTGAGGACTTTGTCGAACTTCTCGTAGCGCTCGGCCTGGCTGCTCTCGGCCCCGCGGCTGCCCCACAGCAGCCGCAGCTGGAACTCGGTGCTGAAGATCTCCAGCAGCTCCGCTCGGCCCTGGAAACCTGCGGGGAAGGGAGAGTCAACGCCACGGGTCTGGGACGGGGACCTCGTGCCTTCAGGACGTGCCATCCAGCGCTGGGACGGCGGCAGAGGTTGAGGGGCTGTCCCCGTTCCCCCCGTCGCTTACCCTGCAGCTTCACCTCGGCGTTGGTGTGGTACAGCCCGCCGTGGTGGGCCACCATCCGCGCCGCCTCCAGGTGGGCCATGACCACCTCCACGCCGTTGTCCGTGGTCTCCCAGGGCTCGGGGTTGTCCACCAGAGCGTCGTCCCGCTCCAGGAGGGTCACCAGGGGCATGACGTGGGGGAAGGTGGTGTTGGTCAGCGGCGGGCCTTCTGCGGAGAGAGGTGCCCTGAGCCTCTCTGGCAGGCTCGGTGTCCCCGTGTCCTCCTCCCCCCCCGCCTTGGCCCCGTGCAGCGCTCCCACGACCACCCAGCCCTACAAAGCCGGGCTGCCACCGTGCCCCTGGGAGAGGTTTTCTGGCTCAGCTGCAGCGCAGATGCGGCTGTGGCTCTGTTGATGGCTCTGCCCGGGGCCGTCACCTCCCCCAGCACCAGGCGGGCTCCTTCTGCTTGTGCCCAGGAGAGGAGCGCTGCTGTCCCAGGGCTGCAGCAAGGAGCGGGCGTGCAGGCCTGGGGCTCTGTGTGTCGGAGGGACGAGGCTTTTCATCCTCCCTGCCTCAGACCGGCTGGTGTCCCCTTGCCTTGGCACGCGCTGCCATGCGAGCGCAAGGGTTTGGCTCGGCCAAGCCGTGTTTGTGCCCAGCCACTGTTTTTATTTAGTTATGAAATGTTTCCTTGGGAAGAAAGGGGCAGCTGAGGCCAAGCGGGCTGCGCAGCGGGCAGGAGGGAAGTGTCTGGCGCTGCTGGGAGAGGGACGCAGCTCTCAAACACGTCCCCTCCACGAGGCTGTGCCCAGCTGAACCTGGAAGGAGCAGGCGGATGGGACGGGAGCCGCTCTCGTTACCTTTCCCTTCGTTCAGGCTCTTCAGGAACGGCTTCAGCTTCTTTTCGTAGAGGATCGCGCCCTCCGTGTGCCGCTGCCGCAGCACCACCCAGGTCTGCTCCAGCCGCGCGATCTGCAAGGGGATGGAAGCGCTGGGGGAGCGTGGCCCCAGCACCGAGCCCCAACCCGTGGGGATATTCCCGAGGTCGGCCTGGCCCCGGCACGACGGCCCCAGCCTCGCCTACAGCAGCGCCTGCTGCTCCCCAGAACAACCTCTGCTGCTGGCCCTCGCCGCCAGAGGCTGCAGGGCCCTGCCCTGGCGCTGGGCTCAGCGTTTCTTCCCCTGCCATGCCCCAGGACAGCAGCTTCCCCGCGCTGCAGCGGCCTTGAAGATGAGATGCAGGGAGGGGGCAACCCTTCCACCTCCTTTGTGCAGGCAGGAAGCGAGGCTTCCCAGCTGGGCTTGATTTAAAATTGAATTTTAATCTCCTTTCATCTTCCAAAGGGAGCAGCGCGGCCCGGAGACGCTGCTGCCACGGCCTTGAGACTGATTTGTATTGTACCGGAGGGCAGATTCATTTCCTCTCAGGAACAGAGCCCGGCACAAAACAAAAAGCCCAACCGCCGAAAAAACAATCGCATCCCGGCGGGACCGGGCTGTGTGCTCAGTGGAGGGGACGGCTCCGTCCCTTCCCTGCTTACACCCCAGCGGACGTGGCCCCGTGCCTCTGCCGGGGCATTGTCCCCGTTCCCAAACCCCAACGGGTCCGGGGAGAAAGGGCCCAGGCCACGAGGACGGAGGCGGCGTCCCCGTACCTGTGTCATTTCCAGGGCGTTCATCACGGCCGCGAAGCTGAACATGTTCCCCATGGTGCTCTTCAGCTCGGCCGCCAGCTGGATGGTTTTGTGCAGCAGGGCCGCCCGCTCCTCCGTGCTGCCCGTGCAGCCCAGGATGTCCACGGCGATCATGATGGACATGGTGTGGAACCTGCCGCGGGGCGAGAGGCAGAGCACGGGGCTCGGCACGGGGACGCTCCTCCCGCTGTCCCCGCGGAGCTCAGCACCCCCCGAGGTGCCGTGTCCCCCCCCGGGCCACCCCCGGGGAGCGGGGCCGTCACCCGGCGCCGTACCGTTCCAGCAGGTCGAGCCGGAGCTGGTGGCCGTGGGGCAGGGTGAGCAGCTCCATGCCAGAGCTCACCCCCATGAGCCGCTGCGTCTCTGCGGTTACGCCCAGTATCCGAGCGACCTGCCAAGAAAGGCGAGAGGCGATTAGACCTCGGTTAATTGAGAGCTGGGACGCTCTGATTTTGGGGGGATGCTGCGGTGCCGGGGGATGTTCTGCCCCCCTGGGGCAAGCGGAGGGTGGCAGCGCCCGTCCCTCCCGCCTGGCCCCGGCCGTACCACGCAGTCCACTTTGGTGATGTGTTTGGCCAGCGTCTTCGCGTCCACCTCCGCCAGCAGCTCCTTGACCTTCTTGAGCACGGCCATCTCCAGGGGCTTGTTCTCCAGGGGGATGAGCAGGGACTGGAAGGCGGCAGGGTTGAAGGAGGAGCTCATCTCCATGGTGGGGGGCACAAAGCCCACCAAGTCCCGCTCTCCTTTCAGCCTCTGCCCCGCCTCCGCCTCCCCGGAGCCGTTCTCCACAGTCCCTCTCTGTCCTTCCTCCACCTTTAGCCTCTCCACGTAGCTCTTTGCTGGCTTGGTGTCATGAGCCGGCCGCTCCCTGCCGACGGGCGAGGTGGGGTGCAGCTGGCAGTAGTGCCCCGTGTCCGGGTCGCTGTAGCTGTTCACGGAAGGAGAGGGGGAGGCACGAGCGTAGCCGTGGCAGGGAGTGGAGTGGGCGCTGTGGGCAGGGTCCGGGAGAGGTTTGCTGTTGCTCCCCGGGCACAGCTGGGGCTCGCTGGACCTTCTGATGACCGGGGAGGCCGGGGCGATCCCGGCCGCTTGGCAGGCGTGTGGCTTTAGCCGCGTGACTGCGGGGAGCAGGAGAGAATCTGTTAGCACAGCTCGGAACGTCGCTGGGGTTGGGGAGCTCAGGGAAAGCCCCAGTGGTGCCGCGACAGGACACGACGGTCCCAGGACGTGGCCGCACCGTGCTCAGCTCCACATCCAGGGGCTTGTCTTTACGGCCAGCTCCGTCCCCCTCCCCACGTCCCTGCGTCACGCCTGAGCCGTGCCCCCGCCGTCCCCAGGCCATGCCTACCCGTGCTGTAGGCGGGCGACGTGGGGTTCTCGGAGATGGGCGACATCGGCGCGTGCAGGTCCTGGATCTGGTCCACGCTGACGGCGCAGTTGCGGATGATGTCCCTGTGGTGCGGCAGGGACACGCTGCGGAAGGGGCAGGCGGAGCGTTAGTGCGGCACTGGGGCAAGGGCAGAGGGGCTGGGACGAGGAATCACCCACCCCGCAGGCACTGCTCCCTTCCACTACCACCTAACGAGCTCAGCTGGAGCCCTGAGAGGAGCCAGGAGAGGAACTTTATAAAGCAGAGGCAGCCCCGCTGCAGGGAGCCTGGTGCTGGGGGGAAGGAGCAGGGTTTGGCTCCGCTGCAGCCCAGCTCTGGTAAGCAGCAGTGGGGCAGTTTTCTAGTGGTGTGCCTGGCTGCAGGGTGTGATGTTTTCCTCACGCTGGGTGTGTATTTCTGCCGGAGAGCTGCGTGAGCTCACTCTCGCAATGCTTGGGAGAGGTGAAAGTGCCTGGAGGCCGCACTCGGGGCCCAGCTGGCTCACGGGAGAGCAGGGAGGTGCTCGCTCCCGTAGCACACCGGGAGGTCCCGTGGGGCAGCGGTTACAGCCGTGAGTCAGCGGTGTTGCGAGAGGTGCCGCGGCTGTGGCGGGCTGAGCGAGGCGAGCGCTGCAAGGAGGCAGGACAGCTGTCCTCCCCGCCGCACGCCTGGCCTCGAGCACCGCGCGTCTGCGATGGGAGGAGGACAGCTGAGCAGTGAGACGTTTGGGGAGACGTGAGTGGTGAGGAAAGGCGTTTCCAGAGGAGCCCGGACCCGAGCGTATGCTCTCCTGGAGGCCCGGCTGTTTCCCTCTTCCCTGCAGTGACAGTTGGCTGTCTGCTGGCGTGCTCCCAGCCTGCCCTCGGGCTCAGAAGGCAGCTCGGCTCTAAGGTTGCGCCTGCTGGGGGTGCAGGAGTGGATGCGGGTCGCTTGGGCTCTGTGTGTGTGCTCTGCCTTCCCGGGCAGGGTCTGGGGTTGCCAAAAGTAATCACGTGAAGGAAATCTCCACCCGTCCTGAGAAGCCCAGGTGCTGCAAGGTTTAGCGTGAGCAGGGCAGTGCAGACCCCTGTCAGCTCCTCTTGGCAACTCCTTGTAAATGCCCCAGTGGAAAGAGCCCTAAAACAAAAAGGGCCCTCCAGAAACAAACCAACAAATGCCCTTGCGGTGGCCGCGGAGGCTCAGCACGGCTGGCAGCTGGCCCAGGAGAATACCCCAGCTCCAGCTGGGCGCTGGTTCCTCCTCCCGCGCCTCCGCTGCTCCCTGCCTGCGTTGGGGCGGTTCCCACACCCTGCCTTGTCCCCGGGGGGCTGATCCTGATCCCCCGCCCGCGCTCACCTGGTGGGGCACCCCTCGGCCCTGGTGATCTTGTCGGCCGTCAGGCCGTCCGTCATGGTGATGCTCCTCCTCTTGATGTGCCCCCCTTTCTGGGAGGCCGGGCTGTGGGGCGCCCCGTGCTTGCCGTTGGCGAGCCCATAGCTGGCCTCCAGGTAGCGCAGGGGGAAGGTGCGGTTGATGGGGCAGTAGACGACGGCGCCGCTCTGCTCGGAGATGGCCTTGCGGTTGCCCACGTAGAAGCGGACGAGGGCGGGCACGTTGTCGAAGCTCTCCTGCTCGAAGAGGTACTGGACGCGGCTGTGGCCGTCGCCGGATTTCACCGTCGCCTTGTTGATCTTGAAGTGCAGGGGCTCGTTGCGCCAGCGGCACGTCAGCACGTAGTCGCCCAGGCTGGTGAGCGAGTCGCGGATGAGGAAGTCGCCGTTCCTCTGCACGAGGCTCTCCGACACCTGGCAGGGGACGAGGCGGCTCAGGCACAACCCCGGTGGGCAAACCAGGGGGCAGATGTGGATGCTGCCATGGTTGTTTTACCCCGGGGCGCTGGCTCATTCCCCTCACCCCCTGCTTTGGGTTTCAGGGGGTCATTCCCCCCAAAAACAGGCAGTTTGGGGCTAGCCAGGCCTTTGCCTGCAGGGCCGGTGGCTCTGCGTGGCCTGGGGGCGCTGGGAGCTGCCCGCCCTCCCCATCCTCACCTCCCGGGGGATGCGGCCGTGGTACCAGGCGTGGCTGCGCAGGTCGGTGCTGCTCAGCTTCAGCTCCTCTTCCAGCTCCTTGTGAAGCTTCTCCGGTGACGAGTCGAGGATGTATTTCTCCTTGGAGAACTGTACGGGGGGGAGAGAGAGAGAGAAAATGTCAGCCAGGGCCCTCAGTGCGTGAGGCAGCTCCCCTGCTGGGTGCGCGTGGGGTAAGGAGCTCAGGGGGCACTTTGGGGGTCTCCTGGTGCCGTGTCCCCGTTGTGCCCCTGTCCTGCCCCAGCCGAGAGCTGAGTGTGGCTGGGCAGGCCGTGGCCCAGCTCCCTGCTGGCACATCTCCAGGGCATTTCAGCTCGGGAAGTGCTTCTCCGGAAGGAAACCCACGCCGCTGTTCCTCCTGCAGGCTGCGATTTCCCCCTCTCCAAAGGGTTAACGCGGCTGTGTTCAGCCTGACGGTGGCGTGAATGGTAATGACAAACGTGAAGGGAAACCTTCCGCATCGAAATGAGCTTTCACCAGCGCCGCCGCTGCACCTGAGCCTGGAGGATGCGATTTGCCTCCTCCCTTCCCCAGGGAGATAAGGACGGCGTCTCCCCTCGCTCCCTGCCCGCCACCGTGGCAGGATGGATTCCCCGAGGGCAGCCCCGGTGCTCGCTTGGGCTTCACGGGATCCCTGTATCCTAGCCAGGGAAAAGAAGGGGACGTGCGTGCCACCAGCACAGGGCAGCTTGGACGGGGTCAGCGGGTGCCCGAGCGCCGTGGGTTCCTTGGCTCCGTGGTGCCTGTGAGGGCAGGGCGCTGCTGGCGCCTGGCAGGGCAGGCACGGGGGCAGCAATCCCGCTCCGGGGACGTGGCTCCAGCCCGGGGGAGGCGGGAGGAGGCTGGGAAGGAGCCGTGCGATGGCCCGAGCTCTTCAGGGCTTGCCCTCACCAGCCTGGACCTGCCTCTGTTCCTCCCGTCCCAGCTCTGAATGATTAAAAAAGCGCTGGGGCGGTGGAAGCAGCCCAGGAGGTGTTAGGGACGAACTCGTTTGTGCTCTCTGCCCTCTGCTCCCATCTCCAGGGAGGTTCCTGCTTGCTGGAGACGCGGGGGCCACATCCTCCTCAACGGGTGTCGGGGGTGCTGAGCACCTCTGCTGCCCCGGGGCCCTCGTGGAGACAAAGCCGCTCGGCGCCGCTGAGCCCTATTAAAAATACATGGTGGCCAGCGGGGCCGCCCAGGTCCGGCTGCCTCCCGGGGGCCCGAGGCCGAAGCAGATGCCGTTCCTATGACAACTCCTCCGCCGCCCCAGCCCTCGCTCAGCACCAAGCCGGGGGTGCCCCTGTGCTCAGCACCTCCCCGCGGCGCTCGGAGCAGTTGGGGGCCGGTGCTTTTCCCCCCGGCTGCCCCCAGGGAGGGGATTGGCAGCTCTCCGCTCTGTCCTCCATCTGGGTTTTTCCCCCCAAAATCCTCCCCGTGCGAACGGGCAGGATGAGGAGCACAAACCCAGCCGAGCGGCGCCCGGCGTCTCCAAGCCCGGATTTGGGCGGCAGCCGGCTGGCATCCGCGCCGGGAGCCGGGTGCTAAGCTAGCACGGAGGGAGACGCGGCTCTGGGGACCGGTCCTCGTGCTTTGAATGGGTTTTATTCTGCTCCGCTCGGTAGCGTGGCTCGGAGGAGGCTGACGGGCTGCCAGCTGGCCGGGCGCCGGCGAGGCACAGCCACAAGGCAGCCCCGGCCGGCCCGGAGCTGTCGGGAGCGTGTAAGCGGATGTCTGAGTGCCGAGCTGAAAAGGGCGCCGCTTGACGCTCTCGGCTGTGCCAAAAGGACATCAAAAGATGTTCGGCCCGACGTGAGGTCTCGCGTGCTAGAGGGCTGGCCGCGGGGAGAAGCCTGGACTTCCACTGGCTGCCTGGTGCTGCTCGGAGAGCCCCGACGCCTCTTCCCGCCGAGGGGGAAGGAACGGGGCTGAGAGCGGTTCCCCAAACCAGCCCCACCAGACAAACCAGCTCGGGAGCTGCCAGAGATGATGCCAAGCTCTGCCTGAGGAATCCCAAGCAGCAGCCAACGCGGTTTGGCTGGAGAAAGGAGAGCTCCTCCGTCACGTTGGGCACCCAGACGGGCTGTTCTACGGTCCCGGGGCTGCGGGATCCTCCGGAGCAGCCTTCAGTGGGGGCAGCGCTCACCGGGAGGGGATTCCCTGGGCTCCCTGCTCGTTTCCTTGACTCTACCTGCTGCTTTCTTGGCAGAGGGAAGCGTCTTCGGTCCCAGCTGCCGGGCAGGGACTGGAATTGGCAGCCAAAGGGTGAGATCTGGGGGGATGGAGGGCGCTGACAGCCGTGGCCTGGGTAAAACAGCGGCTGTTGTGCTCTGCCTGGTGCAAGGAGAGCTTCAAAGGCTGGCGTTTGGCTTTCTCTCCTCGCAGAGGTCCTCTTACGAAACGGGAGTGACTTGCAGCCTGCTTTCCAGCTCCCCCCTCCCAGACCTGAAGGAGCCGCAGCTGAACATGAAGTCAGCCTGGAAAGCGAGGTGTGCGGCACCCAGCCCGCCCCGCGATAACATCTCGCGGCTAACCTCGGGGCACAAAGCACAGCTGCTCCCTCTCCTTCTCCTCCTGCGTGCCCCACGTCCTCGGGACCCTCGCCGGGGAAATCCCGGCCCCTGCTGCAGCGCTTTCACCCCAGCTCCTGCTGCTGGAGCAGACGTGGGGCCTGGGAAGCACGAGTGGGAGAGAACAGAGCACGGAGCCGCTTGGAGCAGGTGCATGGGGAAAGCCCCGGGATCGCCAGGATCTCTCCGTTCTCCTCTTAGCTCTGTGCCTGGCAATGGGCTGCTTCTCAGTGCAGTATTTCAGGGCAAACATCCTTGCTGAGGCCGCCAGCGCCGTGGCAAACCCAAGAAGCGTTCCGCTTGCCTGGTGCGGGGCTGCTGCGTGACCTCCCCGTGTGCCTGAGAACCAGTCCATCCTGGGTGACCGTGACGGGGGGAAAATCCCCCTGCAAACCCCCCCAGGTTGTCGTGGGCTTGCTCCTCGCCCACGCACCCTGGTGTGAACCAGTTGGCCTTGCTGGTCTTGATTTCCATATGGAAAAGGACTCATCTGTCTCTCTGCATCGCCTCGCAATCGCTCTGGGCATCCAAATGGCCTCTCGGGATCTTCGTCCTGGCACTCACCGCCTTTCCTAGGAGTGCTCCTGGCCACCCAGCGGGTCTCCTCTCTCATCTGTGCTCCTTTGTGGCAGCTCTGGAGCAATTACGCCCGGCTGGCGGGGGTGTGGAGCAGCTGGGGGGTGCTGGCTGGGCACATCTGGTGGGACGAGCGCCCCAGGTCGTGCCGTGGGGTGGTGGAGCGCGCCGCCGCCCTGGGGGAGCGGGTCTCCGGCGCGGCGACGGGGCGTGCATGTACACACATTTCCATCCATCTATATATTACTTATCTCACTCTGAGACGGCGGTGGCCGCTGCTGCTGCATCCCTTTTCGTTGCTGCTATTGGCCAGAAATGATGTCAGTGCTTCCCAGGCTGGGTGCACTGCCATTGGCGGTGAGCAGGGATGCGGCTGTCAGCTGGAAGCGCTCCAGTCATTCATGGGGACTTCAGTGTGTGTTTGCTGGGCACACTCGGACACAAATAGACGGTGAAAGATCTGGCAGAGCCAGGTGAGCGCTCGGGGCTTCGCTTTTAACTCTTTCCGGGGCTGGCACGGAGTGCCCTTCATCCCTTTCCCGCATCCCAGGCACCCACCTGTCTCTGCCTTGTTCTGGCAGCAGCTCGCTGCGATGCTCAGCCCCAGGACTGCTGCGTTAGGGCACGTCCCCCGCTGCTGCCCGCTGGCTTTTGGACGGCCAGGAGAAGCTCTTCTGCTTTTTCTCTCTTCGCCCCCACCAGCGATCAAAATCCCTGGCTCCGCACTGAGATCAGCAGCAATCATGACAAGACTTGAAATGCTTCCTCTGGGCTCTGTCTTACCCAGCATAATCTCTCCGGCTCGGCACCTACCTCCCCGAGCAGGAGCACTGAATAAGGCTGCCAGCTCTCTTGGCTGCCAGCTCCGGGCGCTTCTCACCCTTTGTAACTTGCAGCTCTTGCTTCAGATCAGAGCCTGCTTGGCTCTTGCAACCCTCAGCACCTTTGCTCAGCCTTCTCCCGAAGCAGGTAAACGAAGGAACCGGTTTCCAGCGCTTTGCCCCTCCTCAGCCTGTGCGAATGCCAGAGCCCCAAAATAGGACCCCTCGCCGTACGCCCGCGGTGGAAGTGCCGCAGGACGGGTGGCAGATGGAGCCCAGCTTTCTGGAGCCAGGCCGGGGAGCTGCGGGTCCGTCTGGGCTCCGTCTCCCCTCGGTGCTTAGCGGCCGCTCCTGGAGCACCTTTGGGGACGTGCTGCCTGTCGGAGGAAGCCAAACGCTCCCCTCCGCGAGGTCTCGTGCGGGCCAGGGCTGCCTTCAGCGATGCTGGTGCTGGCGGTCCCCTGCCAGAAGCGCTGCTCCGGGGCTTCGGCTTCGGCTCCGAGCTGCACCCGGAGGGGACGCCGAGGGCAGCGCTGGAGCCCAAACCGAAGCACCCGAGCGGGGCAGAGCTGGAGGCTGAGGACACGAGGGCTCTCACGGGAGCCTCGGAACCTCGTGTGAGCCGTGCGGAGCCCCGTGAAGGGCCGGCGAGCGGCCGCAAGGTCAGCGCCGTCCCCCCGAAGCCCCCCTCAACCCCGCGGCCGGGCGGCGCGACCTTCCCCGGGGGCACCCCGGGGGACCTGGCCCAGGGGATCCCGGCCACCCCTCGTCCTCCGTTGTCCCCGCCGGCCGGCTCACCTGGACCTGCATGAAGGAGCCGCGGTAGAAGCAGCAGGCGGCCGCCGACAGGGCGCTCCACAGGCTGCAGCGCTCCGTCATGGCGAGGAGCGGCGAACCCGGTCCGGGCTGACCCGGCCCGGCCCGGCCCGGCCCCGGGCTCTACCTCCGCTGCCACCGCCGCCGCCGCCGGGCTTCAATTTCGGCCGCTTCCCCGATTACCTCATCCCTTGTCGGCAACGGGAGGCGGCACCGAGGAGGCAGCTCCGCCCCGGCCCGCCCCGCCGGCACCCGGGGCCGCCACAGCGGCACTCAGCGGCACCGGGACCGGGGGTCCGGAGGGGGAGCGGCGTCCCCGGGGCCCCTGAGGGGAGAAGGTGGCCCCCGAGGGGATCCGGCCCCCATCAGCCGTGTCCTGAGGGGAGAAGGTGGCCCTGAGGGGATCCAGCAGCCCCCATCAGCCCCATCCTGAGGGGAACTGGTGTTCCTGGAGGGATCCGGCCCCATGTCCTGAGGGACACTGGGTCTCCTGAGGGGATCGGGGAACCCCGATCAGCCCCATCCTGAGGGGAACCAGTGGCCCTGAAGGGATCCAGCCCCATGTCCTGAGGGACACTGGGTCTTCTGAGGGGAGCCGGTGTCTCTGAGTGGATCGGGCAACCCCAATCAGCCCCATCTTGAGGGGAACTGGTGTTCCTGAAGGGATCTGGCTCCATGTCCTGAGGGGAGCAGGGTCTTCTGAGGAAATTGAACAGCCCCAATCAGGCACGTCCTGAGGGAAACCAGTGTCCCTGAGGGGAACTGACACCCCCCAGCTCGCCCATACCCTGAGGGGTTCCCCCAAGGGAGCTGGCACCCCTCATCTCCTCACCCCAACCCGCCTGCCCTCCCCAGCGACACAGGGGGTCAGGGACAGCCTCGGTCCCTCCTTTACCTCACCCCATCCCTCCTCACCCTGCCCGTCCTCACGCCATCCTTTCTGGGGAAGACGCCGGCTCCTGCCCCACGTGGAGGCAGCCGGCTGCCTGCTTCCCACGTAGGCTGTCTCCAAGTTGCGTTTAATTAAGGCTCCGCTTCGGTTTAATTAAGGCTGTGGTTTCACCGAATGGGATGCACGAGGCGGCACGGATGGCTCCAAGCCGTGTGCCAGCCCCGCAGCCCCCTGCTGCTCCACGAGCCACCCCGGGGGATCGGGTCCTGTCCCCGCTGTCCTCTTTGCCTGTCTCAGCAGGGACCGAGGTGATGGGAGCCCTTGTGCGAGCACACCCGGGGGACACAGGACTCAGGGTGCTGGCACAGTGCTCCCCTCCCTTCATGCCGCTGCCCTCGCCCCAATCTCCATCCTTGTCCCCTGCCACACAGCTTTCCCTGAACAGCTGCGGTTCCCGCAACCAAGGACAGAAACGGACAGAGATTTACGAGGCTGTGCACAGGGCAGGGAACCTGAAGAGGGGCCATGACAGTAAATCCTGTGCTGCTGCTCTCCGGGCAGTAACGCCTAAGGAAGGAAGGAAGGAAGAAGGAATAATCCTTGCTCCCAGCGGAGAACAACTCCAGTTAGCGAGAGGCGTCCTCAAAGCGCGTCCCTGTCCGAAGATGCCTCCTGGTGCGCCTCTGCTCAGCGGCACCGCGAGCTCAGAGGTGTTCCTGCTGCCGCCCGCACGGCCTCTCTGCTAATTAATTCAGCCGAGCCCCTCGCATCCCCAGGCAAGGAGGAAGCAGGCAGGGCTGATGAGATACAGGTCTCCAGAGCGGCTCCTCCGCACAGAACAAAGAGCTCGAACGCGCTCGCTGGGCCCGCGCTCTGCCCCTTCTATTGTAGGGGAGAGAGGAGCCGGGAGGGCAGCGCCTGGTTTTAGGACGGGGCCGAGCAGCAGAAGGAGGAGGGCAGAGCACAGGGTGCAGGGTGGCGGGTGCCCCCGCACCCATAGGTGCCTGCAGCCCTAGCGGGAGCGCGGGCGCTCCTCTCCCCTCGCGAGGGGCAGAACAGATGGCAGCACGTGGGGAGACGCCGCTCCGCGAGGATCCGAGGGTGAATCACACGCCGGCAAAGGCTTCTCCTCCGCAAAGGGCTCGGCTGCTTCCCTCCTGCGGCGGATCCAAGGCTCTCCGCCGACGGAGCGAGCTGGAGCGGTGCCTGTGCTGCCCCTTCACAGGGGCGAAGGGAAGCTGAAGCCCCCGGAGCTCGCTGGGGCACGCACAGCTTTATTGGCAGCAGCTCCCCCAGGGCGTAACGGGGTTTTGCAGCTCCCTGCCTTCCCCTGCCCAAGGGCCAAACCGAGGCTGGGGCTGCCTGGCAAACCCCGTGGGGAGCTGAGCAAACGGAGCCGGGGTGCAGATCCCCCAGGCAGTTTGGGAACATCAGCCCTTAGGCTATTAGTAAAGTGTGCTAATTACCCAGAGCTTATTGATCCTGGCTGGCTGCCCCTCGTTAGCTCCTCGGTCTGGCGTTGTACCTCTAATCACGGCGGGTCTGGTGAGCGTTGTTCCTTGCTGAAGGCTGATGTTTGTGCCCACCTGGGCACTGTGAGCACAGACCTGCCCCTGATCTGCCCTGAGCCTTTGTCCGTGAGGGCTTTGCAGCTCGTCCTCTCCCTCCCTAATCTTCTCTCCTTCTCCAGCACTTTTCCTCCCGTCCTTTCCCCACTCACCCCTTCCTTCCCGTTTCTCCCAGCCACAAAGCAGGGAGCTCTTTGGGTGCCAGGTCCCAGCCTTGCCCCCAAGCGACGCCGGCACAGCACCCAGGTACCCCGATCCCCACACGCTGTGGGGCTGAGCACCGCTGGGTGCTGAGCACCCCGTCGGGGCAGGGCCGTGGGCTCCCCGCCAGGCGCGGTGCCTGCGGCGTGCCCCCACCACCTCGGCCGTGCACGCTCCAGCTAATTACTTACTTGACTAAAATAGCTGCTGTCACCGCAGCCATCGGCTGCTTCCGTAGCTCGCGGGAAGTGGTGTATAAATCACACGCACTGCCCATGGGCTGCAGCCGGACACCACGGGGACGAGTAAGAGCTAACGGCCAAACAGAGCAGGTTTGGCATCTGCCTGGACAGCGGGGAATTCTCCTGGCTCACCGAAAACAGCTTGAGCCTACAGGAAAAGCCATACCCATCGCCCCGCAGCCGTGTTGTCTCAGTCCGTTAGCTCACGAGCCACACAACGCGCCCAGCTCCGGGTGCACACGCTGATGGAGCAAGGCAAAACGCAGCGAGGCTCCCGCTCCGCCGCCGCGCTGCCCCCCTGCCCTGGCAGGAGCCTCCCCGCTCCCACGCCAGCGGCCAGCCTGCTCGTCCCGCGTTGCCAAAGGAAAGCGAGAGAGCAGAGCAGTCCCCCCGGGGTGCTCGCCGTGTCAAAAAGCCACGTCTGGCCCCGCAGGCTGCAGGCTGTCCGACCCAGCGGGGTCCAGCCAGCTCCCTCCAGAGCCCGTCGGTCGGTGCCAGCACAGCCCGTGTGTTTTTGTGTCTGGCTGCGGCTGTCACAGAGCCCCAGGTCCCCGGGATGAAGGCTCACTGCTCCGTTTCCACCACCCAAGCGGGGCTCTTTGAATCCCTACTCAACACCCAGTGGCATTTTGCGCATTAAATCCATCCCCGTCGGGCAACCGGGCTCGGGACGCTCCAGCCCTCCTCAGACAGACTCCCTTTTGCCGTCGTGTGGCAGCAAATCGTCCTCGGGGCAGTTTTTCAGTGCCCCAACCCCAAACCAGGCGGCACCCCGCGGCCGTCGCCCTGCTCCTGCCAGGCAGCCTCCTGCAGCAGGGCCGGCTCTCCTCCAGAGCCAGGCGCCTCGCTAATGAATTTCTGGCCAGACATGAAGAGTCCTCAGGAATGTTAATAGTTTGCTGGAGGATAAGCAAGAGATTTGGAGAGATTTACGCCGACTTTCATGTGACAGCCACGGAAAGTGGCTCAAACCCTTCCTCTCCTCCGTGGGGGCGGAGGGAGGAGGCGGCCCCTGCGTCCGCGGCGCTGGCGAGCGATGGGGAGCGCGAAGCTCAGGCAGCTCCCCGGGGAGCTTGTGCCTGCCCTGCTGTTTCTGGCAGGAAATGTCTTCTGAGGACAACGAGAGGAGGAGGTGGGATGGGGAGAGCTGAGCACGGCACCTGGCCGGCCCCGGGATCGCGGTCCCCCCGTTGTCACTGTCCCCCAGCCGGGACGTGCTGTGCCCGCGCTCGGTGTCTTACCTTCACGTATTCGCTGCCGGACTCCAGGCCATTGTGGTGGCTAGAAGGAAAGGAGGAAAATAAAGACGTGTAAGTAAAGGGCAGCGAGACGTGATGGCCAGGCTAAGGCGGTGGTGGCACAGCGGGGGTCTGCGCTCCACGGGGCTGGGGGTTTGGGGAGGCTCCAAGGGCCCCCGTGCCCGCTCTCGGCACGGAGCTTAGCCTCCCTAATGCGATCAGGGAAGAATGGGGCCTTTTTTTTTTAAAGGATCTCTCCCCAAATCGGCTTGGGACCTTGTGAGCAGAGCTGGGGAGAGCCGGGAGCCTGCCTGAGGTGCCCTCGGGTCACGGTGCCGGGGGTGCGTGCCAAAGCAGGGTCCGTGCCCCGTGCCCTGGCGGAGCTCGGTCCCACCGGGTGGTTTTCGGGACACACCGCCCGGCCGTGCCCGATCGTTTCTCTGCAGCTTTGTGCACACCCACGGAATCAAACTGTCGCTGCAGCCAGGGTGATGCCGGCTCCGAGACAGCTCCCATGCTCTCGGTGACGTGTTCACTCTCGGCCCTACTGACAACCGCCCCAAGAGCCCCGGGACACGGACTCATCTTGCTGAATAAAACACAGAAATCCGGACTTCTGTAAGCAGAACCCAGCACCCATCGCCTCCCAGATTCCAGGCTTCAGCACAGATGTCCCACTGCCCGCCGGGATCGCCCTCCTGAGCACGGGGCCGTGGCCCGGGCAGGCGATTGCAGCTACGAAATAACCAAACCCCGATGGTGTCACAGCCCCGGGGACGTTGCTTTCCGTCCGGAAGCCGCGTCCGGAGTCCCCCGGCACTGGGTGCTGAGGGGGTCCTGCGCACAGACCCCATCCCAGGAGCCAAATCCTTCCTCTGTGAGCTCCCTCCTGGTTGGGGCCGGTGTCTGGTGGCTCAAAAATCAATCAGTCCACAAATCAATCAACCAATCGAGCCCCCTGGGAGCCGCGGTGCGCGGCACCACGCCAGTCCTGCTCCTTCCCCAAGCCCACCCTGCCTCAGCGGCTCGGAAACGAGAAGCAGAGTTGGAAACCAAGGGGGGCGAAAAGCAAGAGGAGCATTTTTTTGGGGGGGGACACAGCTGCTTCGGGCAGCTGCGGGCTGCCTGCCCACCTTGGCGCTGCCTCTGCGGCCTGTTTGCCTTTCACACGGCCGCAGAGAGCGCCTGGTGCTGCGAGAGCCGTGAGAAAAAGCGGCAGGAGGACCAAGGGGGGCCTCCGGGCAGGAAATCGGGAGCATGAGAGCAGCTGGGAGACGCTGCGAGGGCTGGCGGCGAGGGGGGGGGGGCCTCGTGCTGGGGACGGGCAGCAGCTGCGGCTGTAGGGGGTGGCCGGGGGGCCGCAGCCCCCCTTGGCTCCACGCATTCCTGGAGGAAACGGCATTTTTGGGGGCAGCCGAGCGCCTGGGAGAAATTCCAGGGCTGCTTTGGGAGCGAGGCCGCGGCCGCTGGGACTCGGAGCTGCCGCCGGGGTTTCCACAGGGTGGCCGAGCCTTTGGGGCGCCGCGGCGGCACGCCGATGTGCCAGGCCCTGCGCCGGGGACCTCCGGGGCTGGCGGTGTGGGTCCAGCCCCAATTCGGAGCCCGGGCTCCGCTCACCTTCGTGCACCGGGGCCGTGCGCCGAGGGAGCGGCGTTTGGGCACGCGGTGCCTCGGTTTCCCCTCCTCGGAGCTCCTCGGTGCCGGCCGGGTTTGTCGGTGCCGGCAGCGCCCCGCTCGGATTTCCCGTGCTCGGAGGGAAGTGGAGTCACGTCCGCCCCGCCACCTGCCTGCCGGTCACCTCCCGTTAGTCACCGTGTCCCTGCCGCTGCCACCGCCGCTCCTGCGGGGCCACGGCACCGAGCGGCCCCGGGGCTGGGCGCCGCGCTCCCTGTCCTGAGAGAGATTCCCAAGGGGGCCCGATCCTGCGCGGAGCTTCTGGGGTGCCTGGGCAACCTCAGCCCGCCCCGCCTCGGGGGCCTGCACTCCGTCGGGAGGCGTTGGAGGTTCTCCAGGGGTGGAAAACATGAGCGCGGGCCGCGCTTGTCCCCTCCGTGGTCCCTTAGCGCGGGCACTCCCTGTTCTGGGCAGCTGTCCCCGGTCCCCCCCCCGTGTCCTGGCGGGGAAGGATTGTCCCTGTCCCCAAGGACGTGCGCAGGAGGAAGGGCTGGGGAGCGGCACTGCCCCGGTCCTGCTTCCGCCCGCCTGTCCCACAGCACAGCCCGGCCGTGGGGATGGCTCCGGCGCTGCCTGGGGCACACGGCCGCTCCCTGAGCCCCCAGCAGGGCTTGGCACCGGGGTGTTGCTGCCCCTCGGTGCCCTGCTAGGGTCACTCTCGTGCCTCAGTTTCCCCAGCACGGCCACGCTCGGCATCGGTGCGGCCCCAGGTGATGCACAAAGGCGTTTGGCGCTCCAGTTTTGGGGACCCAAGCCCCCACTCCAGCACTCCCCGGAGCCGAGACACCCGGGTGCCCAACGCACGTCCCCACGCCGCTCGGCTCCCGCCTGCCCTGGTCCGGGAGCTAACTCATTTCTGGGGTAACAGGGCTGCCCTCCGCGGGGGCTCCGTGCTCTCCCGAGGGTGTCGCAGCGCTGCCTGCCCCGACCCCCAGCCGCTGTGTCCAGCTGCGGTTTGGGCAGCCGCAGCCGATGCGCTCGCTCTTTCCATCAGCAAACGCCGGGGCCTTGGCGGCTCCGACAGCTCCGCGTCGAGGCTTTGTGCGCCCCGAGCGAAGCCCTTTCCCAGCCTCTCCCTCCCCGTGCCCTGCGCCGTGCCAGGGAAAAGGGGGCGAATCCTTACCTGCCCTGCCCCAGGGTGGGAAACCTCCTGCCCACCGCTGTCATCGACCTCGCGTGGCTCGGCGAGCGCCTCAGCTCCGGGACGGGGAGAAGATGTGGAGGGCGCTCCCCTGCCTCGCTCTGAGCCGGGACGTGGGGCGCGGGCGGCGGCGGACCCTCCTCCTTCCCGTCCCGGCCCTCCTCTGGCCCTCCCTTCGCGGCCGGCAGGAATGCGCAGCCGGTTCCCACCGCCAGCACGAATTCCTCTTCCTCGCCCCGCTCCTGGCACCACGGGAAGCCCCCCTCGCCAGGATGAGCCCCGCGGCACCACGGCGGTGCCGGGGGAAAAGGGGATTTGGGGCCGCCGGGGTGCAATATGGGAACGGGGTCGGGGCTGGCACGGCGGGACGTCGTGACGGGGAGAAATTCGGTGTCCTCCGCCAGTGCCCCCAGTCCCGCACTGGGGATGTGTTTGACCCCTACGCCCAGGTGATGGGCGAGGCTAAAATCCCTCGTTCGTTTTGAGGTGAAAACCCTCTGAACAAGCCAACTCAGGAGGGACGAGGCCCCCAAACCCTGGAGAGGGGTTTGACGGGCAGGAGAAGGGATTGGGGCTGGGGCGTTTTGGGGCTTGTCCCTGCGCCTGGACAGAGGCAGCGCTGCTCGGGAGGAGAAGGACGCCAGGGATGGAAGGGGAAGGAGGGACGGAGCCGCCTGCAGGACAAAGGGACAGCCGGGTCAGGGCAGGCCGCGAGGTGTTTCCACCCCATCCGGAAACAGGAGGGAGCAGAAATCCCACAGGAAACCTCGCTCCCGCACGGCCTCCCAGCCAGCCCGCGGTGTGCTGGGGCCGCGCCGTCCCGCCGGCCAGGCGCATCCCGTGGGGCCCTACCTGGCTGGGGAGCTCTCGCTGGGGTGCTCCTGCCCCGTTCCCAGCAGATCCCGGGCGCTGATCTCCGTCCCTGGTGCGGGGCTGGGGCTCGGTGCCTCCGTCCCGGGGCAGGAGACGTTCCCTGCGGGCTCCTGGTCCGTCGCTGCCGCCGGGGTGCCCGAGGGCAGAGCCTCTTCCTCCCCCTGCTCTGCTTTCCCAGAGGCTGAGGACGGGTCTGTGCCGGCGTCCGGGGTGCCAGGAGTGTGGGGGGACTTGGGGACAGTCACTGGGGTCGCGCTGGGCATCTTGTCCCTGGGGGTCCCTTTCTCCCGGCAGCTCTGGGTACTCTTGGCTTTGCCTGGGCTCTTCCCCGCCTTGCCCGGGCTCTGCCTGGGCATGGTGCCCATGTGGCTGTACATGTCCGACGACCGCACGTAGGGGCCGGGGCTCTTGGGCATGGTGTTGAGGTCATCCTGCGTGCTGCTGAAGGGCTCCTCCAGGAAGCCGTGGGGAGGCAGACCCCCGTCCCCCGACTCGGGAGAGCTGGGGGCCACGGCCCCGCGCCGCAGGGTGAAGGAGCGGGGGATGCTGCTCAGGCTGCCGAAGCCTTTGAACTTGAAAAACTCTGGCGAGGAGAGAGGAGAGAGGGGGAGATGAGCGGCGGGCACGGGCACCGCGCTACAGGTCAGTGTCAGCCGTGCTGCACCGCACGCCGCGGGTCCCAGCGCAGCGTTATGACCGTGTGGCCTGGGGGCTCTCCAGGCTCTCCAGCTCTCCAGGTTGAGAACCAGACACGCCGCCTTTGCCCCAGGGGTCTCGGACTTGTGGATGTGCCTCGTGTGCACATCGTCACCAGCTCAGAGCAGGATCCGGCCACCGGCTGGGCTGGCTGCGAGCAGGAGGCAGCCTCCTGCCTCCCCACTTCCTCGCTCAGCCCCTCGCAGCCTCACTGCAGCTCCCCGGAGCCACCTGCAAGCGCCGAGCGCTCAGCGGTTGCCGGAGGAGTATTTATAACCCCGGCGGGCGGCTCTGCGTTTCGCACCTCGGCGCTGCGTGCCACTGCAGTGCCTCCCCGGCGGCGTTGGTGCAAGGGTGGCAGCGCACGGGGCAGACGGGGCTGCAGCCTCCCCATTGCGTAGGAGAACTGAGCTGCCGGAGTCTTGGTTTTCTGGGTGCTCTGGGGGTTTTGCAATGCTTACATTTTACGGTGGGGCCCTGCAAAGCCTCTTCCCCTCCGGGTTTGCCGAGACAGGAAGCTGCACCCTGCGGCGGCGCTGCGTAAGGAGCCTGGGTGCTGGGGGGCTCAGCCCTCGGACCCCACAGGGTTGCCCCCGCCACCAGACGGGGCAAAGGGGCTGCAGCAACCCAGAACCGCTCCTGCAGAGCCGAAACCTCGTGGCTTGGACTCTGTTAACAGCAGAAGTGCTTTGGGTTAAAGATCCCCTCGGTGTCCGAGCATCCTTTGCGTTCTGGGCTGCTGCGGGATGGAAAAGCTGGGGACCTTCGTGATCTCCCCGCTTTCCACCAGGATGGAAAATCCCAGCTCAGCCGGGGCCGTGGGAGATGGGTTTTGCCCAGCCCCTCGCACAGCTCCCAGGGGGGCGGAGGGGCTGGCCTCCCACCCGCCGGCACGGGCACGTGGAGGCAGAGGAATGCGGAGAGCAGCAGCGAAGGCCAGCTCCTGCTCAGCGCGGGGCCGGCGACGCGCAGCCCGCTGGAGCCGCCTCCGAGGGCTTTGGGGAAAACCCGAGGTCCGTGAGAAAGAGCGCAGCTCCCTCCCAGCGGGCACCACCGCTTCCTCTGCGCCCAGCTCCCAGCGCTTCGGCCCCGAGGGCAGCTCCATCGGTGTGGATTCGCCCCCAGCCTCCATCCCCAATCGCCGCTGCAGGAGGACCCGGAGCGGTCCCGGACACCCCCAGCCGCAGCTTTCACCCCCAGCCACACAGCGGGGTGAACGCTCCTTGAAAGATGTGATTTGGGGAGCAGAAATCCCCGGTGGGGTTCACCCCATTGGGTGCACGCTGGCACCCAGTGCATGCAGGTTGGTCCCAGTCCCAGTCCCAGCACCTGACCCATCAGCACCAGGGCTCGACCCAGCCCTGGGGACGTAAAACCCCAGAGCCCCTCTCATCCCCAGTGAGTTTCCTGATGAAAGCTCTTGCTTATGAGAGGTAACCCCGCTCGTGCATCCCCCCCTCGAGGGCCAGGCTGCCCAGGTGAGCACCCGGCGCCCGCTCTCGCCGTCCCCCGGTGACTTACTGAATTTCTTGAAGCCCCCTCGTTTCTGGCCCTCGGCCATGGCCGTGCCGGGCGGAGGCTGCGGGGACCGGGAGGGACAAGTTTATAAACTTGAAGCCCGTCCCTGCTCCTCCCTTCCTGTCCCCCCCCTCCGCCTCTCGCTTGCTCTCTCGATCACTCGGCGCTTCCTCCCTGCTGCTGTCATCTGCTCGCGGGGCAGACCCACGAGCTGTCCCCACTGAACCCTGGTACCCGCAGTGACCTCGATGTCCCCACGTTCTGCTCGTCCCTGCCTGCTCAGGACCCACCCTGGGACGCTGCTTTGGGGCTGCCCCAACCCCCGGGTGCCATCCCATGGACTGCGGTGCCAGCCCTGCAGATGCCGGCCCTCCTTGGGTGTCGGTGTTTGGACCAGGTGATGTTGGAGGTGTTTTCCAGCCTTAGCGGTGCTATGATTTTATGCACGAGGCCCAGCCCCTGCCCTCATCCAGCCCCCTGATGGTGGTCTCATGCCCAGTGGCAGCCCCCAGACCCCGCTGCTTCCTGGGCTGGGGGCCCTGGGGAGAAATGAGGTGATGCAGGAGCAGCGGGGAGCCACGGGGCTGCCTCCACTTGTGTGTCCATGACCCTGTCCAGCCTCGCTGCTTCCCGCTGTGCTCCCCGCTGTGGAGCAACGACCCCCAACGACCCCCAACAAGCCGCCCAGCGCGGGCAGCGGCACAAAACCCACCCGTGTTCGCTGTGCTTGGTGCTACACTGGGACAGGGGCTTGGCACCCCCACCACCGAGCCCCCGGGGAGCCGAGGGACGGCCGGAGGGACCGCGGAGGCACCGCTCGGCCTCGCAAACCCCGGCGGGGCGACGCCTTCCCGGGGGTCACCCGGGGCTAAAGGCGAGGGGGCCACAAGATGGCGGCGGGCGGCGGACTACAACTCCCAGCGGGCAGCGCGGCGGACCGGAAGCGGCCGGAGGGGAAACCGGAAGCGGCGGGGAGGGGAAACCGGAAGCGGCGGGCAGCGAGAAGCCGGAAGCGGTGGCGGCGGCGGCGGCGGCGGTGGTGGTGGTGGTGGGCGGCCGGCGGCATGGCGAAGCAGTACGACATGGTGGAGTGCCCCTTCTGCGACGAGGTCTCCAAGTACGAGAAGCTCGCCAAGATCGGGCAGGGAACCTTCGGGTGAGCGCACGGGGCCGCGGGGACTCGGCTGGGGCCGGCCGGGGGGGCTGCGGCCTGGTCTGGCCTGATCTGGTCTATTCTGGTCTGGTCTGGCCTGGCCTGCCCCGCCCCACGCCCCTTCCCTGCCCCTTTCTCCTTCCCCTGCCCCTTTCCCCTATCCCTTCCCCCTGTCCCTATCCCCTGCCCCTTTGCCCCTATCCCTCGCCCCTTGCCCCTGTCCCTCGCCCCTATCCCTTACCCTTTCCCTCACAACGTTCTCCCCCTTCTCCCAGGGAGGTTTTCAAAGCCAAGCACCGCCAGACGGGCAAGAAGGTAGCCCTGAAGAAGGTGCTGATGGAGAACGAGAAGGAGGGGGTGAGTGGCCGCCTTCGTGTGCCTGCGTTTGGGGAGGACGGGCTGGGAGGGTGCCGGGAGCGGAGCCGATCTCCGTGACGGCACAGGGTGTCCTCGCTCCCTGTGTGTGCTTTGGTGGTGTTTACGGCTGGGACGTGCCGGGTGTTGAGTAACGGCGTCACCAGGTAACGGGGAGGCCGCTCTGCGGGGCTGGCGGTGCCCTCTGATAAACAAACGGGGGCACACCAGGTCGCTTAAATGCCTCCGCCTGGTGGCAGAATCGCCCCTACCAACGGTACTGGGTGAATTCTGACAGTCCCAGCGTTACGTGTTGAAGCTCTGATGGCACGTAAATAACGTCCCCGTGCTGCTCCAGCAGCTCCCCTGCCGTGGTGTTGTGGTCGCAGCTTTCCTGTCCTCCGGGCGGGCTCGGGCTGGTCTCCTCCGCTCCTCACCCATGCCCTCTGCTTCTCCTTTCAGTTCCCTATCACGGCCCTGCGAGAGATTAAAATCCTCCAGCTGCTCAAGCACGAGAACGTGGTGAACCTCATCGAAATCTGCAGGACCAAAGGTAGCTGCCGGGGGTCTCCCTCGCGCTGGCTGCTCGCCGAGGGGCTGGCGGTTTTCCTTGCGCCCTGCTTGGTGTCTGAGCCTCTCCTCCCGTCTGTGCCTCGGGGTGACGGCACGCCTGCTCTTGAAGGCTGTTTGTGAACGGGTTAGAGCTGGCTGGAAAAGGCCCTGGTCGGAGCACGCCTGTGCTGTCACCGTGCTGCCTTGTGCCGCCTCAGAGGCTTTAATAAACCCGTGTGGGACAGCACCCGAAGCGGGGGTTTCCTCCCGTGCCTGGGGTGCTTCATGCACCTGCCCTGGCTCTGTTTCCAGGGAAATGGGTTTAAAACGTTTCCCGCTTTTTATACATCATCCTCTTCTGGGGATTTTACCAGAAAAGCAGTTCTGGAGGTGACAGGTGATGTAAAACACCAGTGGCAGCTGGCTGCTGCTGCTGCTCCTGTAAAAGCACCGGGCAGAAACCTCCAGCCTAGGACCGGGGACCAGAACCCCGCAGCGTCTATTGATTGCCCTCAGTTGGAACTGGCAGGTAGAAGGCAAAACGCCAGCCCCACGTTAATTTTTAATTCCCTGTGGTTACCCCACTTGTGATGACTGCATGCGTCTGGCATGCCCGAGGTAAATATTGTTGTGGACGCGTCCGATCGTTTGGTTCTTGTCTACATTCCAGTTTCCTTCCAAACCCGCTTTGACCTCGGTTTCACGTGAAAAATAGGGAGCGCGGCACTCGCTGTTCCCGGACTCTCAGCCGTTGTCCTGTCACGTGGTGAGGACGGGGCCGGTGTCGGGGACTCGCGCGGAGCCGCAGGCGTCCTCCCGGCCAGGGCACAGCGCGGCGTCGGCTGCGAGGGCCGAGCTCAGCCCTCGTGTCGTGCCTCTGGTTGCTGCTCGGCGGTTTCGCTGCGTGCGGCTGCTGGGAGCCAGCCTTTCGTTTTCACGTTTGGCACCTGTGCTCTAGGAACGAGATGGAAATCGACGGCTTCGGCTGAGGTTTCCTGCTATTGACTTTAAATTGCGATTGAGATTGGAGCTTTGAATCGCATTGATCTAGACCAGCCTGTTTTCCTAGATACCGTGTGAGGTTGCAGAAAACCTCGCTTTCTGATGTTATTTTGGGAAGATTTTCTCTGTTCCTGTGTCCTGTCTTTGCCTGGAACGCTGCTGTGGTGATGCTGGCGGCGTGTGCACCTCCAGGGAGGCAACCCCACAGCTGCTAGGCACACAAATCAAGCTTTCAAAGATTTTTTGCGTCCTTTCCTTGCCTTTCCATGACGTTTGCTGCTCACCCCCTGTTCTTCCGTAGCTTGTTTTTGCTGTCTTAGTGCCTCTCAGGGACCTTGAGGCCTGCGGGGTGTCCGTGTGTGTGCCCTGAGGTTTCACGTGGCGATCCAGGACGGCTGGCGGTCAGGAGGAGCTGTGCTGGGGCCAGGGGTCCCTCTCTGACTGTCCCTGCTTGCCTGTCCCGCAGCCTCTCCGTACAACCGCTGCAAGGGCAGCATCTACCTGGTGTTCGACTTCTGCGAGCACGACCTGGCTGGCCTTCTCAGCAACGCCCACGTCAAGTTCACGCTCTCGGAGATCAAGAAAGTCATGCAGATGCTGCTCAACGGGCTGTACTACATCCACAGGAACAAGGTAACGGGCTGCATCCTGCCGGGCTCCGAGCCCCACCTCGATCCCCGCGACCTGCTGAGGGGTGGGTGCCTTGGGAAATCCTGGAGGAAATCCTTCCTCGTCCTCATCTCCGGAGCCGGGGTGCCAAAGGAGGGCTCCTCGGTGGCTTAATCTTCTGCTGTCTGTCCCCGTGCAGATCTTGCATCGAGACATGAAAGCCGCCAACGTCCTGATCACTCGGGACGGGGTCCTGAAGCTCGCAGACTTCGGGCTGGCTCGAGCTTTCAGCCTGGCTAAGAACAGCCAGCCCAACCGGTACACCAACCGGGTGGTCACCCTGTGGTACCGGCCGCCGGAGCTGCTCCTAGGTAGGCGCTGGGCTCTGCCCTTCCTCCTCCCTCCTCGTCCTCGGGCGACTTAACGCGCCGCCTCTCCTTAGGGGAGCGGGACTACGGGCCCCCCATCGACCTCTGGGGCGGAGGCTGCATCATGGCCGAGATGTGGACGCGCAGCCCCATCATGCAGGGCAACACGGAGCAGCACCAGCTCACCCTCATCAGCCAGCTCTGTGGATCCATCACGCCGGAGGTGAGGGCGGGACGAGGGAGCCGCGCTGCGGCCGGGACCGAGCGCTCCTGCTCCTCTCCCTGCCCCGCGTGCGGGCTGCTGCCTGTTCCGGCGTCACCGTGCCTGCTGCGGGCAGGGAGCTGGGAGCTCTCAGCTTCCTTGCTGCCTTCTGGCTCTTGTGCAGCCTCCTAAACACACGAGGGTGAATGTGGCCTCTGGGATGAGCCCGTGGTGTCCTTGTTCCCGAGCACGGGGAGGATGCTGCTTGCTCAGTGTGAAGGAACAGGACGTAACGTGTGGGAATCTGTTCCGTGATGGGATTTGCCTCTCAGAGAAACGCCCTCTGTGTTGCTGGCTAAGAAGCTTGTTTTGTGTTGGGGCGTTTGTCTCGGATGCTTTACCCTCACGCCGGTCACCTCTTTGATTCCGGCTGGTGATCTGCGGCAGCTCAGCCCTGCGGCGAGCGCTCAGCCCTCTCTCAGCTCCTTGAGGGCAGCTCCTCCTGCCCTCTGCTGGAAGATGGAGCCGAAAGGGATCTCGGCCAGGGCTGTCATCAGACGGGGTGCGACAGGAGGGCGGCTGCGCGCGCAGCTGCAGAGCCCGACCCCGCTGTTACGTACACTGAAGGAGTTTCCTTCCGTACCCACGGACTTGCTGCGCTCTGGCCCAGGCTGGGGCCGAGGTGAGTCCCAGTGACTGCAGCGGGCTCCGGTTTCTAGGGATAAAAGGTGCCGCGTACATCCAGGTTGTTATTATTTTGTCTGGTGACCTTCCTGGATACTGTGGTTGGCCCCAGCTGGTTCTCTAACAGATTTTTTTGGTGGGAGGACAGAAATCCCGTGGCATCCTCAGGGGCGCTGTGCTCCTCACCGGGATTCTGTCCTGACTTGTCCGCGTGTCCGTAGGCTTCACGTGCTCTGTAGTGTCTCCGTGCTGTGGGAACAAGGTCTGCTGGCTTGGGGCTTATGAAGCAGCGTTGTTCCCTCAGCACGCCTCACGCCGCTTTGCCTGCGGGTGTCAGCTTCGGTGGTTCGTGCTCTCTGTAACCATCTCCTCCCAACCTTCCCCTTCCTGATCCCTCCCAGGTCTGGCCGAACGTGGATAAATACGAGCTGTTCGAGAAGCTGGAACTCCCCAAGGGCCAGAAGCGCAAGGTGAAGGATCGCCTCAAAGCCTACGTCAAGGACCCCTACGCGCTCGACCTCATCGACAAGCTGCTGGTGCTGGATCCCGCCCAACGCATCGACAGCGACGACGCGCTGAACCACGACTTCTTCTGGTCGGACCCCATGCCCTCGGACCTCAAAAACATGCTGTCCACCCACAACCAGTCCATGTTCGAGTACCTGGCCCCGCCGCGCAGGCGGGGTGGGCACATGCCCCAGCAGCCGGCCAACCAGGGCAGGAACCCCACGGCCACCAACCAGACCGAATTTGACAGGGTGTTTTGAGCGGGGTCCCGGCCGGACTGCTCGGGGAGGTGCAGCGAGCAGGGACGTGTTGCTGGGGTCTCTCTCTCTCTTTCTTCGGGCAGGGAATTCTTTCGAGGCAAAGTGCCTGGTGGCTTGAACCGAGCTCTGCCGTCCCCTCTCCTTGCACGGCAGCTCTGCCGCTAAGGAGCCGCAAGCTGTGTGTGTGTGTGGAGGCGACGCCTGTGAGCCCGGGGTTGTTTCCCTGCGGCTTTGGCGCAGAGCCCGTGTCCCCCTGCAGCAATCTGTGTTGGTTAGGTTAATCTCGTGGATCAGTTGTCAGGGACCTGGTGACGAAGGAGGTGGCTGTGTCAGTGCTGAGCCTCTCAGCAAACAGTTCAGTGAGCAGCAGGGCTGGGAGCAGCTGCCCTGGACCAGACTGGGCCTGCTGGTAGCTGTCTCTGGCTCTCAGTCGGTCTTGGCTCACGTACAGCATGTCCTCTGAACACTCAGAAGCTGATGTAGGATGAGGCAGGTGCCTCTGAGTAATTTGGACACGTCTTGGGGAAGGCATAGTCATACTGCCTAGAGTGACTAACTCGCACTGGAGTTTTGGGCTGCAGCCTAGAAAGGGACTTGCTGGGCCGACCAGAGGGCTGACACAGCTGGTTGCTCCACACAGCCAGGATTTACAGTGGGAGTCGTTGGTCTCGGTCACAGCGCTCGGCGTCCGTGCTTTCTCGGCTCCAAGCTGCAATTAGGATTCCTGCGGGACACACCTAGCCAGCCGCCTGCTTTTCGCTTAGCGCTAACCATGGCGAGAATTCGGATTGGGAAGGGAGCTGGGGGTGCTGCCCTCGGTCAGGCCGGCTGCTGGGGGTGCTTGGAGGCAGCTTTCAGCGTGGCACGGCTGTGTTGGAGGAGCCAGGGCCGCTCTTACAAACCCTCATGCAGCCACTCCTCCGTCCTGGAGCTCTGTGGGCGAGTCTGGAGCAGGACCACCGCCGTCCCCAGGCGCAGAGATGAGGCACACGGTGCCGGTGAGCGTGTGCCTTGCTCTGCCGGAGCTCTTGGGACCGGCTGGTGCGGAGCAAGTGCTCCTCCATAGCCTGCTCAGCGCATCGTCTTCCACGGCTGCCAGCCGCACATGGCCGTCTTCTCCCGAGCCACACGGATCCCAAGACTCTCAGACGCGTAACGAGTACGAAACGCAGTGGGTGATAACCTTTGGCATTTGATAAGTTGTCCATTAACTAGACCCATGGCAAAAGCCACCTCGGTGGCACATCAGCTCGAGGTGGAGGAGGTGGGGAGCGGACCCCTTTCAGAACAGCCGCCGAGGATGATAAAGGACACGTACAAGGTAAATCTCGTGGTGTGCGGGGCTCCGACATCGCGTCTGCTTGCGAGGGGACGTGTTTCTTAGGAAAAGAATGAAGTCGGTTGCGAGCAATAAGCCAGATTACTTCCGCCAGTTGTGAATAAACGCGATCTTGTTCCGAAACACCTTCCCCCCCTCGTGTGTGGACCTGCTTCTTCTGCCTAAACTTCGAAAGCAGCCGGAGCCGCCTTCGACGCCAGGCGGGCAGGGGCAGGTTGGCGGGGCGCAGCGTGCCCTGACAGGGCTGCTGGGGGGAACTGGAGCCGAGCCGTGCTGCGTGTGGTAACGGAGCCGTGTTGTGTGTGGTAACGGAGCCATGCCGTGTGGTAACGGAGCCGTGCCGTGTGGTAACGGAGCCGTGCCGTGTGGTAACGCGGGTATCAAGGATGGAGCATCCTTGGTGGGGAGTTAACGGGGGGCTGCTGTGGCGCTTTTTCGCCCTGCTGTGTGCTTGGTGATGCTGGGCGGCTTCCAGGCCTGCGTGCTCGGAGCCCCCACCCTGTGACCGGGGCCGTGGCATCGCCCCCCCGAGCTGAGGGGCCGCCCTGCCCTTCTCCAACATGGCGCCCCTTCGGGGACGTGGCTTTGCCCTTAGCCAAGATGGCGGCGGCGGCGTCAGAAGCGGGGGGGGGGGGGGGGAGGGGAGGGGAAGGAACCGGGGGCTCGGCCCGCCCGCAGCCCGGGGATAAGAGGCCGGTACCCGGGGGGGGGGGGCAGCGAGCGGCGGGGAGGTGACGGCGGCGATGGGGGCGTCAGCGGCGGGCTCGTTGCAGGACGCCATCCGCACCCTGAACACGCTGCAGACCAACGCCAGCTACCTGGAGCAGCTGAGGAGGGAGCGAGGGGACCCCCGGGAGCAGCTGGAGGCCATGAGGGGCTTCCTGGAGAGGAGCGGGCTGCAGGTGAGGCGGGGTCACCCCCCCGGGGTCACCCCCCCGGGGTCACACACACACCCCCCGGGGTCACACACACACCCCCCCGGTGTCACCCCCGTCCCCCCGGTCCTTGTCCCCGGGCCGCAGGGGTCCCACGGGGTGGCTGACCCGCAGGTGGAGGACCTGGACGGGCTGAACATCATCCACGTCACCGGGACGAAGGGCAAGGTGAGCGGGGGGCACCGGGGGGACAGAGGGGACGCGGATGGGGACGGGGACAGGGACAGCCAGGGCTGACGCTGCCGCATCCCCAGGGCTCAGCATGCGCCTTCACCGAGCGCATCCTCCGCGGCTACGGGCTGAAGACCGGCTTCTACAGGTGGGCACGAGCAGCCAGGGGCTCCCGGGGGACACGGGGACACCGTTAGGGCTGTCCCTGAGCGTGTCGCCCCTCTTCTTTTGCCGGTGTCCCCCCCCAGCTCCCCGCACCTGGTGCAGGTGCGCGAGCGGATCCGCATCAACGGGCAGCCGCTCAGCAAGGAGCTCTTCAGCAAGTATTTCTGGCTGGTCTACAACCGCCTGGAGGAGACCAAGGTGGGGCCTTCCTGGGGCTCACCGGGGACCGGGGGGGTTCTGGGGGCTCACCGGGGACCAGGGAACCCCCCGGGGCCGTCCCCTAACGCCCGCCCGTCCCGGCAGGACCCGGCGCAGGCCAGCATGCCGGCGTATTTCCGCTTCCTCACCATCATGGCCTTCCACGTCTTCCTGCAGGAGAAGGTAGGCGATGGCGTGGTGCCACCACGGACAGCAGGTCCTGGGGGGTGGGGGTGACAGGGACTGACCTCTGGTGCCGGGTGCCGTGGGTGGCCCGGTCCCGACACCCGTGGGTCCCAGACCCACCAGGACGCTTGCCGCTGATGTCTCCGCGTCCCCTCGGTGCCCAGGTGGACCTGGCGGTGCTGGAGGTGGGCATCGGCGGCGCCTACGACTGCACCAACATCATCAGGTAGGTGGGCGCCGCGACCGTCCCCGCGCTGTCCCCGCGCCGCCTCCTGCCCGCTGCTGAGCCCCGTTGTCCCCAGGACGCCCGTGGTGTGCGGCGTCTCCTCGCTGGGCATCGACCACACCAGCATCCTGGGGGACACCGTGGAGAAGATCGCCTGGCAGAAGGGGGGCATTTTTAAGGTAGGGACGAGACCCCGTGTCCCCACGGGGGGCTGCTTTGGGGCCGTGCTCGGTGGAGGTCCCTGACGGTGCCCGTCCCTCCCGCAGCCCGGCGTGCCGGCGTTCACCGTGCCGCAGCCCGAGCGGCCGCTGGAGGTGCTGAGGGACCGAGCCCGGGAGCGCGGGGTGAGCTCGGGGACGGGGTTGTGGGGGCGAGCAGGGGGGGCTCCGAGCAGCAGGGGGGGCTCATCTTGCTGTCCCCGCAGTGCCCGCTCTACGTCTGCCCGGAGCTGGACGCCTTCGAGGCCGGGAGCCAAGCGCTGGAGCTGGGGCTGGCGGGCGGCCACCAGCGCTCCAACGCCGCGCTGGCCCTGCAGCTCTCGCGGACGTGGCTGCAGCGGCGGGGCTACGAGGGTAAGTCGGGGAACGGGGAGGGGGGGAACAAACGGGATGGGAAATGGGGCGGGGGGGATGGCATCGCTCCCAAAGTGCCGTCGGGGTGCCCGTCCCCAGCAGGTACCGGGGTGCTGCAGGACGTGCCGCCCAGCGCGGAGCCGTTGGCGCAGCGATCGGTGCCGCTGGCGCCCGTGTTTCGTCCCAGCGATGCCATGATCCGAGGTGAGGTGCGGGTATGGGGTGGGGGGGCCGGGTGTGACCCCCCCACCGGTGCCACCGGTGCATTTGTTAATGAGGTGGGGACATCCCGGGTGTCCTCGGCACGGCCGCGTGGTGATGCGTCGCCACGGTTCACCCCATTCATGGGGGTCCCGGTGCTGGGGTGGGGGGGTCCAGCTGTGCCCTGTGTGTCCCCCCCCCAGGCCTGCGGGACACGGAGTGGCTGGGCCGCACGCAGGTGCTGCCCCACGGCCCCGTGACGTGGTACATCGACGGGGCGCACACCACCAGCAGCGTCCAGGCCTGCGTCCGCTGGTTCCGCCAGGCCGCCCTCAACGAGGACAAGCCCCAGGAGTAAGGGGGGGACACGAAGAGGGGGGGGGGGATAAAAACCACCCGGTGGCTGTGCCGGGGGTCCCTGCGGGGCTCTAACAACCCCCCCGTTGTCCCCGCAGTGGCTCTGAGGTGCGCGTGCTGCTCTTCAACGCCACGGGGGACCGGGACACGGCCGCGCTGCTCAAGCTGCTGCTGGTGAGGTTTTGGGGTGCCAAGGGGGGGGGGGAGCGGGTGCTGGCAGGGTGCTGAGCGCCCCCCCGGTGCCCCTGGGACCCGCTTTGCCGTGGGTGCAGGAGCCACGAGGTGGAGCTCCCGGCCGTCTGTCCGTCCTGCTGTCTTCCCTCCCGGGGGTCTCCCAGCCTGGGGGACCTGCACAACCCCCCCCCCCGGGCCGCGGTGGGCTGGGACCGCTCCCAGTGGCCCTGTGGTGGTGGGTGGGGGTCCTGGTGCCCCCCCCCAACACGCTGAGCACCCCTCTCCCCGCAGCCCTGCCACTTCGACTACGCCGTCTTCTGCCCCAACTTCACGGAGGTGTCGGTGACCGGCAGCGCCGGTGAGTACGGGGGGGCGGCGGGGGCTCCCGGTCCCCCCCCCCCCCCCCCCCGCTCCCCCCCCCCCCCCGGGGCCCCCCCCCCCCCCCCAGACCAACAAAACTTCAACGTGACCCTGGAGAACGCCCTCACCCGCTGCCTGGAGAACCAGAAGACGTGGACGCGGCTGATGGAGGAGAAGGGGGGCCAGGACCCCTGGCTGCCGCCCCCCCTGGAAGTGGGGGGGCTGCTGAAGCCGGACCCCCTGCGGGGAGCCCTGCTGCTGGTGCCCCCGGCCGAGCGGCCGCTCAACTCCCCCTCCCTCGTCTTCCCCTGCCTCTCGCACGCCCTGCAGTGGATCGCCCAGGGCCGGGACCCCCACGTCCCCGCGCCCCCCGCCAAGGGGGGGGGCTCACCCCCAGCCCGCGGCCAGCAGCGGGGCCGTGCTGCTGCAGGAGGCGGCCGCCATCCGCGTCCTCGTCACCGGCAGCCTGCACCTGGTGGGGGGGGTCCTCAAGCTGCTGGACCCCGCGCTGTCCCAGTAGGGGGGGGTTCGGGGCTCAGCACCTTTTACTTGAACGGCTGGATGGTGCTGGGGGGGCGCACGGGACCCCCCCCGCCATCGGTGTCCCCCTCATAGGGGCTCAACCCCCCTGCCCCGGCCCTTCTCACCCCAGTGCCTTCTGTCTGTGCCAGCCCCCGGGGGGTGGCCGTGGCCACGCTGGGTGTCCCCACGAGGTGGGGGGGACACTCCTGGCCCCCCTTGGTGTGTGCGTGTAGGGGGGGGGCAAGATGGACTCGGGGTGCCCCCAGGGGTCCCTGCACCCCACCGGGAGTTGTGGGGGTGCCTCTGAGGCTCCTCGTTGTGGCGACTAATTTAACGTAGGATAGGTTTTTATTATTATTAAAAGTTTGTAACTTTGACCTGGAGCTGGCTGCTGGGGGGGGGAATTTGGGGGGGGGCTGGGCTGCTCTCCACGCATCGCCCCACGTATGGGGACGGCAGCGCGGTGCCACCCGGCCCCGTGGCCCCCCCACCCCAATAAACCTCTCGCTGCTCCCAGCCCTGCCCGCTGCCTTCGTGGGGCCCCCACACACCCCCCCATCGGCTGGGGACCCCCGGGGGGGTTACACGGGGCCCCCACCTCCCTCTGGGGGCTGCCTGGGGGGGGCCAAAGCATTCACTGAATGAGTAAGGGCGGCCCCGGGGACGGCGAGGGGCCGCGGCCCCCTCCGGGCTCGGCCTGAGATTTTGGGGGCAGAATAAAGGTTTTAAGGGGGTTGAGGCGGAGGCGGCGGCGAGGGGGGGTCCGGGGGGGTCAGGCCATGCTGCTGGTGGAGCAGGGGGTGCTCTGCGTGCTGCCGATGCTGTGGTTGGTGCTGCTGCTCTCCGAGGCCGGCGCCGTGGTGGAGACCGGCTGCAGTTTGGAGATGGGACCTGCATTACGCCGGCGGGCCGGGGTTAGCAAGGGGGGGTGGAAAATTGGAAAGGGGTAGGATAGGAAAGGGGAGGGGGGGGGGGAAGAAAAACATGAAGGGACAAAAAACAAAACTCGGCGCCAGCACGGCCGGCCGGGGATGGCTCATCCTGGACGTGACCTTTCCAGCCCGATAAGCGCGGCCAGGCCCTGGCGCGGGGCTCGAGCTCCCTGGCCAACGGGGCCCCCGCGCCCCCTCCCCGGCTCCCCCCGGTTCCCCCCTGGCCCCGATAAGGCGTGGGATGGAGATGGGCTTCACGGGGACCCCGGGGACCGCGGCCGCGCCGCGCCGGCTCCTTCTCACACAGAGCCTTGGCCAGAAGGGATGCGAGGCCGATAGCAGCGGGACCCTCGCCCGGGGATGTGCGGGAGGATTTGGATGGAGGAAGAGGAGAAATTTCCCAGCGATGGGACGTGTGTGGGGCCCCCCTCACCGCCCCCACCCTCGCCCCGCTGTGCGCGGCGGTACTCACGGGTGTGCGAGTAGATGTACCAGAGCCCGGCGGTGAGGAGCGCCCCGATGAGGAAGGCTCCGAAGGTGATGCCCAGCACGGCGGCCAGCCCCAGCCCTCGGTCTGCGGGGGACACACGCACAAGCGAGGCCGTCAGCACGGTGACACCGTCCCCAGCCTCTGCACGGCCCCCCCCTGCCCTGCCCTGTGCCCCAAACTCACTGTTGGGCGGCCGCCAGACGTCCTTCACTGTCACCTCCAAAACCTTCTCGAAGATGGTGTTGTTCTGCGCACGGGGAGGGCCGGGGTGAGCACGGGGACAGCGCGGCCGCACCGCCACCGCCCCAGTGCCACCATCCCGTGGGGACACCGCTGGGTTCCCCCATACCCAGGGCTTTGGGGACCTGGGGTGTTGTCCCCAGCTTGGCGATGGAGACCGGTGTCTGGGGACCCACCGAAATGGGGACGGGCACGGTGCCGGCACGGGGACACCCACGGGGATCCCGGGACAGGGACACCACACTGACCTGCAGCCCGGCCTTGCACTTGAGGGTGGCGGAGAAGGGGACGTGGCCGCCCTCGGGGACGGCGTAGGTGAAGCGGAATCGCCAAACCTTCCTGGCCCTGCTGCCCGGGGGCTCCTCCAGCACAGCCACGCTGGAGCTCTGCGCCTTGTTGGCCTGCACCAGCAGCAGCGGCTCCGTCCCCGGTGCCACCAGCCAGCACTCCTTGAGCTGCAGGTCGGCCGGGTAGTCGTCCCAGCGCATGGAGGCCTGCGGAAAACAGGGTGGCCGTGAGGGATGCCGCCCCGTGGCACCGTCCCCGCGGTGCCCGGGCGCTGCGGTACCTGCACGAAGGCCTCCTTGTTGACCTCCAGCTCCGTCTGCGGCGCCTCGAAGGCGGCGGTGGGGAAGAGGCGCAGGAAGAGCTCCCGTGGGATCTGGCACTGGAAGGCCACCTGGGGACAGGGACGGCGTGAGCCACCCCACAGCACCCAGTGACACGGCGGCACCGGTACCGGCGCCGGCACTTACCCGCACGCTACTGAGCGCCGAGCCCTTGGACAGGCTGAGGATGAGCTGCGAGGAGGGGAGGAAGGCTCGGTCAGTCCGGCCCTTGAGCTGTCCCCATGAGCGTCCCCACTGCTGGGGTCCCTTGTCCCTGGTGGGATGGGGACACCTCCGCTCACCTCGTTCTTGGCGTTGCCCTGGCTCTCCAGCGAGGTGCCGCAGTGGCTGAGCGGGGTGCGCAGCATGAAGTGCGTGGCGTTCTTCTCCGCCTGGCAGCTGATGTCCCGCAGGGTGATGTTCACCACGTCTTTGATGGGCTAAGGGAGAAGCACCAGCCGTGCCCACAGCTCCTTCTCTCCGGCACCCCGGCACCCGGAGCAGGATGAGACCCCCCCCATAGCACGCAGGCGGTGCCCTCACCTCCAGGTGGGACCTGGCGATGACGATCTCCATGGTGTCATCCGTGCACTTCCAGGGCTGGAGCATGAAGAGCAGCATGCGGGGCATGTCCGAGGTGGGGGCCGGCATCGTGGGCGTCGCGGGCGGCTTCCTCGGCACCTCTGCGGGGAGAGGGCGCGGGGAGCTGAGCGGGGGCACCCCAACAAAACCCCCCAGCCCAGGAGGGGCGCCGGGGACCCACCGTGCTCCTGGATCTCCAGGGTGATGCGGGGGCTGATGGGGATGGTGGAGTAGGAGGCGATGACGCTGTAGTTCTTCTCGAAGGCTTTGGCCACCAGGCCCTGCTCCGTGTCGGGCAGCAGCTCCCCGCTGAAGAGGTGCGTGGAGAAGGACGTGATCTTGTAGGTGCCAGACACCTGCAGGGGTGGCACGGGGGGGCTTAGCGGGGCTGGGGGCATCCAGCTGTGAGCAGCCACCGGGGTCAGGGCCGTACCAGGAACTGGATGTGGCAGCTGTTCAGCGAGAGGAACCAGGTGAGGTTGGCCCGGCTCTGGAGGATGAGGATCTGGTTGCTCATGGCCCTCTCGGGACAGCTCAGGGACAGGTTCACCTCCGTGACGGGCGAGCTGCAAGAGCACGAGACCCCCTCCAGCCTCAGCCCCCACTCCTCTGGGTCCAGGGCCTCCAAGAGACCCCGACCTCTTCCCCGGGTTCCCCAAGCTGTGCCCCCCCGGGGGGGGACACGCACGGTACCTGTGCTCAGGCTGCAGCCGGATGATGTGGGCAGCCCTGGAGCCGTGGGCGCTGCCGCTGGCGCAGCCCCTCATCCCGTGGAAAAACACCTCGGCGTCCAGGTGCGGCGCCGCGTTGAAGCGCTCCTGGGGGACGCAGTCCGGGGGGCTGCGGGCATCTACGGGGGGGGTACAGGCAGCATTGGGGGTCACCAAAATCAAACCACGCTCGGTGGGCACGGAGAGGGTGCCCAGGGGAACCACCACCCGCAGCATCACCCCATAGACCCGGTGTGTTCCCAGCACTGGGAGCAGGGAGAGCACTGCGGCTCCTTCCTCCCCCCCCGGTGCCACCCGGGGTGCCCCCGTTCCCCGCCAGCCCCCGGCCCTGACGCACCTTCGCCCAGGCGGAGGTGGATGGCGCGCGGGTCCCGCAGCTCGCTGTAGGACGTGATGCCCCCGTAGGTGCCCCGCGCCCAGTCCAGCAGCTGCCCCTTGCTGGCAGCCGCCGGCAGCTCCCTGTGCGGCACCGTGGTGCTCAGCGGGCTCAGGATGGCGTCCTGAGGGCGAGAGGCAGCCTGAGCCGGGGCAGGACGCACGGACGCATCCCTCCCAGGCTCTGGCTGCAGCTGGGAAAACTCAGGAGCCCTTCTGGTAGCACGGAGGACTCCGGTTTGAAGGCATCTTGGCTGGGCATCTCCAGAGGCCTGACTCCATCACGGCTTGGGGTCACACCGTGGGGACCTGGGGGAGCGGCACGGCCGGCCGGCGGCACGCGGGGAGCTCGGCCCACTTTATTATTAGCCGCAAAACAAAGCCGGAGGTTTATTTTCCTAACAAAGCTCCCGGCCCCGGCTCAGCTCGCTGGAGCCAAACCCCATCGCTGACCTTCCTCCCGGCAGCCGGAGGAAACGGGAGCTTTTTCAAGCCCCGTGCGTCATTCGCCGCCCAGCCTGCCCCGCGCTCAGATCCGCCGCCAGGGGCCAGGCGTCCCCTCGGCCGCGGGCGCCGCAAGCATCGTCCCCGGGGACAGGGCACCGGCGTCCCCCGTGGGCACCCCAAGCACCCCAGCAATGTCCCCAGCCCTGCTGTGCCCCCCAGGATCGCTGCCAGGGGTCTGTCCCTGCAGCACTCACGGTGAGGACGGTCAGGTCCGGGCACTGGGAGGTGATGGAGGCCAAGCACCGCGAGCACTGCAGGACTAGCACCGTTTTCCGGGCACAGCCGCTGGCTGGTGGTGTGACGGACACCTTGAGCACCACGGATGGGACCTGGGGGGAGCAAGGAGAGCGTCAGCACTACGGCACGGCTGGGACGGAGCCCCCTCCCCTGTCCCCAGTGATGGGGCAGCAGGGAGGGACGTTGGGCTGGCCCCAAACACAGGAGGCTGAGGGGCTGGGAATTACGGCCTTGGGACAGGTGAGGGATGCAGGGATGCCACCTGGATTTTCACCCACACCACAGTAGGACAAAATCCTCTGGCTGTCCCCAGATGAGGCACCGGGGTGTTCTCGCACTAGGGGCAGAGCATCCCCACGCTGGGGGAGGGCTCCCACCAAAGATGTCAGAGCACTGGAGACCGGGCTGTCACCCCGTGGGGACCGGGGCATCCCACACTGGGAACTGGAAATCCCCAAAGACCATCCAGGACATCGTCACACTGGGACTGGAACATCCCCAAAGAGCAGCCCAGGACAACTCCACACCAGGACTGGAGCATCCCCACACTGCGGCTGGGCCATCCCCAACTCCATGCACCGGCACATCCCCACCCCGGGTACCAGGACCCTGCCACGGCTTTCCCAGCCCCATCCTGACACCGTGGAGCCGCTCCAGTCCCGGGGCAGCCGCAGGGCTCGGCTCAGCCGGAAAGCCGCGTCAGGAAGCCGGGGAGCCAGGCGCTAAGTTTGGAAACCACCGCCCGGCTCAGCGCTCGCGGCGCGGCGGTGGGCACGGCGAGCCGCCCGGGGCTGCGTGGGCACCGAGGCACGGCACAAACACCGCTGCCGGCCGCTTGCCCGGCACCGTAGGGCCGAGGACACCGCCTGGCCCGGCCGTGGCCCCGTGGGCGAGCTCGGCCGCGTGGGTGGCCGGGGACCCCGGGTGGCCCCGTGGTGGCGGGAGGAGCCGGCGCTGGTTTTCCTGCCGCGTGTTTTGCGGCGCTCCATTGTTTGGTGCCCGCCGAGCGGAGGGAGGCTCGGTTTGCGTCTAGCCCTCTGCGGCCTTTTTTTAGGTTTTTCTTCTTGGTGTTGTTATTTTTTTTTTTTTTTCTTCGTAAGGATCTGCTTATAGAAAGCGGCTTCCAGTAATTCTTCTGCGAGCGGAGCTGGGTCCCTGCCCCGCTCCCCCCCTGCGCGCCCAGGGCTCGGTGCCGGCGAGCCGAGTGCCGCAGCCGTGACATCAGCGCGTGTCCCCCGCCGCCTCCGGTGACAAAGCCAGGGCACCCCCGGCCCTGACGCTCAGCCGCAGGCGCCTGCCTGCGTCAGGGCCAGGTTTCCCGTCAGGGCGCGTGGGGTGAGGCCGTGCCGGGGCGTGGGGCACTGCAGAAGCTGCCCCCAACGCGGCTCCCCCTGCGCCATCCCCAAAAGCAGAACTGGGAGAGCTGGGAGGCGGCGGGGGGAACGCGGTGCTGGGCAGCTGGGGCCGGGACAAAATGTGGTGTTGTGCTTGCTGGGGCACTGAGAGCTCGAGGGGAGCCCAGGCTGGGTCCTACAGCGGGGTTTTCCCCCCCCGAGCTGCCCCCTAATGCCCTTCCTGTGCTGTCAGGACCACACCAGGTGGGGACGCAGCCCCGGCCTCGCAGCCCCGCTGTGCCCATCGTCACCCTAAAGCGCCCAGGGAACGGTTATCACCCCGAGGCAGGCAGTGAAACTCTGGTGGCCACGTTTCCGCTGCAAGTGATGTGAGTGCCCCGGGCCTCCCCGCATCCCTCCTGCCCTCCTCGGTGCCGTCCCCGTGGGTGCTGGGCTCTGCCCCGCTCCTGCTGGCCGCGGGGCCACCTCCCCGAGGGACGTGCGGGTTGTGGGGACTCCCAGCACGGGGATGGTCCCTGCGGTGCCAGAAAAGTGTCGGGAACGTGGCCTTTAAAGGGTTTTAAACTTCCCCTCTGGGGACAGAGCAAAACTGCAGCTGCAGCTCGGAGGGGAAGCGTGGCCGTGCGGGGAAATTGCACTGTGGAAAAGGTTAATCTGGTTCCTCTCGCCGCTCCTGATTTAGAGGAAATGCTTTCGACAGCTCCGCGCTGACCGCAGCGTGCCGGGGGCGAGGGGGCCGCATTTACCCAGGGGGAGGAATGGAAAAGGACCGGGGAGGGGGGCAGGGCATGGAAAACCCCAACCGCAGCACCCCGACGGTGCCTGGGGCTGACGTGCGGGGTCCCGCTGGCTCACCTTGGACCACTGGACGCCGAGGACGTGGACTTCATTGGCGCTGTGCAGGGAGTTGCTGCTGACGCAGCCCCGCGGCACCGTGCCCGTGCTGTAGGACAGGGTGACCGGGGCCTCCGCCGCCACCGGCCGCAGGTCGCAGCCCTCGGCGGGCACGGGGTCTGGGTGGAAAACAAGAGATATTGGTTACTGCCACGCGGTGTGGGGATGGGACAGGCCGGAGGGGGCCCGCATCACAACGCCAGCCCCAGCGCTGGCTCTGCTCGGGGCCTGCCTGGTGTAGAGATCCCGTAATGGCCCTCGGATCCGGTCTGGAAAAACCCGCCGTCCCCATGCGGCACCGCCGCGTGCCAGAGCTCCCGCGTGGCTTCCCCTACAAGCGGGTGGCGGAGGCGGCTCCCCCCTGCATCCCCTCCCCGGTGCTGACGGAAATCGGGAAGCCCAGGTGTGGAAATGGCACCGAGCTCGGCCCCGCCGGCACACGAGGTGCGAGGCAGGCGGGCGGCGGTGACACCGAGAGCCCCTCGTGGGGCTGGCGAGCGAGCGGGGCCCCGCGGCTGCCAAGGGAAATCCTGACTGCAAAAAAAAAGGTGTTTGAAGCCCTGAGCCTGCCTCGCTCGGAGGCTGCCGTGGCCATTTCCCTGTCCTGGGCAGTGCTGCCGCATCCCAGGTGTCCCCGAATTGTCCCCTGCACCCATGGGTGGCACGGCCGGGTGCCCTGTGGGGTGCTTTGCACCGGGGCGTCCCCGTGGGGCTGGTGGCACCGCGCTTGCTTTGGACGTGTCCCCATCCGGGGGCTCTCTGGTGGCTCCAACCACCAAGCCGGGAGGTGACCGGGCCCCGTGCCAGCACCGGGACACCCGGCGTCCCCACGGGGATGGGCACAGGGCGGCGCGAGGCCGCGGGCACCGAGGCTGCGATGGGAGGCAGCCTGGCAAGGGCCACCCGCGCCGTCCTTGGGCTACGTGGTGGTGGCGAGGCCGCGGCGGCGGGGTCACGGCGCAGGCCCCGCGGTGACGCTGCCACGGGCCCACCTATTGTCCGGCGCTTCCTCCCCCTGGCGTGGCGGCCGCAGCATCGGGAGGAAGATAAACAGCCGCTTATCTGGGCGCCGCAGCCCGCGGCCCTCTTCCCTCCGCTCCTGCCCCGGCGGCACCGGGCATGGCCCCCGGCCCCCGGCATCGCAGGGCAGGGGACGGGCAGCTCGTCACCTCCCCGGTGCCATCCCGCGGGGTGACCTCCCGCAGGGCGAGGGGACGTGGCTGGGTCGTCCCCGGCGTGGGGCAGGGATGCTGCGGAGGGGACGCGGGGCAGCGGTGCCAGCCGGGCACCGTCCCCGTCCCGGGGGAAGGCAGCAGCGGTCTCCAGCATTATGTCAGGATCAGATAACGGCGCTCAGCTGGGCCCAGCCTGCGCCCGCGGGGTCAATCAGATAAGGGGCGCATTTATTTTTGTACTCCAGGAAATAAAAAATAAAAAAAAAAATAAAAAGAAAGAAAGAAAGAAAATCCACTTTATGTTTTTCCAGCCTCCCACCCGCCCTCAGCCTCTCCGCAGCGCAGACGGAGCGGGGAGCGGGGACGGAGCTGCCGCGTCTCCCCGGCGCGTGGATGTCTGGGGGGGGGGGGAATTCCTGTTTTGTTGTGAGCGGATCAAAGGCCCCGGGTGCAAAACAAAGCCCAGGGGTGCTGGGGGTGCCGGGGGGGGAGGAGCACGGGGCCAAGGCAGGCGCCGGGGCTGGCTCCAGCGGGCAGGATCTCCCTGGCAGCACCGCTCCGCCGTCCCCTCCGTGCCGCCTTGGCCCTGGTGCAATGCACTGCAGGGCTGGGGGCTGGGGGCTGTCACCCCTGGGTCATCCCTGGCTGTTGTGCCCCGTGGAGGTGGCAGCGGGGTTTGGGAAGGGGTAGATGTGCCCGCACCACCCGGCACCTCGTTTTCTGGGTGCAGCGCTGGGGGAGATGCTGTCCCACGTCAGCCTGTCCCCAAGTGGATGAAGGTGACAAGCTCTGCGTCCCCTCTACGTGTGGTTTCTGCCCCCCAGCAGGGAGCAGCCTCACCCGGGCTGGGAAGGGAAGAGCCAGCACCGCGCTACCCTGGGGCAGCAGCACCGGGCCCTGCTGGTGCTGTCATATGGGGGATCAAAGCCCCACAGCCCTGGAAGCCCCCCGTGTCTGCATGGCCCCATGGTGCTGTGCCTGCCAGGGACACCCCAGCCCCAAGGGTCTGCACCAGACAGGGCAGGGACCATATGGCACAGCTACAGGGGACAGGGATGGCACAGCCATATGGGGTGGGGATGTATGGCACAGCTACACGTGTTCGGGACGGGGCGGCACGGCCACACGGGACATGGACGATACGAAAGAGCTCCACACTCAGAGTTGTCCCTCGCAGGGACCTCAGCGGCACAGGCACGGATAGCAGGGACGGTATGGCTCAGATTTATAGGACAGAGACCGCATGGCGCAGTTCCTTAGGACAGGGACCACAGGGCACAGCTACACAGGGCAGGGCCGTACAGCAGGTAGGAGAGGGGCTGCACCACACAGCTGTGTGGGACGGGACAGCGTAACAGCTCTATGGGATGGGGACCGTACAGCACGGCTATAAGGCACAGGGACACACAGCTAAGTAGGACGGGGGACCGTATGGCACAGCTATATAGCACAGCCACGGCAGTGCAGGGCTGTATGGCACAGCCACGTGGGATGGGGAGCATATGGCACACGGACATGGCTGTATGGCACAGCCACATACTGCAGAGACCGAGCTGTACAGCTACATAGGATGGGGGACGTAAGGCACCGCTATACAGGATGGGGATTATATGGCACACGTAGATAGGACAGGGCCTGTACGGCACGGCTACAAAGTCCTGTACGGCACAGCTACGCAGGATGTACACCATATGGCACAGCTGTGGGATGGGGGCTGTACGGCACAGCTCCACAGGACACAGACCTTATCACACATCTATTTGGGATGGTGACCATACCAGAGAGCTCCAAAGGACACAGACCCTGTTGCACATCTATTTTGGATGGCGACTGTATGGCACAGCCACACGACAAGGGCTGTATGGCACAGCTACAGGGGGCACAGACCTACAGCACAGCTACAGAGGATGGAGCCCGTGTGACAGCTATAGGACAGGGACCATATGGGACAGCTATGTCAGATGGGAACCGTACAGCAAACCCCCCGGGGCACAGCCCCAGCCCTTGGGGACAGGCCCCGTAGGGCATGGCCATGGGCAGCACCGGGGGTGACAGCGGGCAGGGTGCGGGCACCCAGCCCGGCAGCGGGGACCCCCAGTAAACCCCCATGGGACCGACCCGTGCGGGACGTGCTGAACCCACTGCCCCTGTGTTGCCGCTGCCCTCACACTTCCCTGTCCCTGTGCACCCCGTCCCCGTGTCCCCAGCTCCCTGCCCGCCTGCGGGTGTCCCCACGCCTGCGCCCCCCAAAATCCTCCCCGCAAAGCCGCAGCGCCTGCGGTCACGGGGCGAGGGCTGCGGGGCCAACAACTAAGGCGGTGAAAAAGTGCCTGGCCCGATTGCCACAGACACCGGGAGGGGGCTTTGGGGTTTTATCCTCGTTCCCCAGCCCCCGCGGGTCGGTGTCCTTGTTGAGGGGGTCCCGCTGCCTGCCCCTTCCCGGGGAAAGGGCACTTGGACACCCCTGGGACCCTGGTGACGCAGCCTGGATTTGGGGCCGGTGGAGAAGGGGGGGGAAGCAATATCCGAGCCGGGACCCAGCTCTATCAGCCCCCCTACCCCCAGCCCACCCCAGCAGGTCACCCCTCGCCCCTCACCCATTTTCCCCTCCTCTCCCCCCGTTCCCCTCCGAGTTCCCGGCGGCTCCTCCGCGCTCCCCCCCGCGCCTGTTTCCCGTGCGCCCAGCCCGGTGCCGCCGTCGGGGAGCCCCGAGCCCGAAGCCCCCCAACCCTCAGCGGTCCCCGGCGCCCCCCGACGGGTCCCCCACTCACCGGGGCGGGCGAGCAGCGGCAGCAGCAGCGGCAGCAGCAGCGGGGGGGGGCTCCGCAGGCACATCCCGGCCGCCGCCGCTGCCCGCAGCCGAGAGCGCAGTGAGCGGGCGCGGCGGCGGCAGGAAACCGACTCCCTTCGGGAGGAGGAGGAGGAGGAGGAGGAGGAGGAGGAGGAGGAGGAGGGTCGGCGCCCGGAGGAAATGCCGCTCCGCAGCCCTGGAGCCGTGCCGGCCGGAGGAGGGGGAGTTTGGGGATGGGGGGGTTCCGGGCGCGCCGTGCCTCAGTTTCCCCGCAGGACGCGGGCACCGCCACCACCCTGAGGTGGCAGCGGTGAAAAGGAAGGAGGGGGGAGGTAGTATCTGCGCTGAGGATGGGCAGGGGACAGGGTGCTGAGGGTGCCAAGGCAGGGGTCGGGGTGCCAAGGCACGGTGCGACCCCTTCCCCAAATGCCCCCTCCCCAAAGTTTAGGGTACACAGCAGCACAGCCTGCCCCGTGCAGTGGGGACAGGGGTTCTGCCCCGCGAACAGAAGGCAGGAGCTGCCCCACTGCGATGGGGACAAGGACAGCCCCGTGGTGTCCCGGCGTGGGCAGGGTGCCCCGCGGCACGGAGCGCCCCATGGACAGAGCCCAGGGACACTGGAGGCTGGGGGGGTCCCATGGCACCGCTGCCTGCCCTGTCTGCACCCATGGCCAGGCCACAGATAGGAACTGCTGGGATGTCCCCGGTGTCAGGATGTCCCCAACATCGGGATGTTCCCTCTGGGTGGGCGGGTTTGAGGTTTGGGCCCCCCTCAGGACAGTCCTGTCCCGGGTCCCTGCGAAGCGACACCAAGGCAGGAGCCAGAGGGGGTTGTGGGGTGGCTGCAGGGACAAGGGGACGTTGGGGGGACAACAGGGACAAGAGGGACTCCTGCCCCGTCCCTCCTGCCTGTGCCAGGGCCAGGTCCCCGCGGTGGCTCCGCACCACTCGGTGGCAATGGGCAGGGAGCCGGAGGTGACACCCGCAGCGAGGCCGGTCCCCAGCGGCCACCCGGTCCCCGGGGCGAGCGGCAGCCGCCTCCCACGACAGAGCACTGCCACCTCCTGGGGACCGCGGGGACGGTGCTGCCGGGGATGGGGACAGGGCCCGGAGCTGGCATCCCTGCGCCCCTGTCCCCAGCAGCCGTGTGGCGAGGGGACGAGGGTGGTGGCCCCCGGGGTGGCGGTGGCGCAGGGTGACAGAGCCGGGGGTGGCCGCAGCCACAACCCCTGACACTTTCCTCCTGCAGCTCACGGGGAGTCCCGAGGCTCCCCAGCCAGAGCAAAGCCACCAAAAATCACCCAAAGTCTGCACCGGGGGGGGAGGCAGCACCCCCCCAGCCCCACCGCCCCGCTCGCCACATGGGGAAACTGAGGCAGGCTGACCCCACACCCCGACAGGGACGGGGACAACGAGGGCAGATGGCTCCCCCTGCTCCTCCGGCATGGCTTTGGGGCTCAGCATCCCAACGCTGCCGGCCCCTCGCCCCCAGCAGCACGAGGGGTGCTCAGCTGTGCTGGCAGCGCCCCAGCGCCGGCCGGATGGCCGCATCCTTCCCGCCCCGCCGCCCGCAGCGCCCCGGCCCCGGCCGTGCTCGTGGCTGCTTCACCCCCGGGCACCCGGCTGACGTCCGAGCCTGGCAAGCTCAGGAGTTCTGTCGGGTTTGTTTTGTTTTCTTTCTTTTTTTTTTTTTTTTTCTTGGGGGATTTTTGTCTCCCCCACCCCTTGCCCTCCCCGCTCGCTTCCTTCCTCCGCACCGTCCTGATGGCCTCGCCTGCCCCCGAGTTTATGATTTATTCCCCCTGGTTTATGGTTTGTGGCAGCCCCAAAGCTCACGGCCATGGCTCTGCCGCCTCCTTCCCGCACCACGGCCGGGAAAAACACGGCACTGCCACGGGGCCGGGCAAAGCATCCCAAATACGGCTGGGGGCTGTGATTAAGGACCCCCAGCCTGTCCCTACCCTGGTGGCCGGACTCAGAGGGATGTCCCCAGCATGTCCTTTGGTTAGGGTGCACCCATGGTGGCACTGATGTCCTCGGGGGGCTCAGGGTCCCCAGCCCCATCACCTTTTGCCACATCCGCCTGCAGCCTCCACATACCCCAAAACACACCAGGGGGTGAAGAAGCAGCGAGGAGACACCGAGGCCGGCACGTGCGTGGCATGAAAGTGGTGGAAACCCCATCCCCGGGGACACGGGGCAGGGAGGCAGAGGCAGGACGTGGGCCAGACGCTGCCCCCTTCTCCAGGGACACGAGGGGATGGGGTCAAGGTGAGCGGGACTGGCCCCGGCACGGGGTCACGGGCCCCCCGCAGCCCGGCGGCCGGGAAGCCAGGGCGAGCGGCTGGGATGCTCCCTCCCTTCCTCCGAGCATCCCCCCCCCCGTGCGGGATAAACACCCGCTTCCTGCCCTAATCAGCTCCAGAGACGGGCGGGGGGTTCGGGGGGGGGGGTTCGGAGAGGGGAAAAAAAAAATCTCTGGAAAGAAAAACTCATTTCCTCCGACAGAAGAAAAAGATAAAGTCTGGGCTCATTAAAGCGAGCTTTACTGGGGAGAGACGGGAAAGAGCCAAACACAATGTCCTTGAAATTTCCTTCGCGCGGCTCTGTCCACGAAAACAGGATAAGGCCTCTTCCGCTGTCTCTGCCGGCGCGCGCGGACGGGGGGGCGCGGGGCCGGGGGCGCGGGGCGGCCGGCACGGCTACAGGCTGTCGAGGTAGGAGCAGACCTGCTGGAAAACCTCGTCCACGCTGCCCTCGGCGTTGAGCTGCAGGGAGAGTTTAGGAGGTGCCGGCTCCTCCAAGTCTTTTTTGGGGGGTTTTGGTAGGGCCCAACCCGGCAGGGTTAACCCTAACCCTAGATCTGTTCCCCCCCCCTTCCCCGGGTCCCGCTCACCTGGCGGACGATGCCCCTGCTCTTGTAGAAGGTGATGACGGGCTCCGTGGCCTTGTAGTAGGTCTCGAGGCGCTTCTTGATGGTCTCCTCGTTGTCGTCCACCCGCCCGCTGGTCTCGCCCCGCTTCAGCAGGCGCTTCACCATCGTCTCCTTCCCCGCGTCCACGTAGAGCAGCAGCGTGGGGGCGGCGATCTGCGGGGACGGGGGGCTGGCACCGTGCGGGCTTGGCACATGGATGTCCCTGTCCCACCCTACAGCATCCTCCACATGGGTCTGGGCACCCCTGTGTGACACCCCAAGGACACCAAGCCCCAGCTCTCTGCCACCACAGCCACCCCCCGTCACCCCTGAGGACATCCCCAAGAGATGTGTCCCCCCCCCCGATGACAGCTCAGCCCCCCGTCGGGATGGGATCTGCTGCCACCAGCGCCACACAGCCCTCGGGGGACCCCCGCACCAGCCCTCACCTTCTTCTCGAACTCCTCTCCCTGCTTCACCTCGCGGGGGTAGCCGTCGATGAGGAAGCCCTTGGACACGTCGGCTTTGGCCACCATGGCATCCCGCAGCATGTCCAGCACCGTGTCCTGGGGACGGGGCACGGAGACATCGTGGGGCCGCACTCCCACCCCATCCTCATGGCCACAGCCCCCACGGCGGGCACACACGGACTCACCAGGGGCACCAGCTCGCCCTTCTCCATGATGGCCTGCAGCTTCTTGCCCCGCTCCGAGCCCGAGCTGACCTCCGCCCGGAGCAGGTCCCCGGTGGAGAGGTGGGTGTACCCGTACTTCTGCACGATCTTCTCGCACTGCGTCCCCTTCCCCGAGCCGGGGCCACCTGCAAGTGGTGACAATGCCCCAGCCCACAGCAGGGAGCTGCAGGGCACGCGGGAGAAGCGGCACAGAGCCACCAGTGTCCCCAGGGCCTGGTGAGAAGGGGGACGGGGTCCCCAAGCCCAGCACCAGATGGATGGAGAGAGCTGCTCTTGGTGTGGATGGGGGATGTCGGTGCTTGGGGTGGCACGGGCTGCTGGCGTGGGTAATTGGTACCCGGCCATTGCCACCCTGATGGCACTCAGGACACCATGACCCTATCAGAACATGAGCATCACTGCCCTGATGGCACCCAGGACACCAAGACGCCATCAGCATCATGTGTGTCAGCACCCTGGACATCATGACCCCATCAGCACCCAGGCATCAGCACCCTGATGGCACGCAGGACACCACAACCACATCATCACGTGGGCATCCCCACCCCTATGGTACCCAGGACACCATGACCCCATCAGCACCATGGGCACCCCTGCCCAATCCGGCTCCCGTGGCATCACCCCCAGGAGCATCCCCTCACGTCCATCAGGTGCTGCCACCCCGCTGGTGGTCCCCAGTACCCCCCACCATGGCCTCGAGGAGCCAGGCTGGTGCCACGGCCACCCCTGTCCTACCCTGACCCCGCCAGCCGCAGGACCTGGCCGCCCACTTACCCACCACAAAGATGATCTTGTGGTGCTTGAGCTTTTCTGGGGGAAAAAAAAAAAAAAATACTTAATGAACCTAAAAGCCGAAAGGACACCGTCAAACGAGCCGTCCCCAGCAGCAGGGCTGAGCCCCCAGAGGGGGGACCGACCCCTGCCCACCCCGGGATGGGAAGTGGCCACTCGTGCCCCTTGTCCCCATCACCTGAGCGGTTCGGGACATTGGAGCTGGACGTGCTGGTGCACAGAGACCCCATGGTGCTCAGCCCATGGGCACGGAACCTTGTGGTGCCCTGGAGATGCTCATTGTCCTCAGCCTCGGGGTGGGGACCTGCAGGGCTCCCCTGGGTGGCCACATCCATCCCCATGGCCGGATCCTGGCCCTGCCCTTGGCACAGCTCGGCACGGGTGCCTCAAGTGCTTGGCGTGACCCCCAGCAGCCCCTCCCCTCCCCGGGGACCGATCGTCCCCAAAAGCAGTGCTTGGGGCAGGCAGCTGGGGACCAGAGGCAGGGTGCCAGCACCCCATGGAGCCCCCCCCCCCAGCCTGTGGGACCCTCAGGGTGCCCCCACCTGTAGGATCCGGCCCCGAGGGGAGCTAAAAATAATGCTGAGCTGCCTCGGGGCCGCCCGGCACAGCTCCTCCCAGCTCGGCCTTCTGAAATTTCAGCTCCTCCGGCACCCGGCGAGCCCGGGGAAGGAGCCAAGAGGGTGGGGAAGGGGCAGGAGATGGGGGGCGCAGGGGGGCCGGGGGGGTGGGAAGAGGCCTCGAGGGAAGTGGATGGACACGAGGGGGAGGCAGAGGGGACGGACACGAGTGGAGAAGGCCGGGGATGGACACAAGGGGGGGACAGAGGGGATGGAAGCGAAGTGGGTCAGGGAATCGGATACCAGGGGACGGGGAAAGGGGACACGGGGGGGCAGGAGATGGGCACAGGGAGCGGGTGCCAGGGGGGCAGAGGGGGAGATACAAGGGGACGGGGGGGGGGGGGGTAAAGGGGACCCAGGAGATGGACACGGGGTGGGGAACAAGGAGATGGATGCAAAGGGGTCCAAGGGGTTGGGTGCGAGAGGGACAGGGGGGACACAGGGGATGGGAACAAGGTGATGGGGGCACAAGGGGGACACAGGGGATAGCACAAGGGGGACAGCTGCAATGGGGATCCAAGGGGTGGCTGCAAAGGGGACAGGAGCAGAGGGGACGAAGGAGCTGGCCGCAGAGCACTCACCTGTCGACATGCTGCTGCCGGCGGGGTGGAGGAAGGCTTCAGGCTGCGAGGAAGGAGAGGAGAGGAGTGAGCGGCTCGGCGGGGACAGGGGGGTCCCCAGGGCCGGGACGTTGCTGAGACAACAGCTCTCCCTTCCCGTCCCTTGAGGGATGGAGCAGGTCTCAAACTGAGCGCCGGGGCCAAAGCTGGGGGACTCGTGGTGGTAAGGCAAAAGACCTGACCCCCAGCTTGGCCCTAAGATATATAAAATCTATAAAATATCTAGGAAAGGCGCGACGCTGCCTGAATTCCGTGGCTTCAGGAGCTGGGGAGCTCGGCTCCCGCGGCCATCTCCTACCTGGCTGCCGGCAGCCGCGTGCCGGGTGACACGGGGTGACGCAGGGTGACATTACCTGCGCCTCCCTGCCCTGACCACATCCCCGTGCCCGCGGTGCTGCTCGGGGTGACACATGGCCCTGGGATGCTGGTGGTGGAGGCAGCACCCTACATCGCTCCAGCTCCCCGCGTGCCGGAGGGGAGGCTTTAGGGGATGGTTTTTGGGGTGTCAGCCCGCCCTCGGAGCTCCGGAGGGGGGGATTGATGTACCCTGCTGCACCCCCAGGTCCCCGCTGTGGGTTTGGGCACCCTGCCTGCCCGCACCCAGCCCGCAGCACCCTCCTGCCGGGCCGCCCCGCGTCACCCCGCGCTCCCCAAACCGGCCAGACCGGGGCCAAGGGACCTGTGCTGCCGTCCCGGTCGTGTTACAGCCGGGAAAGGGCAGGGGCTAAGTATGGACGGGCTGAAACCTGCACCGGGTCATGGCCTGCCTGCGCCGCGGGGGACGAACCCCATCGGGTGGGCCCGGAGGGTGCGGGACCCGTGGGGGACCCGGGTCCGGGGGGCACCGGGGTGCGAGGGCTCGGTGGTTGGTGCCGACCTGGCATCTCAGGGTGGGGGCTTGTGGCCTGATCCTGAGCCATGCTGGGTGCTCTGGGGGTGGGGGGG
>CM021781.1:5024688-5327449 GCA_011076525.1 Nettapus auritus | reverse complement strand
CCCCCCCCCGGCAGCCCCCGTTGCGTTTCCCAGGCAGGCCGGGGCCCGGTGCGCGCTGTCCCCATGGCCACGCAGCTCCCTCCTTCCCTCCCCCCGACCCCGGTACCAGCCACGGACCCACCGACAGCCCGACGGACAGCCGGACGGACCCACGGACAGCCCCACGGACCGCCCGCCCCGCTGCGCACTGCGCCGCCGCCGCTGCGCGCTCCCGGGGCTCGCCGGCCGCGCGCGCGCGCGCACTCGCTGCCCGGGGCGGGGACGCGCTGGGGGGGATCCAAGCGCCGCCAGCCCCGACGGGGAGCGCGTGGGGTGCACCGGGGGGGCGTGGGTGGCTCAGGGAGCCCGTGGGTGCGTGGGTGCCCGTGGGGGAGCCGTGGGTGCCCGGCATTGCTGGGGCGGCGCAGCGCTGCGCCCCCTCGGCACCCCACGCCGTTACTTGGGGCTGTGAGGTCCCGATGCGGTATGGAGCCCATGGACCCACTCGGGGCCGTCGTCGGGGTTTTTGGCTCCGCTGTGGAGCGGGGCTGAGGAGCTCCCCGGCCTCTCCTGGGGGTGTTGTGCGTGGGGAGCTGCACTGGCAAAACCCCCAGGAATAGCCCCAAAGCGGCAGACACCGGATGAGACAGGAGAGAACGCGACCCCAGCCCAGCACCCCATAACTGCCGCCCTCCTCGCCGCTCCGTCCGTCCCTGGAGCCATTTATCAGCACCCTGCATGCCATGCCAGCGGCTCGCCCCCTCTCTGGGCACACAGCCACAGTGGGGCCAGCTCCCATCCCATAGCGCCGCCGCCCTCGTGTCCCAGATAACCCCTTCCAGCGCCCTGCTCCGTGTTGGGCCCTGCTCTAACCCCGTCCATCAAATCCCCATTGTATTTATAGCCCAGCAGGTCACGAGGAGCCGGCAGCCCCCAGCTGCCCCCCCTGGCCCCCGCTCCCGTCCCCACGTGCCCGCCACCCGCGCACCTCCGGCTCCTGTCACCGCTGCAGCGCGGGGCCGGTGGGGTTGGGAAGGCTTTAATGGCCGCGTTTGCTTTGGTCTCGGTCCAAGGGCACTTGTGACAAGGCAACTCGGAGCTCCCAGGGCGCGTGGCCCTGGGCTGGGGGGCAGGAGGCACGCGGAGTGCTGTCCCGGTGGCAGTCTGGGGACAGTCCGAGGGGGCAGCCTGGCCCCATTCCCCGTGTCCCACACGTGGCACCAGGTCCCATGGCACTGGGGCTCCATCCTGGGACGAGGCAGTGGCTGGAGGGGTCTGAATTTCCCCTCCTCATGTCGCTGAACACCGAATCCCACAGCAAACATCCATCCGGTGGTGCCGGCGAGGTCCCCTTGTGTCCGAGGCAGCTTGGTGCCTGCAGCTGGGGGTCTCAGTGGGCCCAGCCCCGTCCCCCATGCGCTGGCACAAGGTGGGGGTCTCCCCCCGCTGCCTAACCATCCACCAGACCTGGGGGGCATGACAAGAGGCCTCCAACCATGGCTTTGGCAGGGCTGAGGCAGCCATGGCACCGCGCCGCCGCTCCTACCCGCCGGCCCACGACGGGTGTGTGAAGACGATGTCCCTCCTCTTGGCCCAGCGGGAGAAGATGGCTTTCTCGGTGATGAAGCGGTGCCCGGCGCGGGGGGCCCGCTCGTGCACCAGGTACATCCTGCACTCGTCCAGCCGGCCCTTCTCGAAGTAGTGGTAAGGCACGCTCGTGTGGTTCTTCTCCCTGGTGGTGCGGGGAGGAAGCTGAGCAGGATGCGGCCCCCTCCGGTGCCCGGCGCCGCCAGCCGCCCCCTGGCCCCGCACCTGCAGTAGCTGTCGCTGACCATGCCGAAGACGCGGATGCGCTCGCACAGCTCCATGGCCAGGATCATGGTGAACCAGCCCGTGCTCAGGAAGGAGCCCGACTTCACCCTGCAACGCACAGGCAGCCGCGCTGGAGGATGGACGGACGGGTGGACAGACGGACACGCAGAGGGGGCTCGGCCACAGCAGGGGGCTCAGTGCCCCGGGGGGGAGGCCGCGGTACCTGTTCTTCCCCGTCTCGTTCTGGAAGACGTCGTCGCAGTAGGCCATCTTCTCCTCGGTCAGGGTGTAGATCTGCAGGCGCGGGTACGTCTCCATCACCTTCAGCAGCGCGCGGTAGGTGGAGCCCCCCTTCTCCCGGCTCATCTTCTTGGGGGGCCCCCAGATGACGTAGACGGTCTCCTGGGACTGCTGGAAGAAGTAGGGCTGGTTCCTCAGCAGCAGCGGCACGCTGGTGTGCGACACCACGCGGACGGTGCTCCGCGCCCCCACGTCCTCTTCGTAGCCGGCGGTGGGCGCGTGGTTCATGCGCAGCACGCACTCCTGCCCGTCGATGGCCTGCCCCAGGTGCGAGCCCAGCATCTGCCCCGAGCTGGAGACCACGGCGCAGCGGCGGCACGGCGCTCGCTGCAGCGGCTGCGGGGACACGCGCCGTCAGCACGGCCCCCTCCGGGAGCCGGCATTTTCCTCATTTCCCCGGCCCGCTTCACCTTTCCCCGAGGAAGGGGAAACTGAGGCACGGGGGGAGCGGGGGTGAGGCTGTCCCCTCGCCGTCCCCACGCACCTGCCCGTCGGGGACGCGGCTGTACCCCTGGAAGCTGAGCATGGCGGACGCGGCGGACGCGGGGCCGTCCCAGCGCCGTGCCGCCCGGCAGCAGGGCCGCAGGCAGGCGAGGGAGCAGAGCAGGACGTAGAGCACGGAGACGGCGGCCACGCACACCAGGGCGAGGAAGCAGCGGACCTGGAAGCAGAGAGGGGAAGGTTCTCCACGCCCGGGCCACGTGCGCTGGCCCCGTGTCAGGTGCTCGGAGAGGCACCCGGATGCCTCGTGGCAAAACCGGCCTCTCGGGAGAGGCCGCACGGGCTCGGGCGCTCGCTGGGGTGTGGATGAGGAGCCGCCGGTGCCTGCGCCTGACTCACTTCCTGCACGCAGCCAGACCCACGCCCGCATGGCCGCGTGCCGTGGGGCCGAGCCCCCCAGCTCGTGCCGGGCTCAAGCCCCTGCTTCCACCGCGGGGTCCACGGGGGTGCCGAGCACCCAGCGGGGCGGCCGGGCAGGGCCCTGTCCCCGTGTGGGGTTTGGGGTGAGCAGCCCGGTGATGCCCGCGGGCTCGCCCCGGCCCCGTAGCCCCCCAGCAGCACCGCGGGTACTCACCAGCGTCTTCATCCTGCGGGGCGAGGGCGGCCGGCGGGGGTCCCGCGGGGGCAGCCGGCGTTACCTGGGGGCTCGGGGCGCGCAGCCTGCGGGTCGGCCGTGGGGGTCAGCGGGGTGGGGAGGGGGGAAAGGAAGGGGGCTGGTGCCAGGCTACCCCCCAGCACGGCTGGGGACCCCATTGGAACCCCCCGGTACCCCAACACCCCCCTCCCCGCGCTCATTCCCCACCCCCGTACCCAGGACCTGCCCCATCCCCGGGACGTTCCCGTTGAGCCGAGCCCCCCAGCGACCCCCAGGACCCCCCCCTCTATTATCACCCCCCCAAACCCAGCTCCCCCCATCCCATAACCGCTTCCTCCTCCCCTCCCGGGGCCGTGAGCTCAACCCAGGCCCCGGCCCCAACTCACCGAGCCGGGAGCCCCCGCGGGGGCTGCAGCGGGAGCGGGGTCGCGGCTGCCCGGCCTCAGGGGCCACCTCCGGGCCCCGCATCCCGGCTGCACCGGGCCGGGATCCCCGGGCTGAGATCCCCGGGGCTGGGATCCCCGGGCTGGGCTGGCGGAGCCGCGCCGGGGCGGAGCGGAGCCGAGCGGCCACTGCCGGGACCGCCCCGCTGGGGGGGAGCCTCGGCACCGGGCCCCGCCGCCCGGCCCCCGGGACCGGCCCCGGTCCCCTCCCGGTCCCGTCCCCCTCTCCCCAGCCCCGGGGTCCCTGCAGCCCCCCCGTGTCCCCTCTGTCAGCCCCGTGCCCCCCACTCAGGGGCAGCAGCAATGGCTCGGGGGTATTTGGGGAGCGGGGCTGGGGCAGGTTGGCCTCCTGGTGTCCCCGTCCTGGCTGATGGCCTCGGGGGGCCACAAGCCACCCGCACGTCCCCTGCAGCCCCTGGCACCGGGGCCGAGGCGCAGAGCACCTGTGGGACGAAGCACCAGCTGCCCCTGGGCTTTGTTTTTCCAAGAAGACAAGGAAATGAGAGAAGGAAGCTCTGTGTTGGGGTTACGAGGCGGCGGTGGGAGCAGGGGGGCTGGGGGGGGCTCCGTGCTGCTGCCCCGTGTCAGAGGGGAGCCGGCTCCAGGCGCCCCAAAAGGGACCTGCTGGTGGCCGGAGCTGGGCCGTGAGATGTTGGTTGGGCCTCTGGGAGAGCAGAGCGAAGGAAGGGAAATAAGAGCTGGGCAGCAGCTGGGGGAGAGGGGGGAGAGATGCAAGGAGCAGCCCTGCAGCCAGCGTGTCAGCGCAGGAGGAGGCAGGAGGCGTCCTGGGGCCCGTGGAGGAGCCCACGCAGGAGCAGGAGTCCAGTGTTGGAGCCACGCTCTGTCCTTATTGCAGCCCTTAAGCTCCATCCATGTGTCTTCTCCCTCTCTTTGAGGTGTTGGGCTGCCCATCAGGGTGAAAACACAGCCTCAAAGCCCGTTCCCCCGGCCCCGCATTGGCCTACGGGGGAGTCCTGAAAGGGAAGGGGACACCGGGGCAAGGGGCTGCACCCAGAAACCGCGCAGGAGCCCCCCAGGGTGTGGGGACCCTGCTGCACCCCGAGGGAGGCTGCGAGGGGGGAAACTGAGGCACAAAGCATGGTGCTGAGGGCACCTCGAGCCGCACGGGGCAACCCCAGCGCCCTGACCTTCAGCCTGGGCTGGAGCACGGCCACCTCGTGACGCTGCCGCCTGCTCCCGCAGCGTTATTTTTAGGGCCGCTGCCCTTTGCAGCACGGCATTCCCTGCTTATCCCACGGGGAGCCGAACACCCCGGGGTACGCACAGAGCCCTGCAGGTGCCCTCCGTCCACATCCCAAACGATAAATCTCTGCTCAGTTTCTGGTGCAGGACTGGAGTTTTGGGCAAGCTCCGAGCACGGCCGGCACTCGCTGTGAGTTTTCAGGCAGCAGGGTGCAGGGTGAAGGACCTGTCCCAGTAGCGGATCCTCTTCCAGAGGTGCTCGAGGCACCTGCGGAAGGTGTAGGAGCTGAAGAGAGCCACCAGCCCCACCAAGCAGCGCTGCTGCCACCCCCCAGTGCATGGGGTTGCTGCCGCCGGGCAGCGGGCGTGGATTCTGGCTCATCCCCAGCCCAGCAGGATGCAGCACGGCACTGGGAACCTGCAGGGAGGCAGGCAGGGGGCTCAGCCCCCCAAAACAGAGCAGGATATTGGGGGGGTTCCAGCCCATCGCCCCCTCACCAGGCACCACTCACCGGGCCAGCACCCGGCTGTAGTCCAGCAACCGCAGCTCCTGTCCCACCAGCCAGGTCCCGGCCATCAGAGCCCCACAAGGACCCAGGGCCAGGGGACCTGTGGGTGGCAGGACAGGGACAGGTGGAGTGAGCAGGGTGCGGGGCCTGCAGTGGGGCAGGGGCCACATGGGGGTGAGGGCCAGGGGCAGACCTGTGCCCTTGGGGCAACGCAGCCCTCACCAGCACCAGGCACCCAGGCAGGTGGGGGCTCAGGGGGCATCGCCCGGCATCGTGCATGCATTCTGTGCCCCCAGAGCCCCTTCCATGGGGCAGGAGACCTGGAGGTGTCCCAGGAAGGAGGGGACAGTGGCACTGTCCCTGTGTCCTCTGCGGGCCTGGCCTCGCCGTAGGGTCCTTCAGAAATCTGAGAGCCCACAGCACCACGGTCAGTTAGCCCTTCCAGCAGGCAAACGGAGAACACGAGACCGCCTTTTCCTAGCCCAAAATCTTAATTTCTTTCTTCACAGTCTTGAATCCGATTTAAAAAAAACACAGACAGTATATGAAGTTAGAAACAAACAGGGAACAAACTACTGGACGCAGCAGGAGCAGAGAGGAAGGGCTACCAAGCACCTGACTGGGCTGGCTGCACCCCAGCAGCTCCTGCACGGCCCGGCTGAAGCACAGGGGCTGCAGGTAGCCCCAGCTCAGAGCCAGAGCTCTGGGCCCTCTCTTGGTGAGTCCCATCGGTCAGTTTTGCTCCCTTTTGGTCAGTAAGTCGTGAACTCCACGAGGCTGCTGCTTCTCGGGAAGGAATGTGGGGAGGGAGAGCAGCCAGCTCGGCGCCGTGGCTGCGGAGGAGGCGGCCGCGCGGTGCTGCAGCCTGTTCCTGGCCGGGGCGCTGCAGGGAGCCTCCTCCTCAGCTCTGGGCCAGCCTTCACTCCGATTTCTTGGCAGGCTTCCTGCCCTTCCACGTCACCACCATTATAAAAACACCTGCCACGGGAGAAAACAAATGAGGTCAGAAAATTTCTAATTAGGGGCACTTTTAAAAGATGCCGTAGAGAGGAACGGAATCTTAGCAGAGAGAGCAAGAATAAACCTACGGGCAGGGGCTCAAGGAGCTGGTGACACACACATGTGCACGCACAGAGCCCACCACCGGGGCCTGCACCACCTGGGGCCGCTGCAGGAGCCACGGGCAGCGCGTCACAAGCGCCGTGCGTTAGCTACCCCCCCTAGCAACCCCCTTCTCTCTTCCTCATTTCGAAGGCTGTAATTAGAACCACCGAAATAACGCTCACCTATAAATAGCAGCAGCAGCAGGCCGGCCACCACGGGGATGATAACGGCGTACTCCCTGGGCAGGAAGAAGCGGTGGATGGCGTGGGCGCTGTCGATGAAGGGCTGCAGAGAGAGAGAGGGAGGTCAGCAGGGGGGCACCACCTGCGGGTCACGCACACGTGCGACCGCCTGGCTTCAAAAGCAGGATAGAAACATCAGGCTGGAGGGGATTGCTCATTAAAGAGTGCCCAGATCTACGTGGTGAAGGCCCCGTGCAGCAGCTGCAGAGCGCACGGGGCCGGACGGGAGGCCGAGGGCTCCAGCAGGGCTGGTGAGGGGCGAGCAGGGGCTCGGCCCAGACACACCAAGCCCCCGACACCTCACGGAGATCCCGCTGGGAGTCGTTTCCCGAGGACAGCGGGGCACTTTGGGCACCAGAATGCAGCCTGATGGCACCTACAGCTCCTCAGCCGGCACCACCAGCCCTGGGACAGCAGCGGGCAGAGCCGGGAGGGGAGCTCCGGCCTCGGGGGCGATGTCACCTGGAACCCCCCAGGGGTTACTGCTTCCCCCGAGGCCCACCGCCGCCTGCCCCACCCGGTGCGTCCCGAGGAGCTCTGAACCCACAGGCTCGCTCTGTCCCAGGGCTCGCCGTGACCCGCGGCCTCCCAGCCCGGCGCTCACCTCACCGCCCCCCGGGGCTGTCCCCGGGCGCTCCCCCAGCCCCGCCGCGCGGCCCCGTTACCAGCACCACGATCCACAGCGTGTAGTAGGCGAACAGCGCCAGGCTGAAGGCGACCAGGCCGAAGCCCACCGCGCGGTCCGTCGCTGTGGCCTGTGAAGGGAAAGAGCGTCAGGGCCGCCCCGGCCCCGGAGGCCCCGGAGGCCCCGGTTCAGGCCCAGGCCCCAGCCCCGGCCCAGGCCCCGCTCACCATAGCGACGGGCGCCCCCTTCCCGCCCCGTCCTTCCGGGTTGCTGCCCGCCAATCAGCGCGCCGCCCCCTCGTCACGTTGCCTCCGAGCGGCCAATCGGTGAAGGAGACCTCCGCAGCGGAGCGCGGGGTGGGCTGGGAAATGTAGGCGCGGCCCGCCCGGCTGGGGGACTCTGTGCGGGGGGGGGGGGGGGCAGGGGAGGGGGGAGCTGGAGGCGGCGGGGCTGTGGAGGCTGGGGGCCGAGTGGCTCACCCTGTGCCCTCACTTCGCACTGTGCCCTCACACCTCACCCCACGCCCTCATATCTCACCTGTACCATGACATCTCACCTGCCTGAACCCTCATGTCTCACCCCGTACCCTCACACTTCACCTGAACCTTCACAACCTGACCCCATTCCCTCACATCACACCTGTATCCTCATATCTCACCTGTACCCTCACACCACCTGAACCCTCACGTCTCATCCCATGCCCTCATATCTTACCTGTACCCTTACATCTCACCTGCCTGAACCCTCATGTCTCATCCCGTACCCTCACATCACACCCCATACCCTCACACTTCACCCGAATGCTCACACCTAACCCCATTCCCTCACATCACACCTGTACCCTCATATCTCACCTGCACCCTTACATCTCACCTACCTGGACCCTCATATCACACCTATACCCTCACACATCACCTGAACCTTCATGTCTCACCCCATGCTCTCATATCTCACCCATACCCTCATATCACACCCCGTACCCTCACACCTCATCTGAGCCCTCACACCTAACCCCATACTGTCACATCACACCTGTACCCTCACATCTCACCTGCCCAAACCCTCCCGTCTCACCCCATACACTCGCATCTCATCTGAAGCCTCATATCTCACCCCTTGCACCCATCTCTCACCCCAACCATCACACTCCTCTTCGCCCCAGCTGCCCGTGGTTGGAGCCCTGCAGCCCCCATCTCTTTCTAAAGGGAACACGCCAAGCCCTGGAGCGTGCCCAGAGAAGCTGGTGAAGGGCCTGGGACACAAGTCCTGTGAACTGGGGGTGTTTGGTCCAGAGGAGGTTCAGGGGAGACCTTATTGCTCTGTACGACTCCCTGAAAGGAAGGTGTGGGGAGCTGGGGGTTGGCCTCTTCTCACAGGTAATTAGCAATAGGAATAGAGGGAATGGCCTCAAGTTGTGCCAGGGGAGGTTCAGGCTGGAAATGAGGAGACATTTCTTCTCAGGAAGAGCAGTCAGGCATTGGGACGGGTTGCCCATGGAGTTGGTGGAGTCACCGCCCCTGGGGGTGTTCAAGGAGAGGCAGGACGTGGTGCTTAGGGACAGGGTTCAGTGGGTGACGGTGGTAGGGGGATGGTTGGACCAGGTGATGTTGGAGGGTTTTTCCAACCTTAGTGATTCAGTGATTCTAAGCCCAGGCTTGGTGTTCCTGTGACCCTGTAATTCAGCACTGAATTGTCACGGAGAAAAGCCCCCACTGCTGGGAGCAAATCCCTTCATGGAAGGGTTGCAGCTCCTGCAGCATCAGTTTCCCCCTCTCCTGCAGCAGCAGGTTTCCATTTCCACAGCCACCTGCTGCTCCGTTCCGAGGGAAGTGACTCATCTTGAAAGCAGCGAGCTCAGACAGCTCCAGAACGCAGATCCTCACATCCTGCCTCGCACAGAGCTCACACACGAGGCAGCTGGAGAAGGAAAAGGGAGCCCAAAGAGCCGAGGGACGGGGGGAGCCTCAGAGGAAGGGGAGGCAGCGGGGGCCCTGGGACTGAAAGGTGCGGATGTTCTGCACCTCTGGGAGGCTGGGGAAGGTGAATCCAGCTCAAATCTCTGCGTGGGGCACGGCCAGCACACGGTGGAGAAGGACAGGCAGCCCTGGCCCCCAGGTGGCTGCTGGAGCCACACTTCAGCTGTGGCACCGTCCCCACAGCGGGGCAGGATGCGGCCGCTGAGCGCAGCCCTGGCAGGGACGCAGTGTTCAGGAACACGAGACGGTGCCAGGGGCTGGCGGCGGTGCCAGTTCACCTTCCCCCTGGATTTCAGGCTCCTGCTTCTACTGGACGCGTGCTGTGGCGCCTGCCCTGCTCCAGCCCCTCTCCTGCCCCCGGGAGGGCTGGCAGGGACCCCGTACCCTGCTGGCTGCCAAGGAAAGCCCTGCCTGCCAGCAGGCACTGTCTGACCTTTGTGCTTCCTTAGCCAGTATTTCTGAAGCAAATGCATGTCTAGAACAAAAATACGAAACCAGAAGAATCATTGTGAAGTACCAAAAACCTTTATTTTCCCCCAAACCATAACAACATTTGACATTATATTGATTTCCTCATATATTTGTTATTTCTCTACGTTAGGAACCAGATACAGAAAATACAAACACGATCTGTTGAATCAAAGACGGCACAGCATTCCGTTAGAAAAAGAAACAAAAAACTAGAGGAGCAAGATAAAAATGGTGAAAAATAGTCATTCCCTCCAGCCCAAACTTTCCAAGAATCATCATCAAAATAGAGCAGTGGAAGTAGCTTCTCTTTCTAAACGCACTTCTGCTTTAAGAAAAAAAGTTAGAGATTTATCTTTAGATTTTCAAAGTAAAAAAATGTTAAACTATCTTTCAAGCAATTTTGGAAGTTTGCATAGACCCATTCCCTTTCCAAAAATATCAGCCATCTCTCTATAGAATCTGATATAAATCAAGTGCGCGCCTCATCCGAAGATCACCAAGCTCAATTTAACTTTCACGAAAATAAAACATAATCTCCCCTTCCCCTCCCTCCCCCCACAAAAATACGGGCTCTACCATAATTCCTTACAGTCGAGGCAAGTTCAGGGGCTCAGCCACACCTCTAGCTCCGAGCTTCACCCAAATTCCTTTCTCTTTCCCAGGTTTCCAGCTCCCTCCCTCACAGGCAGGGGCGACAGCCACGGATGGGGTCGGGACGGCGCGGGTGGGCTGATGGACGACGAGGCGCTGAGAGGGAAGGGAGGGATCTCACGCTCAGCCCCCCCAAGCGAGGAAGTGGCTTTTCAGCGCAAACACGTGCTACCAGGCAGCGTCTGCAGCATCTCGCCCCCGGGGACTAGCCTTGTCCACAGGGCTAAGTCACCGGAGCATCGATTCGTTCGGCTAGAGCCTAGGTGGGGCAGGGCAGGGGGGCAGAGGGGGGCTTTGCAGCCCCCGGGTAAGGCAGCGAGGGGGGGGGACAGGACGGGGCCCCTCTCCAGGAGGGGCGTTTCACCTAGGTGCTCTAGCGTACCTGGAGTGAGGTTTTCCCAGAGGTTCACAACAGCGCGTGCAGAGTCCAGCTGCACAGCCACCAGTTTAAAAAGAAAAAACAGCGACGACAAAATAAATTAAAAAAAAAAAAAAAAAAAAAAAGTCAACCCCCCCTCCTACTGAGATTCGAATGAAAGACGTTTCTTCGGGTCTCGGCCCAGTCCAGAACCCTCTAAAAACCTGAAGCAAACACTTAAAAGGGCTTCGCTTTCTGCAGGGGGGCAAAGGGATTTGGCAATAAGGGGGGGGAAGATATCACAAGTCCGCTGCCCATCACCCCAAGGGCGAGGACAGCACAAAGCCCCCCATTTAAAGTGCCAACCACACCAAAAAATAGGGACAGAGCGGCGACATCCTTCTCCCCCTTTTTTCATCACGATTTCCAATTGAAACCCATCTCCTTCAGCAATTCACAACTAATTCTACCGTCCCGGACATTCACTCCACTTATACCGTTTTTTTTTTAAAAAAAAAGTTAGTAAAAAAAATTACATTGAAATTTCCCATGCCTTTTGCAACAGGCTTCCACCAAGCAGGGGTCCAGAGGCCGGGAGCAGAGCCCACGCGTTTTGCCTGGCCCCGAGCCGGGAGCAGAGGGCCAGCTCTGCTCTCCAGGGCCAGCCGGGCGTGGGCAGCCCTGCTCACCGGCGTCCGAGACCCAGGGGATGCAGGGGCTTGCCAATAAGGTCCTTTTACTCGTTTAAGTCCCCTCCGAATCCCCTGAGAAAGGGAACAATGTAGGGAAGAAAGTCCCCCCTCGGCCCCCCCAGGAATAAAATATCAATGAAACGAGAACGCAGTCAAAAAGAAAACGAACACCAGCCTGCTGGGTTTATAAAAAAAAAAATCAATGAACTTCAAGACAAAAAAAAGAAGAAACTAGCCAGCGGTTTGGGTCTGGAAACTGATTCACTTCTTAAATGTTCAAAGCCCAACAAGGAACAGACGGCAGCGATGCCAACAAGGAAAAAGTGCTCGCGAGACGCAGCTTCCCGAGAGACAGCCGTGGCTGGGGACAAGTGGGGACAAGCGGCCCCACTTCCACGCCAGCTTCCTCCACCAGCACCAGGGATGCTGCTGGGCACCACTCGTGGATGCACAGCAGGAACTCTACACGAGGTCTAGAGCTAGAAGCAGGCTGCTCCTTCCTCCCTCCCTCCACAGGGCCCTCCCGGGCACTCCAGCCCTGGCTGTGCTGCACGAGGCTGAGCGACTCGGGCTGTCTTCTTACCCAAAATGAGGGGTGGGAGAGCTAAAAAATAAAAACGACCGGGATCTGTGGAGTCAGTACTAACGTGGAGACAAGAGACAGACACCCTACGAGACACCGTTACCAAAAACGTGAGCAGCGACGTGCCGAGCAGCTGGAAGAGAAGCCAGAGGCTTGCCCAGGTTGGCCACAGCGATGCGATGGAGCAGGTTACAACTCTGCCAGCCTGGGGAGATGACAGCGGCTTTCTGAAACGAGAGCAGCTTTCTGAAAAGCTCAACTGATGCTCCCCTCGCTTTGCTGGAAGAGGAGATTCCTCCTCCTGTCCCGGAGGGGATGCGCACTGCCTAGCTGCCAGCATCTCGGAGCGACAGACTCTTGCCAACTGGAGCCCAGGAGAAAGCCCTTGGCTCCCGGTTGCTCTGACGGCAACTACCATTGTTTTTCATGGGAACAGAAGCAAAGCAGCAGAACCGAGCTGGGTTTGGCCTCTTTCCTAGCTTATTTCTGCCCCTTTCAGGTCCCGGTTGCAGTGCTGGACCCGATTTCCAGCAGGTGCTGTGCCGGGGAGCAGCCTGACCCTCAGCTCCAGCTACCTGAGGGCAGAGCAAGGACACCCGGTGCTGTTTGCGCGCGCTTCTGCCCTCGCACTGACCTGAACAGAGGGTCAGGCCAGGCCGAGCTTTCTGGCAGAGCCTCGGGGAGTGAAACAAGCAAGCAGCAGCTCTCCTCGTCCTGCGAGCACCCCCGGCACAGGGCAGCTCTCACCCAGCGCGGGCAGGAAGCTCCCCAGCCTGCAAGCGAGTGCCAAACCTCCCCAGACTGAATGGAGGAGAGATCACAGTTAAAAACACCAGAAAGTGTGAAAGAGCTTTTGTTTCAGACAGACTCAAAAGATCAATACCTTTTCCCTACATTGAACCAAACCGGAGTGGTGTCTGCAACCCTTTGAACCGTAACCCAAATTTTAACTCCCTTTGAAGCAACAGGGGTGAAAAAGATCCATATCCTAACGTGGTCTGTCCAAACACAGAACGAAACCTCTTGACTTGAGGACAGGAACCGTCAAAACAGAGTAAGCAGCTGTATAGCTTTGCCACGCTGCCTAACACCCTCCCCATGCAGCCATCCTTAGCTAGCAAGGCAAAAAAAAAAACACCAAAAACCAAATTAAAATCAAGGCCCTTTCATTCCTCACCTCTCGTTCTGCCAAATTCCCTTTTCCAGTAGCTCATCTGCATGCATTCTGGCCACAGAGACCACTATTAATTTTTTTTTTCTTTTTAAGAAGGCTTTACAACAGCTAAGAGTTTGAACAACAACGTGATCAGCTACAAGTCTTTCCTTGCTGAGCGGGGCAGGCGTGTGCCCGCGAGTGTGCACGCAGACGTGTGTCAGGAGGGCACGCTGCCGGCGGGGCCAGGAGCGCGCCGTTACTCAAAGTGCATGGCCGCTGAGTGCTACTACAGTACACCGGCAAAAGAGGGAAGGGCACCACACAGAAATAGCTTAACAGGCCACGTCTCTGTACAGGAAGGGCTGAGTCTGCAGAGATCCTCGTCTGCAACGCAGCTGCCAGGAGAATCTGTGAGCGGGAGCTGAAAGGGACTGACATCTCTGCCACGCGCTGCAAGGAGGCAGCTCAAGTGTCAAACTGCAGAAAAACCCAAAGAGGAACGATTGAAGGATCAACCAGAAGAAGAGTTTGAAGCCTTGTCGGGGCTGACTCGCCACGGAGCAGGTAGGAACGGCTGCTGCGGCTAACGCAGCACGAAACATCCATCCTACCTCTGAAGGCAAAGACGGGGGCTTCATCTTGCCCTACTTCTCCCCAGCCCCTGAAGGAACCAGCTCAGGCGCAGATCCCTGCTGACAGGTCAAGAAAGGCCAACCAACACCGACTCCCGTACCGGCCCTGGCCGAGAGAGGCAATTGTTACCACCACCACCAGGGAGACCACTGCAGATAACCGCACGGCCCAGGGAGGGCCGTCAGAAAACCAGAATCGTTTCACAGGCCAAGAAGGGCAGTTCCCTTCCTGAGCCAAAAAAATGAGGCTTTGTATTCCAAGCTCAACTATTTGCTGAATCAGTCCAGCAAACGTGGATTACAGCCCTGGAAAAGCAAGTACAGGCCTCCTCCAGGCAAAATCCGGAACCTCTAAAGTGCTCCTGGTAATGCTGATAGGTGAGCACTGCCCTTCCATGCCCAGCAGTGGAAGGGCACGATGCAGTTAGTGGTATAACGAGCATTTAACCATTTAGTCAGCTCCCATCTGGATTGGGGTTCATTTTCTGAAATGCACTTTCGGGAGATATTTCCTATGAGAAGCTGTTCGGGGGTCTGAGGGCAGCCAGGTGAAGCGCACACCGCCGCACGCCTCGAGCAGTAGAACTGCTGCCCTGGAAGGTGACGTTCCCTTGCAGAGCCAGCGTATAAAGCATCCTGCAAGCGGCCCTTCCACCGTGTCACCAACGAGCAGCTCTTGGTTTGGTTACAACGGTTCCCCCCCTCCCCCAGTGGTTTGAAGAGTTCACAGTGGTACAACCCAACGTTTCGGGGAGACAAAAGCTGAGACGCCCCCTGTTGCGAATGGATGGGTGGAATGAGGGGTGCGGAAGAGCAACGTCCTCTAGGGCTAAGGATGCGACCACCGGACACCTGGCGTCTGCTCGGGAACGGGGGAGGGCAGGCACTGGAAGAACGGGGAAGCGGAGGAGGGTACTGCCGACAGGGAAAGTGCACGGTCCAGAGTGGTCTCGGGGTGGTTCTGCAGTGCAAACGTACGGGGAGGGGCGTGGAGAAATCCCTTCTGGAATGCTGCATGAAGAGAGGTAAAGGTTGGCATCCGTGTGGCAGCGGACCGGGTAGGGGGCCTGTTTCCAGCAGCTCTACCCTGTTCTTCACATTTAGTGGGTTTCAATCACCACTGGCTCGTAAACTCCAGATGAGACCCTGAGGAGGCAGAGGGGAAGAGGACGAGAAAGCCAGGTTATCTTCCTCAGCCACTTAGAGCAAACAAGTCTTTACTCAGAGCTCTCAGCTCACGAACATCGCCCTCTAACCTCACACAAAATACTGAAAATAACGAGTCCGTCTGGCGAGACGTCAGCGCACATAACACAAAACAGACAGCGACGTGGCAAGCTGACACTAGAGCACTTGAAAGAGCTGGGTGTAGCACATAAATCCTTCTAGAAGGCAGAGGAAAGGGGCAGGGGAGGGAGCACGCTGTGCAAAGAGCCAGCGTTCCTGGCTCTGCTTCCAATTTTACCGCCGACCTGACACATCTTTGTATTCGCCGTTATTGCCTTGCTTCCTACGAAGGAGTACAAAGCTTCGCAAGCGCAACCAGTCAGTGCACGGCATTAGGGGCTGTTGCAGCGAGACAAAGTTTTATTTGTCCAGAAGTCTTTCACAAGAGAAAAAGCCCTTGACACAGATGGAGGGGGCAGGGAGAAGGGACAATAGAGCAAGCCGCTGCAGTTTTGCTGTAGTCCAGCAGGAGGCAAAGCTCCCTGCCTTCGGTCGGGTGCGGAAGCAACACGAACCAACCTCTACCATTTTGTCCTTTCACTCCTCGCTTACTTCTGCTCTTGGATCTAGCAACTGGGCTCAAATTATCCCTGCGAGCTTCCACTGACAACCGCACTCACACTCCAGTGCAGCTGCAGCCTGTCACCGTGACACCTGGGGGTGTTAATGTGGGAACAAAGCCACCGTGCAGCGCGTGATGTTCAGAAATCTCTCCCGTAACAAAGGTGAAAGTTCCCTGGGTACAAACAGCTAACTAATCTCTCCGGAGCCTCGCTGTCTGGGGGCTTGCACACCTACCTGTTTCCCAGCTGAATACCGCTCAGTGTAGTTGTTCCGTCTCTGCTCACAAACAACCTCAGGTTGCTATCTGCGGATAGAAAAGGAAGCAGGTATCAAAATCCAGAGCTACTGCGGGTTGCCAGGTGCTCCTCTCCCAGCCGCGTTACAGTGATCGGCACAGGAACAAGCGTATTTCTGTGATGCACACTTTCTGGTGTTCCCATAGTAATAAGGCCCTCGGGTACTCTTCTTGCTTTAAAAGGGAGCCTCGCGTACAAATCAAGCACAACACTGAGCTTTGGAAGAGTAAAAGCAGGGAAATGAATGCGACGACATTCCTCCGGCTGCTTCTTTCAAGGCAATTCCACTGATGGAAGTTTTTGGGTCAGCTTTAACACATCTGAACAGGTAAAATGTGGGGCTCCCAGGCTGCTTTTGTAGGCTCGTCTCTGGAAAAGAAATTCAGCCTGTTCTGCTGGCAAGAGGTGGCTGTATTCAGCCTAGTTTAAACCCCTGCTGAGTGAGGTGGAGATCCCCATGTGATTTGATATCATATCCAGCCATTTAAGGTGGCTAACAGTAATCTGTACAAGTACCAACAAGAAGTAGGGCTCAGGTTTAAAACTTTCTGAAAAAACACACTAGATAAAGGATACGAGATTGATTTCTAGGCTAAACTGGAAGATAAATGCAGTGATGATATTAATTTTCCCTTAACGAATGCTGTGGCTGCAATGGAGAAAACTCCTCTGGCTCTCTCGGACCCAAACACCAGCACACAGTGACCCATCTCTCTTCCCAGCCTTCTGCCAAGATGTGCCATCGTTCCCCCAGCTGTGGTCTCCTACTTTAACAAACACCCTTGGGTTGACCCTGGCACAAAGGCCCTGAAGAACTGGTATTTCTTCCCTCTCATCCTGTACATTTAATCTCCTGTTCAACCTCTGCTGTGCGTAGCATAAGAACAGTGGCAAGCACTGTCTGCAAATTGATGCACAGCTCTCAAATCCTCGTGGTTTCTTTATCTACCACAGAAACACCTAGCAAGCACTGAAAGAAAACACTGTCAAGTGGAAGGGAGCCTACAACAGACCAGACGTGGCTCTGTAAAAGCTTGGCAGCCTTGCTAAAGGAATAGCCAAGACCTCCCCTCCGAGAATCATCCTCTCACCTTCAGTATTGCTGACATCTGTGAAGTCCTGACTCTGCATTATCTTCTCCACTATATCATCCGCATCGATCCTGGTGTCATCCACTCGGGTTGGATGACTCTCCACTGAATCCTTTTTCCTCCTGGGGAGAAAAAAATGAAGGGAAAACTTAGTGTGCCTGTCAAGACAGCCTTTCAGACACTCTCTTGCTTCTTTGAGCCTCCCTCCCATTGACGGCTCCCAATTTACCGCTGCTCGAAGACCAAGGAGTAGTTTCTGTCTCTCCCTCCCAAAGGGGCTTCGCACCAGTTACCTACCGAGAGGGTCTGTCCAGCAGAAGAGCTGGTCTGGGGGGCCGGGGCGGCTTCTCTAGTTTGTGGTCGCGCTCTCCCTCGGGGCACTCCACCGTCATGCTGAGCCCTCCGGACGCACTGCTGCTGGTGGAGGTATTGCGGCGGTGGGTCAGGTCGGACATGCTAGAAGAACGGGAGTGCTCCGTGCTGTAACCTGCAAAGGCAGAGCGGTTACAAACCACGTTCTTCCTCCTTCCTGGCAGCACAGCTAACAGGCAGGGCAGCCTCAGACCCGCAGTTCTGTTCCCAGATACTGAGGTTTATGCACGCATCTGTGAACTCATCTGTAGAGACTAAACAGGAAACTCTGCTATTGCAGGGCTGGGTAAGAGATGGCTGCAAACTGCTCTCACGAGAGCTCGCAGCAGGGAAGAAAAAGGGATGGGGCCGCTGCTGGCAGAACCACACAGATCAGCAGTTACCGGAGATCTTGGACTGCTGGCTGGCGTAGCTGGAGTTCCGCGAGTGCCCCGAGTGGAAGACTTCCTCGGGGCTGGACAGATTCTGATCGGGTTCTTCTGGGACACCTGCTGAGAAACAAGGCACGGGTTACACCACAACCAAGCCAGCATGCTGCCTAGGACTGACCACTGATCCTGGGACACCAGATTAAGGAAAGCACAAGCCTGTTGGTGAAGCCTGGTGTAGAGGCTGGCACAGTGCTTACAAGCACCTTGAAGCAGGGAAGACAACAACAAGGTTCTCTGTCAAGCTCTGATCACTAATTCTACCATGTCTGAATTAACAGGCATCTCTAGGGCCTTGGAGGACCCAGAAGGACAGTTAGCGTCTGAAATTTAATACTTTTAACTGTGAACAGCTAACACCATGGAAGCAAACGGCCGCTATCAGTAAAGCATTATAGTTTCCATTTGAATGCTTCTCCTGTTAATACTTTTCTCCTGCTATTACTTGTCAGAGAGTCCATGCCATTTAGCGTTTAAATCACACCCGAACTTGGCACTGTAACCCAGGACAACCTCTGCTTCTTTGCCCTTGCCCCATCTTGCTTCCTTTGCAGCAAGTTTATCCCAAAGCGCCCCGGTGTAACGCTTGCCAGCTTTTTAAGAACAGCACTTGCACCCCGTGCTAAGTGTGAGGCGATGTGGCGGTGCTATTTTGGTGCAGGGTGCCTGCCTGCACATTGGGAGTGTGCAGGGAAGGAAAAAAAAGCAACGGGAAAATGCGGTGTCCTTGAAAATGGGCTCACGCAGAAGCCAAAGAACTCCACATCAGCAGCTGGAACAAGGCCATCAGACCTTAAACCAGCCTCCGAAACCTTCGGAGGAACTTTTCGAGAAGATAAGCTCGAGCACCAGAATAGCTGAGTGGAGAACAACGTTAAGTGCCACTGAACACAATGGAAGGCAGGGATGAGTGCGACACAGGCGTTATTAAATCCACAGCAAAAAGAACTAATTGCTTTATCTCCACCAACACAAGTAGGCATGCGGCAAAGATTTGCGCTTCCTCTTAACAGCTTTGTTTTTCTTAATTTTCTTAAACGAGTAAAGAGGTGAGGATTGGTTTGGGAAATCATGAAAAATTAAAAAAAATCTGTGCTTGTTAATTGCTGGGAGAAGGAAGAGAGCGTGCAGGCAGAGCCGGGCGCTGCGTGGCTCCGGGGTGGGCGCTCCTACCCGAGCTGAGGATGGTCGCTCGCGGCTTGCTCTGACGCAGAGAGCCAATTGGGGCCGAAGTGCTGTTGCTGCTCGTGGTTCCCTCGCCCTTGCAGGTGAGCTGCAGGGTGGAGTCCTGCCCCGGGATGGTGATGGATTTGGCTGTGGAAGGCGGCCTGGAAGCAGAAGAGAAGAGCGTTACGAAGTGCAGGGCAGGGATCGGGGATCGTCCCATCGCACGGGGGGCTCTTGCTATACCATGAGCCCCCCCCCAGCCACCCCAGCGAAGGGCTGGCAGCCCCCCTGGCTACAGCACAGCGTGACATTTGCTCCCTCCCCTAAAACTCGGGTCTTCCCTAATCCATAACGCATCCGGACTGCGGAGCTAGCACTTTACGAACTGCTGATTACGAGGAAAAGCAAAGTTGAGGTAAACTAAAGCAAAAAGCGACCACTCAGTCATTCGTACAGGACAATTGCACTGTTCTCCAGGAAACTATCCAGAGCTGCCCTTTTCCCCCAACATGTGTTCCAGCAGCCGGTCGGCCTCACAAACAGGAACCAGCTTGTTTTCAGCCAGCTCGAAATCCCAGCACCATCCCGCTACACCTTTCTGACCCGGGTCAGAGGGAAGCCTTTTATCCCAGCACCCCTACGAGAGCATTTTACAACCATCGAGTGACCTTTCCATTTTTTAACTGATGATTAAACTACTTTTCAGTGAGACTAAAGTATTTTTCCAGCTGTCAGAATCATTTTTCTGGTTGTTCTGCGTGCTCCCAACATCCCTCTGCAAATGCTGACTCCGGGACAGAACCGCAAGCGCCTGAGCCCCCTCCCTTCCTCCAGGAGGGTTTTTGGGTCAAAGCCACGGCATGTGCAGCGTGGCAAAGCTAATGTTCCTGCTGGAGCCCTAACTTCCCTCTAGCCTGAGCTGTAAGCAATGGATTATGCCACGCTTTTTAAGCGAGGAGTGAGAAAGCCAAACTTTTATTTGTCTCGCTTGGAGCTCTGAGGTGAGCGGGGGAAGATGCTACACGAGGGGACCCTTTGAATAGTTCGGGAGAAGGAATAAAGAGCTAAAACCGTTCCTTACGGCAGCCAGACAGCTACAAAGGTCACGGGAGACCCCCAGCATACCTTCCTGAGGCAGGGGGAGCAGCCACCAAAGAACTAGAGCCTCCCTAACCGTGTTAGCAGTGATTTACACGCAGCCAGGTACTTTGGGGGCCTTGTTTCCAGGTTAATAAGGCCCCTACTGCCTCAATCAAGCCCCCTGCTATGCAGCAGCCGTCGGGTCGGGCGAGCAGCCTGCCCCACGACACCCAGGAGGGGAAGGAAGGTGCCTCCCAGCGCTGCAGAACGCAGGCGCATTCAGGAGTGACTTCCCAGCACCGCTTAATTCCTGCCTAATCCTCTAACGAGTGTCATTTCTCAACAGCTCCCCTGATCGAGGACTGTTCTACATGCAAAGCTTCCATTTTTAGACATCTGCACATCATCACCATATAAAGAAAAAACGGGGGTGACTGCAAAAATCCTGCGAGAAAATGCAGAGGTTTGACTTCCAGGCTGACCCCACTTACATTCAGTTGGTATTTATACTCAACGCTGTGCAATTTCCAGGTACAAACAGTGGGGTTGGATTCCACAGTGAAAAAGCAACAGGTATTTTTGTCAAACCCGGTCAGCCATCGCTTCGATTTATCACTGAAACTAATCCTAGTAACCTAGGCTGGAAACATGTTACGGTTAAAAGGTTAGGACGGAAGATGCTCAAAGTTTCCTTCTGCAGCAGATTTTTGGTAGCACCGCGTTTACTGCTTGAAAGGCTCACGAATATTGCTGCACCGTGAAAAGGCATTCACAAAATACAAATTAGGCAGCTTTTTATAACACCGCGAGCTCGTTGATGGACTCGAAGCCAGCTCCTAAAATTAGACCGTTTAGCCCAGAACGTCGCTGCCACCAGAGGTGACCTTAAGGTAAAGTTTTCTTCTCCCACACTGCGGGGAGTCAGCAGGAAATATTCCATCGGCACAGGGCAGTCCTGCAGCGGTTACGCACCTTGCTGCACGCTGGCTGGGATCACTGCAGTATAAAGGCACACGTCACCGCTGTTAATTGATTCCCCAACAATTAGCAAAGCAACAGAACTGCTCTGTAGCTCTGCTGCATTTATTCTTCCTTGCTACAATGGATCTTTAAAAAGTAAAAGATGGGTATGATTGCAGTTTCTCTACTAATCAATACAAATCATGATCCTAGGTTCCCGTAGAAGAAAGGGAGAATTGAAATGCTTCAGCCTCGCATTGTTTTTGTTGCTATTTCAATTCAACATCTTTATTCTGAGTGCTATGTGCTGAAACATGGTAACTTCCAAGACTCTTTTCTTCAGTGACCTTTCCCTTCTTGGAGGTCACTGAAACCAACCCCAGAGCTATGAGAAACTGTCCCTCGTGGAAAACACAAAGTTCGTTATCAACGTCCGTCAGTTTCCAAAACTCAGTGGCACTAGGAGGAAAAAAACCACAACACTACGCACAACAAGACTCTTTCTTCTCCAATTCCAGTCCTTCAGAAGAATACAAGAGATTTAGAAATCAGATCTGAGTTTAAAAGGGAAATTTGACGATACTCCCCCTGCCATCCCATCTCACGGAGCAGGAGTGAAAACTGCCACACGCTTTAGCAGCCCTTGCAGGTCACCCCTCGCACCTCCTGTCACTGGTCGGTGTTACCACTGGCCCTGACATTCAGCACTTCCCCACGCTAGAGCCGATTCTTCCTTTTTATAGCTGGGAAACACCAGCAGAGAACAAATAAAAGCACAGTCTTGCTGTACTACTCTGGCTGATCCAACAGTCTAGACCAACATTTTCAAGCTTTCCCCCATACTTCCTTATCTCAAGGACGTCTTTTCCTCCTCCCCAGCAATTTCAGTCTCCAACTGAAGACCGCAGAAGCACCAGGAGTCCCAGTGCCCCCCTGAACAGCACGAGTACCCAGAAACTCACGTTTTGAAGCAGGGGTCCCCCGAGAGCAAGGACATCCCGATGGTGACCTGCAGAGGGAACAAGGCCCACAGTCAGCCATCCTGCAGGGAGAGCCTCACTTCCCAACAGCCAGGAGGTCAAGGGCTAGGCGTAAAGATGAACGAGACCCCGTTCCTCACTAAAGGAGATCAGCTCCAGGGATTTAGTGAGGTATTCCCTCCCTTTCCCAAGCACAGGCATCAACGGCTCCAAGCTGTAGGGGCTCAGCAGGACACCAGCCTGGCAACCCTGACAATGCACTTCAGACGTTTTTCCCCACTATCACGCTTTCTCTGATGATAAAAAACATTATCAAGGGTTATCGCTTGGCCAAACGGATGCCAAGACATCAAAGGGCAACTGTGATAACGGCAAACCTCCCTGCTCAGACCAGCAGCAGCAAAGCAGAACCCCGTCCCTGTACGTAACAGGATCTTCTTTGAGGCTCAGCGCTGCACTCTGGCTGTGATCTTTTCTTATTCAATAGCAGGATTTCCACTGTGGCAGGAGCAGCTGCCATACCTTTAGGATGGAGTTGTCCTGCCGCGTGTTTTTGGTGTCGTATCCTTCCAGCAAGCAGCAACGGACAGTGGATCCAGAGCCCGCAAATTCTGCCAGGTTTAGATCAGCGAAGCCCAGCTGTAGCCACGAAAACAATGGAGGGGAAGGGGAGAGAACAAAGAAACAACAAAACGCTTCAATAAGGGGATATGCAGTGTCACCCGGACCAGAGGAGGACGGCACCTCCGTGAGTTAGGGCAGAAACACAAGCCATACACGCAGAGATGGGGTGTAGGGACCCCTGAGAGCCGGGGGTGGGAAGGGTCTCCTTCCTCATCCTCAGCCAGGTGAACGCTCTGCGGGATGCCTGCCAAGGGAGGCAGCAGAGCAGGGGTGCTGGCCAGGACAGCGTTAACCAGCCTGCAGCAGTTGCATAACCAAGGACATGGAAGGCACTAGGTCACCGACGTGGAAAAAACAGAACCGCACATACACAAACGTAATAAGGCGCTCTTTGTGTCGGGCCATCCCGGAGTGCAGCGGAGCATGCGAACCGGGAGATGAAAGGATATTGTTACAGAGGGAAGTGACACTGTCCTGAGCCACAGAACGGAGCCGTGCAGCACCGCAGGCTGGAATGGAGAGCCACGGGGCCATGCGTGCGCCCCGCTGCCACAGATGAGCTGCTGCGCTGGGGAGCTCCTGTAGCAAAGCTTCCTCAACACCTCCACGGTTTAAATAGCTCGGGGTATGGTTAGCAGGCTGGAGAATGAGAAACGTCTGGGGAGATTTAGTTATCAGCCTCTGAACTTTCTCAAACAACGAGAAAACAAATAGGAAAGGTGACAAAGTTAAAGATTAGGGACAAACTCAAAGCGGCTATCGATGCCTCTAGGGAACAAACACCACGAGGAGTAGTTTTGCTCTTCTGCTCTAATTCCTGGTGTAGGAATACAGGGCTTTCCCAAAAGAAAAGAAGCTACAGCTTCTTTTATGCAGATCTTTGGCAGTAAGTCAGCTGTGCCTCACCTACCCTGCCCAGAGAGAGATGCTGTACCCCAGATCTGACCAAACAGCCCCAGCACAAAGTCAGCACCACCTCAACATACAGGTCAGCTTCCACAGGAACACGGAGAGGAGGTGGACAAGCAAATGCCCACACCCAGCTGTCATTTGGTGCATTACAGTACAATTCTCCTGCCCTGGCGTTGACACCTGGACGACAGAACTGAACCACGAGCCTCAGACCAGCAGCACGCTAAGGAAACGCGGTGCTCAGCTGTGGCAGCTGACAGGGAGTTACAGCCCAAACCAGTCACTGTTGTATGAACACTGCTCCGTATCAGGACTGCTCCCATTATTCCACGTCAAAAGTCTAAACCACAGCCTGCACAAGATGATTCAAAGGATGACAGCAACAAGATTATGGTACCTTTGTCCTCGGTCCCATTCTCAAAGGGGAACAAGTGCTGATGGCAAATAAGAAGTGCGACAGAACAGGAACCTTTCTTCAAGAAAAGGAATTAAAACATAACCTAACTTCACTCCCCCTCTTCTCCCTTCGAAAGGACTCCCACAACTCGAGTGTTTCTTCAGTTCCTGCTGTAGGTGTTCCCCTCTCTCGCGGTGCCGAGGGTTATGTTTCTTGGAGAATATTCAGCAATAATGAAAAAAAAAAGTGGAGACTTTATCTTTCAGAGAGAAACTAGGGAGGAGAAAGCCACGTGCAACGCAACACATCAGAGCGACAGAACTGGAGGATGGAAGAGAGGTGGCACAGCCCCACCAGAAGAACAAGAGGGCACTCGAGGGGCCTGGACCCAGACCCCCCCGTCCCACACCGAAGCAGTAACGGAGCCGAGGGCCTTGCTGAGGAGATGGGCATCAGAGCACAGATGTGGGACGGGACCCCAAGCACCCACGCTGCGTGCTGAGGTCAGAAGCCCTCCCCAGGAAGCAGACTCCCAGTATATAGAGGAAGGATCCCTTGGCAAGAGGATGTTTTCATGTGTAACCTTTCCTAATAGTTTCCTCAGTTTTCCAGCCGGCTGATGGCGTTTCTTCCAGCTCGGGGAAAGAGTTTCCGCTTTATCAGTGCTTCCTGTTGGTTTCCACTCCATAACCCCTGACACTGAGGTGACATTAACGTCTATGGAAACTGTCCTGAGCACACACAGCTCCACTGCTCTTACCCCTAACAGAAGGGGGACCAGGCAGGGAGGGCACTCCACACCTCCTGCAATCAGGGGAGTTTCCAGCTGAGTGAACATGGTTTGAGGAGGTGAAGACTTACCTAGGAATGGGGAAATAACTGCACGAACACAGACTGCTGCCACAAACATGAGGAATACCAAGTAACTTGATTCTATCACAAGAATCCGCCAGGAATGGGTCTGAACACGCCTGGTCCACAGGCCAAGAGTGCAAAGCCCAACAACCCTGCATGGTGCGACATCCCTCACCTCCACACGGGTCGTTCCTCAGTTCCAGGAGTCCAGCCTGGCTGGAGAGAGCTGCGGGAAGGCACTGAAGGACCATGTGCATGCATGCGACTCATTCCACTTCTTCACAGGAGACCGAGCAAGGCCTCGGCTCAAGAGAAGAGAGTGCTTGAGCTTCGGCCTCTGATTTTGGGCTGGAGCAACTAAATCTCTTAACACACCTCAAAGTGCAACTGCAGATCGAGTGAAGGGGAAGTAGGTTTCAACATGACCTCAGTAAGAGTCCAGGTTAACTCCACCATGGAGACTGCCTTCCAGCTTCCTTTAATTCCACATTTCCAAATACTGTGGGAAGCTTCAGGACAGGCATGGAGGAGGAAGAGGCCGACTCATTTACACCTCACAGGCACACCTCTTCCTCCGGCTACGCTGCGTTCCCTGGACGGGCAGCTCTGCAGGACGGAGGAATAACCTCCCCGTCAGCGTAAATTTAGTGAGGGAGAAACCGATGGCCCTAGAGACAGCGTCCACACGTTAGCCACAAAAAAAGGAACAGCGTGGGCAGCACCACTGCCCTCTGCCACAGGGCACAGCGGTACCTAGGTGTGAGCGCAGCTCTCCTCTCAAAGCTTTTTAGACCCATGGTCTCAGGAAGGATATTGATTAGAAGAGATTCTTACAAGGCTCTGCGTGACCTGAACATCTGTTTATTAGAAACTAGCACCAGTGACTCATTTTCAAACAAACATGGTTTCGGGCTCTGTGCGAACTCAGCTCCTAAGCCAACATTGTCTCTTGTTCCAGCACAAAGAGAAGGGGTGGCATCCAGCCCATTGTCTCTCCCACAGCCTGAGCGAGAAAACGAGTGGGGCGAGTGTGCGTGTAACGAAACAAAAAAGTCATGTCCCTGCTGATCAGCTTGTTTCTTGCCTCTGTGCCTCCTGTGCCCTGGAAGACAGGGATTTCTGCTGTAGGTTTCTGCCTGCGCTCACAGTGCAGCGAGGTGCCTACCCCAGGCACAGATGGTTACTGTGTCTGGGAGAGCACAGTAACTCAAGTCTGTATTTCTTTATTAGCAAGACATTGCCAGAAGCCAGAAAGTTCACATCTGACTCAGAACTTCCCCAAAGTTTGAGGACATGCAGAACATCTTCCCAACCCCCTTCTCAAATCCACATCCAGTGCAGTCTGGATCCTGTCCCAGTAAGTAAGTTTTTTTTTTTGGAAAATCACTTAATTCAGGCCAAAGAACTAACGAGTGCCTCTCCAGACTGCCTCTCAGCAGCCATGCTGTGCTCTGACTGTTCAGCCACCGGTTTCTAAAGGGCACGGAGCACTAACAGCAGACAAAGCCATCACCACTGACACATTTGCCCTTTCTTTACTCTTTCTTACCTTGGAGTAGGTTTTTCCGCCCTTCAGCTCCTATAATGGGAGACAAAACAAACAGGAAAAGAAGCTATTAGCAGCGCTGGGGAAACATGGGGAAAGTCATTACTCAATCCTAGAATTTGGTCTCTGGATTTCACAAACTTCTGTACCAACACCCTGCTCCCTCCCACCCTCGGTCAAGCACCCTCGCTGGAGAGGCGAGCTCCATTTGGTTTCTGTCTTAGTCTTAAAAATCCTCCCTTCCCACCACTGCAATTCTTGCTGGCAAAAAAAGCAGCTAGGAACCTACACCGAGACACGGGTGGTACGGGCCAGGAGCAGAAGTCGGACGCTCACCTTACGCACAGACACGCGGCAGATGCAGGGGTCCAGGAGCCCTGTGGCGGGGTTGGCACTCATTTTGCACACGAAGGTGAATTTCTTTTTCCAGCGGACACAGTTTTCCTGCACTTCCTCTCTGTGAGAAAGCATAAAAATAGCGTTCAAATAAAGGTAAGAAGCCAAATCAATCCCAGTTGTTGTCTTTGACTGGGAACACGTCTGCAAAGACCCTCTACAACCTACCTCGACCCACACCACCCGAAACGGCACCACACAAAGGACGTTACGTTAGCATCAAGCAATTTCACTGGCCAACGCAGATAAAAATGCATCTAGGTTATGGGGTAGGTTAATCATCTCATCAGCATTTGCCTTAAACTCTCCCAAGCCCTTCGACGTTTCCTGCTCAGCTGGTTTAGCTCCTCCATTGTCCAGCCTGGACCGACCCAGGCTCTGTAACTCAACTGGGCTGAAGGTTTCCACGCTTATCTTCCTGCAACGCCCGGTTCGTACGGCCTCCTGCGCGGTAAACGTGCTTGCTGTCCCGGACAGAGCGTCCTTCCCACCCTGCCCCATATGCTGGGACTGAGCCGGTGAGAACAGCCAGCTCGAGGGAGGACACACAGAGGTGGAAATGCCGGTGGGTGCAGGCAGACAGGACCAGGGCACGCAAAAAGAGCCTGAGGTGAAGAGGGGCCCGCGTCCCTCATGCCGCTCTCACTGCCAAGCCTGATCACCGGCCACAGAGCCAGGAGGCCACGACTCGGGCACAGGGTGAAGAAGAAGGAAGATGATGAGGAAGAGGAGGAGGCTCCTCTCAGAGCACGGGAGCTGCTTCAGGTAGGGCTCAGGCTCCACAAGGCCCTCTGAGGAAGCCGAGCTTCGTCTCTTGAAGACCGCGGGTTCAAAGGGGCAGAGGAAGGAGGCGTGGGGGCCTTTCGCGAGGCCCTGGGTACCAAGCGATCCTCTGCAGGCTGCACGGCGAGGTCTGGTCCCGTTATCTGATCCGGTTAGAGCTCTGCCCCTGGCCCCCAGCCAATTAAGTGCTCAAAGTAACGAGGCTGGGGGGAGGCACAGCGCTCCTGGCAGCTCCGAGCTAGCAAGTTTGCATACAGCTCTTGTCTCGGCACAGGACAAAGGAGCAAGGGCACCAAAAACCTTGCTTGCTTTAGCAGGAAAAGGGAAGCTTCCCTCCATCCGACCTGGGCACAGGAAAGCCAGGGAGACTGGTGGGAAGGGAAACGAGGCCAGTCTTGGTATCGCCTGCTCCTGGGGAGCACGGAGCAGACACCAGAGTGCAGCCCCGCAGCCCCTTCCACAACCCTGAGGTGAATTTAACACGATACGATGCCGGGGAGCGGGTCCTGAGCCAGCAGGTCCCTGCCAGTCCTCAAAACTTTGTAGGACTTCAGTATGACAGCTAAAGGGAACAGCAGGGACCACAAACTAAAGTGTGACAAGGGTGACAAGTAACTAAACCCTGCAGTCCTCTGTAGCGTAGGTGAGGGCTGGTCTTCCCTGTGTAAAAGGAGGGAAACCAGAAGGCCGCGATCCCTTCAAGGCGGTGAACTCAAACTCCTTGCTGGCGATGGAAGTCATTGAAATACCAGACATCGAAGTGCCGAGAATACCTCTGAATTTGGGATCAATTCAAGATGAGGTCTGGTTCTCATTGCTCCACTCCGCTCGGTCCAACTCCTCCAGGCAGGAGAGGAGATACATTTCCACAGGGATTAAAGAGGCTTTGCCCGTAATAAAACATTCACCAAACTGGCCAAGGTAAGTTTCAGACCTGAGGTGCCTTAAACCTGACACAGCGTAACTCAAATGACCTGGAGGAAGGCAAATTCAGACACAGATGAGAAAAGCATTCAAGAGAATAGGATAATGCTCTCAAACCCACGTGCTTCAGATCTGCAAGGACGGTATGGGACACAGAAGACACCAGGCATGCCAGCAGTGTTACTCTTCTCCTGCTGGGCACGACAGCCCCTTGCTACAAGCACAGATCCCAGCAGCGTACCCCCTGCCACAGGCGGCCAAGCTTTGGCATGGCATGCTGAGGACGGCGATCCCAGCTCCCTGCCTCACCCGTCCGATGTGCAGGAACCCCTCCAGCGTGCCAGCTTTCCTCCTCGTGACTTCTCTTCGCATTACAAAGCAGCTCTGATTCAGCATCTGCTGGATGCGGCCAAGCCCAGTGGAGGCTAACGATTTAAAAATGTGGCAAGAAGTCCTGACTGGGAATAAAGAGCTGCCTCACGAGCTCTGCTAACAGAGCTCCTGTTTCTTATTAACAACATACGTCGGCCTTTCCAAACTGCTGGGGGTAGCACGGCCCAGGCAATCAGGGGACGAGCAGAGGATTTGGGGATGAGCAGCACCACCCCCGACGTGCCGGCAGGTGCACACGGAGCTCAGGGCCCTGCGTGCCCACAGAGGGTGGAACTGAGATAAAACTCAGAGCTCCTTTCCAGTCAGTTTCACAATCATTCAGCAAGGACTTTCAACGTTTTTTTGTCTTTTCGGAGTGGCTTTTCAGGGTGGGGGCTGGGGCCGTACCATCAGACAAGCAAGCAGCAGCATTGTTTCGAGCCAAACTGTAAGAAATTAGTTCCACATTTCCAAGAGACAGCATGGGGTGAAGCAATGGGCTTTGTCTATCCGCCTCCCAGCAAGTTATCATCAGGATGGTAATTAGAGAAGACTAAAATAGGAAGAAAGAGTGGACTCGGATGAGGAGCAGTTTTGCATTTAGCTCCAGAACACCCGGAGCGCGCTGAGGGATGCACAGAGAGGTGTTTCTTTCCATCCTAATCACAGGGCACCTAAAAGCAAAGCAGAAGCTAGCAGTTTTAAACCAAAAGTGTCTAATTTTAAGTCGTACTCTGTATTTGAAGCGCCAGAAATAGATGAGAGCAATGCCAAGCGCTAGGTGCCGATTCAATGGGTCTTCAGAAGTTTTATTTTAAAAAAAGCTGTCCGTAGCATTTTGCAAAAAAAGCCTCCCAGAAGGCTGAATGCCTGCCAGACTAAGCTTTGCCCTCTCCTGACTCGAGACTTACTCAAAGCTATGTAATTACTCTCGCAGACCTAAATATACCGCCGCAGAATAAACCACCGCAACCCTGCGCCAGCTTTTGTGAAAAGTGGGCTTCCAAAGGGAGCTGCGAGCTCCTCGCCTGCCTCCGGCCCTGCAGCGAGCCCTAAGGGACCGCACGCCGTGTCCCCGGGCGCCGCCGTCCCCGCAGAGTGAAGGTGGACGGGGCAGGGGGCAGTGGGAAGATGTTTTGGCGTGGCAGGAACCTGACTCGTGGGAACGAAGCTCAGCAGCAACCTGCTGGTTTATCTGCTTTTACGTCCCGCGCAGAACAGTGTGCTTGGTGAAAACCACAAACCTCTCCGGGCTCAGGTCTCACGCGCAGCCTTCCTGCAGCTCTGGAGGCAGGCGGAGGAAAGCACGACGACAGATTTTATAGAAGAGATGTTTACCAGCTGTGATTTTAGTGCCACGGACAGAGCAGCGCTGTTACAGAAAGCCACGACGCTGACTGCGAGCTAAAACAAGCACACAGGGAAACGCTTCTAGAAAAAGGCCACGTGTAGGAGCCACACTACCAGGACAAACGTGGCTCTGCCCCACAAGGCAACCCAGCTATCGAAACACCACAACGGAGATTAAAACTTCTATTTACAGCCTCAAAGCCGAGCTGCGCCCAGCTGGGTGCAATGCTTTAACACAACCCGCTGAAACAGTTTTGCCCGGCTGACCCATTTACAAGAGCAGTTGCTTCGCTCTCGCTTTATGGCAGCAGCCATATGTAAGAGGGAGAAAAGTACGAAACATCCTAAAAAGCCTACAGGCTTGCCGGGAGGGCAGAGACAACAGAAATAGCTTCTTAACGCCAAGGCTGCAGCAGAGCAACGCATCTCGGCCTGGTGTTTCACATCTCGGCCTGGTGTTTCGCATCTCGGCCTGGTGTTTCATACACAGCAGCAGATGTGGGCAAACCTCGGGCTGAAAAAGCTGTACAGAGATAAGTGCTCACAAAGAGCCGCTTATTCACATCCCCTCCTCCTCGCTCACACAAAGGGTGAGGGCGAGCTCTCCTCTTTGTGATGCCCAAGCCGCACGGCCCCGTCCCGCAGCCTCCCAGGGGTGGCCCTGGAGCAGAACGGAGCCCTGGGGGCCGCGGCAGACAGCGCTCCCCTGGCTGGTTCACCTCTTCACATGGCAGTACATCGCTGAAACTACGTCTCAACGCCATCAGGCACTAAAATGGTAACTGTTTTAAAGAGGCCAACGAGGTCTGTCCCAGCTCGGACTCATTTACAATGCAGATTGCCTTCCGAGGGGCCCCAGCACCCCTGCAGGTCTTCTGGGGAGGAAGGTGCTGCAGGTACAAGGGCGTTCCCTCAGTCACAGGGAAAGGAAAAAAACAAAACCAGGTCAACAGATCGCATCTGAAGGGCAACACCACGCGTCTCCTACAGCATTTCTTTCCACACGTGTCTTGGCTCTGCTTTCAGCTGCAGACACACACCACCACAACCAGAACGGCTCAGGTTGGAAGGACCCTGATGCCCACCCAGTCCCAAACCCTACCACGGCAGGGATGCCACCCCCTAGATCAGGTTGGCCATGGCCTCATCTAACCTGGTCCTGAGCACCTCCAGGGATGGGACACCCACAGCCTCTCTGGGCAGCCTGTGCCGGGGCCTCACCGCCCCCTGAGTAAAGAATTTCCTCCTAATATCTTATCTAAATCTGCCTTCTTTGAGTTAAAAGCCATTTGCACTTGCTCTATCGTTATCTGACTGAGCAAAAAGTCACTCTCCTTTTTTGTAACCCCCTTTAGGTATTAAAAAGCTGCCGTGACCTCTCCCTGGATCCCATCTCCCTGGAGCCTTCTCTTTGGGCTGGACACCCCCAGCCCTCTCAGCCTTTCTTTGGAGGAGCATCCTCACAGGACTGCTGACATCCCCTGAGCTCGCACAGTCTGGATCGATCCTGTGCTATGCCCTGGAGAAGACAGCTACTATTTTAACCAGGTTATCTAGTGCAAAGCTCTAATTGAAGAGGCACCTTTGGTAAGGCCTAGGGAAAGCACCTGAAGATCCCCCTCCCAAAGGGATTTGCTGAGGTCCGTAGGCAGCAGTCACACCGCCGGGCTCCCAGCTCACCGAGGTTTGCACCATCCTCAAACACAGCACTCCTGCCACAAGCACAGGGCCTAATTGCTGCTTTACAGCATGGAAAATACAAAGGGAGGTGAAAATACCTATAACAGAAAGCGAGCCTTTACCCAGTCATTAGCTGGTTTGGATTTACAATCCAAAAGCTGTCGGTGGCCCCAAATAACGGCTTAGGAGCGGGCACGTCAGTGCAGCACGTATTATTAACGCCGGCTGCATCGCCATCCTCCTCTACCTGCTGCCAGCTGCAGGTAAGAAGCAGAGGCAGAGATCTGAGCCTGGTGCTGAGAGGTTCAGCCGAAATATATTCCAAGCAGGAGAGGTGAGAGACCGCCTTCCTTGGGGAACCGGGAAAACCAGCTGGATATACAACGCGTCGATCCAGGACAGCTTAACCTGGCGGTGTACGAGTGCTCTGTGGATATAAAAATTGAGTTAATGGAAGGGTTTTTGTTTTCCCTGACCAGATCGAAGGGAAAGGACCGCAAGCAGCCCTCCTCACTGCAGTTCCTCCGTTTAGCCCGGCTCACACCCCGGAGCAGCACACCCGGAGGGCTGCCCCTCCGCACCCAGCCGCCGAGCGCTGCGTGCCGCACAGCAGCGGCTACCATGGCAAAACGGCTCGGAGATGGATGATGTGGACTGCGTTACGAGAACTAAGCGAGCCTTTGTCGTTCGAAACAAGGCTTGTTTGGATGTTTCACTGCCAGTGTCTTACCCAAAGGTTCAGTGGGAAGGTCACCGCACCCACCAACCCACAGATTAACTCCTGGGTTCCCAGCAGAGCCACCTCAAGGAACCACGGTACCGAAGGAGCTACTGCCAGCCCCACAGCTGCCCTGCAGTTCTGCGCTCACACCCGAGGGGAAGGAAGGGGCCCACGGGCTCTCTAAAGGCTGGATTTGAGCAGCAGTGCCTCACGACGTGCGAGGTGGGTAAGGGAAGAGCCAGAGCAAAACCCAGGTGAGCGTGAAATAACAGCAGGATGCAACGAGCGATTTGCAAGCTCTCCATCAAAATGAGCTGCTATCAGGTTGGCGAACAATTGACTTTTTATGGCTTTAAGCTTATCTGCAGCAGGCTGTTTCCAAAGACACGCAGCTTTTTGAACCCTCCGAGGATAATCAGTCGTGATAAAGGTGCACCGGGACGAGGCACGGAGCAGCAATACCCCTGCAGAATGGGGCAGCAGTCAGCCACCAGCAGAAAACCCTCCAGCAGCGTTCCTGCCTGGGCATTACCGGCTTCTTCACAAGGCAGCAGTTTAGTTGTGCCTTGCCTCCACGCATCCCGATGTGAAACCCCGTGTGGGACATCCCATAGGTGACAGCTCTGCAGTGCATCAGCTCCTGGACTCGCTGTCCAGCGTACCCATGGCCTCTAAAACCCAACATCAGGGCTTGTTTTAGAGGGGAAGAAGAAATTCCAATCATTTCTTGCGTCTAAATCTTCAAACCTTTCCGCTCTTCCTTCCTGATGGCAGTTATCAGAAGTCAGCACGCAGCCGGTGACAGAACGCTACAGCACAAGTTGCAGAAGGAAATTAAAATTGGGCCAAACGGAGAAAAAAAGTCACAGGATAATGAACCTTGAAGACAAGCTCTAGAACGAGTCAGATGAGTTTTGGAAGGGTGAGTGAGGGTGGAGCAGGACGAAGGCAGGAGAAGTGCTCTAACAGACGGCCACGGAGCAGCGAGGATGCACACAGGGCACTTCAGCCAGGAGACGCATGGCACAGCCAGCTTTGAGGGGCTGTGTTTTGTTCCGTCCTCTTGAATCGGGGAAGAAAAGCTGGAGCAAGGACGAGAAGGGCCCGTAGCAGTAAATACGGTGCAACACACTTACTGTTACACGCTGTGCTTCAGCCGGAGCAGCCCGGAGCAGCACGCATCCGAGGGCTGCTCGCCACAGCCCCAGCACACAAGCACCTTCTGGTCAGCGGCCAGGGCCGCGTGCCAGGAGCAAAAACCCAAACTCTTCAGTGCAAAGGAAGGAATAGCTGGATGGGTGACTCAGTTACCGAAATACGAGTCTGTAACACGGCACAGATCGAACGCTGGAAGACGCAATGGCTTTATTTAAAAAAAACCTGAGCACGCACTGAGTCACCACCCCGACTCCCACCCCCATTGTTCTGATAGACTCATTTGGAGCCTGATCAGCCGAGCAGAGTCAGGTGCCAGGCTGCCAAATCCATCAGCGGCGCTTTCTTATCGTAAGCAAATGCAGAAGCATTTACAGCAACACCAGGAACAGCTCCGCGGCGCAGATTTTGCTTGGTCTGCCCAGGTCAGGCGCTGGACTCAGGGACGAGACCTCCACGGGACTGGAGAGGAGAAAGGAAAGCCTCCCAAATCCCCCAGTAGCCGTGTGCCCTTTGGATAACTCACAACAGCAATCTGCCCTGCAGTTCTAACAGACAGAGGAACCAAAGCTTCCAAAAACCCCGCAGGTTTGCTCTGAAAGGCACTTGCAAGGCAAAGGTAGATTAATTCACCGTCTCTCCGGGACGGCACAAGGTTCTGTAACACCGAAGCCTGGGAAGCCTTTTGGTTGTGGCAGCCTGTAGATGGGAAATGAAGATTCACCAATTATCCGCTGCTGATATATTTATAAACTTGCTTCATCCCCTAAGTGTTAGCTGTCGGTTTGAGAGATTCCAGCTTTGCCTTTTGCTGCCTAAATTTGGGCTCCTGCTAAAGAAAGGCAGCAACGTCAAATCCAGCAAGTAAACTCTGGTAGTGTCCCTACCACGAGGGGTACAAGAGGCGGCCACAACCTGCAGGAAAGCTGTGCTTGTGAACAGAACGCTCTTATAAATAAAAAAGAAAGCCACCTTTCCGAGCAAAAAAACAAGCCCCAGACACACAGGGAGATGAAAAATGAAGACGTGGGTCTCGGGATGGGATATTCCAGGGCTTTGCCGGGACAGCAAGTCTGGAAAAATGAGACCTCTGGAGGGAATCGCCACGAGACTAGGAACAAAATCCCCGACACAAGCAACACGTGCGCTGAACAAATCTGTTGGCCCCCGAGGCAGATTTATGGCATGGGAAGCCAGGCTGAAGCTCAACTACCGAAGCTACATCGTGCCAATATCAGCCCCGCTTCAGCCGGGAGAGTTCGCCAGTAGCCGTACCCGAGAAGCCTTTGTAGTGTAAATTAACCCGCACATGAGGCCAAGTTCGTTTCGGGAATAATTTCATTAATACCGTGTGATGTAACAGCACGGCAATTTGGCTCGAGTGTGCTGAAGAGCTCTTCAGTAAATAAGCTGCCTGAAGTCAACCCCGGTGCTAAAAGTATGTTTGGTTACCCAACAGGTAACACCCTGCTGTGCCCAGACATGCTGCGCTGTGAATCACCTCTACACGGCGCACATTTTGTCAAAAACAATAAAATCGTCCTGGAAAACATCCCTCTGTGGGTTAAGGCCAGCTTTTCCATCCCATCACGGATGTTTTACGACGCTTCGCTTACAAAGGTGTCGTTCAGCAGCACCAACCAGGTCACCGCGTTTAAGGTCGAGGCTTTAAGGACGAGGCACGGCCGCGTTCTGGCTGCACCTCAGGCCCTTCCATCAATACTTGGCGCCGCTCAGCTGCAGAAAGGCTCAGCAGAGGTCTGCGAATGACAGCCGGCTGCTGGACAAAGCCTGCTGCATCCCTGCCTCGTCACCATCCCGGTGGCAACAGGCTGGCGGTCTCGGCGCTGCCGGTCCCCGTTCTCCTTTCCCATCTTTTCCTCTTGCCTCGACTCCGGCGTGCGTCAGCCCCGGCGTCACGCTGCTTCAACACACAGAGCTGGCAGAAAGGGACACATTGCCTTTTGGCTCCATTTTATCAGTTTATCACTGAAACGGTGAGGTCAGAGGAGTGCCAGAGCCAGCACGGGGGGAGACGAGGGGGACGGCTCCCCCAGACCCACAGCTCCAGCTAAAGGCAGTTCTCTGGGCCCGATGCCCCGTGACGTAACGGCACGCTCACCCTGCACTGACCCTAATCAGAGAGAGCTAATTACATACATTACATCTCGGTTAGGAGCAGAACGAGGGAAAGTGCTGCGCTTGGTGACACACCAGCCCGTGCTGGCTGTGCCACCGGGAGGTGCTCGGCTGGGCTCTCGCCGCTCGCCTGCCGGGAGCGGGGTTTGGAGGATTGGAGCATTTACCTCCCCAGGGGCTGTCCCCACTGGCAGCGCTCAGACGTCTCGGCGATCGTCCTCTGCTGAGAGCCACTGCAATGGGAGAGGAGCAGGAATCCCTACTGGAAGAAGGCAGCACAGAGGCTGGTTTTGAAAGAGCAGCCACGCTCGCACGGCAAGCGGGAAAAGCCATGGCCATAATCCTACACCGGAAAGTAACCTTAATGAGAACAGCGGCCAAATGGCATACGAACAGCTACCCCCAGGACCCACAAATAATTCGACAAAGCTGGAAGCAAATGTAAAACCAGCTGTAGGAAATCCACTGCCCCACAGCACTCCGTTTCCCTCAGGGCAAGCACTGCAGGCTACTGAAGGCACACGATGAGCAGCTCCGAATTCAAAAGGAATTCGGCATTTATGCAGATGCAACTGAAGTATGAAATAAAACTCAACGGGCCACTGACAGAAGCCAGGAAAGGAGCTTCCCTGCAGAGGGGCTGCTGCATGGTGATGTGTACCGAGGCAGCCTGACCCCGAAGGAGCCCGCGTTGCTCAGGCTGGGAGCAGGACACGAGCAGGACCCGGTACCGCCAGGCCATGGAAGTAAAAAATTCAGCCACTGCTTTGTTCCAGTGCGATGGAGCGTTAAGAAACCTGAAAAAGATTGCTGGGTTATAAATAATATCCTACGTTCCTGCCGCACAGTCAGCAACGTGCGGGCACAGTCTATGTGATGACGGGAAGAACTGGGAAAAGAAACAGAAAAAGCTTGGTGAAAGTCACCGAAAACCCTGGTATTGCACCTAACCCCACCTTTGCTTAGCGTGGATAAAGCCTGAAGGAGTCTGACAGAAGGCTGGTGGGGGCGGAATAAATCTCTAAGCCTGTTTTTTCCCAGACAAGCCTTTCCTTCCCCTTCTCCTGGCCATCAGCGCATTGCGATGAGCAATGTTACCCCTGAGGGACTGGAAACAGAAGTGACCGGGCAGAGAAGAGGGTAAGAAAGCCCCGGCAGCACTCGTTCTGCCTCTCGTTCCGTGGTACTCACGCTCCTGACCTGCACTTCAGGAGGAAGGGGACCTCCAGCCGCAGGGCACGACGCAGGCAGGCACGTGCTGCTCCCTTCCCCGTGGGCCAGCCTCCGTGGATCGTTAACCCAGTAGCCATTAGCGATCGCCTCGCCGCAGTCACCGCCTACAAAGTTTTGTTCTGGGAGCAAAATGGAGGTGGCTACCCCAAACTGCAGCCCTGAGGCCACGTCCCACTTACGGGATTTTCTCCTGTGGGTTCCTTGCTCTGCTTTTCCATCGCAAAGCCAGGCTATCATCAAGCATAACGCTCGATAAAAGGCCCTAAACGAGACCTCAAAGTTCATTTTGTACATTTTGTGCACTGAATGGCTTGCCTCGCTTCAGCTAATGCACAGCTCTGGGAAGCTGTAATCCCAAAAATGTTTTCTAGCTTTAACCTTCTTTATTATTTTTATTTTAGAGAGCACATTTTGGGGCTAGTTACCAACCACACGCAGGGCGATGGTTTCTGCAGCTCTCTAAAGCCGCATTACTAATTCATGCTGCAGCTTTCGGCTCCTTCCAGCACAGTAAATCCACGTGCTCCCTTCCTTCCTTCCATGTAAGCAACCTCGCTGCTTTCAGCCTCAACAGCCAGCTCTCATTTCTTATTTAGCGTACAGCAATGGAAGTATTTTTAGCTTCAGGCCCATCTCCTGCAACAGCCTGGGACCCTGTAGCACAAGGCCTCCTCTCAGCAACCCAGTGCGATGAACTCAAAGGAAAGGCGTGATCCCGCTGCCCTGCCAGCCCACTGGGTCTGCAGGGAAAGCATCCGCTACAGAGACCACGTACATTCGCTGTGCCTTATCCAGAATATCCTGTCTCTTCAGCACTTGCCTCCTCCCAAGCCTCTGTCTCTTCCTGTTCGTTTTCCTCCTCATCCTCGTCCCCTTTCCTCTATCTTTTCCTCATCTCAGCCGTATCAACCGAGCTACATGGGAGACTCATGAGAAGCACGTGAAAGCGACATCCGTGACGATCAGCGCTCTCGAATCCCTCCGAACAATTCCCTTTCTTGCTCATCGGATTAAAAACACCGAACAACAAGGCCGTTCATCCAGCGAACACAGGCACAACTGTTTGCCACGGGAAGGGCCTTTCAGACCCGGGCGCTGGGACGGGATGCTGAGTCCCGCCGCGTGGTACCGGAGCTGACGATGCCACGTCAGGGTGCTGATGTGTACCGTGTCTCCCAGCAAGTGCACAAAGGCGTCATGTGAATAACCCGCAAGAAAAGCACAGCCTCTCATCCTGCAGGCTGGGCAGCTGGTGCTGGGGTGGGGCAACGCGCGGCCACCTGAAATAACACGGCACGGATTTCTGATACGAGCCCTTGGGCTGTTACAAAGGAAACAGCAGATCCCAACCTCGGTCCAGGATATTCCTAAAGGCTGCTAATTTATTACGTAAAGAGCTAGGGAATAATTGCCCACCCGTTTCAGAGACGGCCGCAGCCCCAGCTCCGGCAGGGCAGGGCTGGCAGCGCGCAGAGGATGTGGAACGTATCCTGTTTGAAAAGGGAGGCCGCTCAGAGCCACATCCGTCTGTCCTCGCACGGAAGGAGACCTCACAGCCCAGCGCAGGTGATGGTGCGAGAGCTCACCGCGCCGGTCCTTCGTGCTCCTGAGCCGTGCCCTGCAGTGAAAGGGGGTTCTGATGGGAGGGAGAAGCCGGAGATCTCTCCTGAAATGCTAGCAGATGTAGCTTCCTGCAATAAAATAGTAAGAAATGAATCTGCGCCTGCCTCATTTGTCTAGAAACTAGCACCAGAACAACTTGCTGTTGGCAGCTTACGGCCTGTTAAAATACCAACAACTGTGCAGAGACCACAGGCTCCCGAAGGCACGCACCAATTCCTCCCAGATACAGCTTCAAAGCTAGAGTCAACACCGACGGCAGGTAAAGAGCACAGAGAATAAACAGGCTGGAAGCCATTTATGTTTCCTCCTGTATTTCAGAAATAAATACGGGGCTTAAAGGGAGCGGGGGGCACCCTCTGCTACCTGCCCCTGCCCTCAGCCAGAGCTGACTTCGTTGCCACTCCGTAAATCCGTCGGGCTGCGGGGCTCCAGCCCCGAGGAGCACCTCTGGGAGCCACGGGCTGCTCAGCTCGCACAGGTGAGGCTGAGCCTGAAGGTTCGCTGTCGGGCACTGCCAGCCCCGAGGGGGAAGCCTGAAAAACAGCCTGCACCCAAACATTTACAGCCTATCGGTCACAGAGCTTATGATTCTGTGAGACTAAAACCCATTTTTCTCATCTCTGCTGCCTGCTTTCCCTGCGTCTGTTTCAGAAAACAAGGGGTGCAGGTGTTAGGCCTCAACTGCGCTGAACTGGGCCGTGTTTTACCGCGAGTCGTTCCTAGAGGCTGCATCCAGACGCCTCTCCAACACTCCCAGCCCTTTCCTGAGGCTGCAGCCAAGAGCAGGAGGTTACCACGTGTAAGGCAAAGCGGCTCCGGAGCATTAACGCTCTCTCGACCCGTATATTTGGGATATGTTTACACACAGGGAAGGCCTACGTTTTCAGACACGCTTGCAGCAAGAGCACTTTTAAGAAGCCAGCAGCCCTCTCCTTTCCCCTCTGCTGGTTTTCTTCCCCTCCTGGAGAGGCTGGCTCCAGAAGAAAGCAGCCACCTCGCCTTTGTTTTCAGGCAGGCAGTGGTGAAGATTTACATCTCCGCTGGGCCGAACCAGTCCCGTAGTCTCTGGTGAGCCAAACGTAACGCTCTTCTGGCCAGAAGGAGCCAAACAGGGTAATCTTAGTTACCTGACGGATCTCCACATCAGGCACGATGGCTATTTATGTGAAGAAATTCGTTATTGCTGACTTGCACCACAGACAGTTGGGTTTCAGAGGCGGTGTGACTTGCACCTGCCCTAAGAGCAGCTCCTGATTCACTAGTTAAGCGTTAGGGCACCGCTTCTGCCCTTTCCTGAAGTCCTACAGAAAGGGACAAGGCCGTGCCTATGACTAAGACGATGATGCTTTACGTCCCCCCGCAGGAGGGAAGCGAGCAGCTCTAGGACGCTACTACCTGAGGGGGCAGCTGCACCAACGCTGACCTTAATCCATGGGGAGCTGCCGGTACGAGGAGCCTGCCCCAGCGCCAGTGTTTCCCGTGGCTGGACACAGCTTTACACACACAGAGCAGGAAGCGGCCTCTCACCCTTACTCAGTTACAAGTCATAAGAACATTCTCGGTTCAGGCTACAGCATTTCAGTGCTTCGAGGCCAGACCATCCCAACAGGCAGGGATGGCTCCTCCCAGATCACGACCGCTCCACTTAAGCCTCTGTACGAGCGGCTGCTGGGCTGCACGAGGCAAAATCCGGTCTCTGGTCTGGCTGGTGCCGCACTGCCAGGACCACAAAGCCAGGCTGAAACGCCAAACGTGCTCCAGAGCGTGTGCTCCCTAAGGAAACACGGCCTGAGGCGGACAGAACCACTGCCTGGGTTGGAAGCTGGGATTTTTTTGCCCTCAGAAGATGATGCGGAAGGTGGGAAATACCCTCAGTGTCCTTAAGCTCTTGCGAAAGCCTTCCCTCTGCAGTCAGCCAGGGGCTTTCAGAGTACGATCCCTTCCTTCAAGTCCAGAAATACCGGAGTGAAACCGCTGGCAAGCTAACGGAACAGTACAGGACGAGGTGTGGGGACTGGTGGCTCACACCTGGCCTTCCCCCTCCTCCATCACGCACCAGCAACGCGCTGCCAGAAGTCAGTCAGCGGCGGGGTGAAGAGCAGCTGGCCGCCACTCGGCATTAATCGTGACACCGTAAGCAAGGGGGGGTTTAATCACGTCTTCCCCTGCTGTAATACCGACGACGTAAGCACACGAGCTACGTGGGGCCGGAGCTTTAGGCCCTCACTGGGACGGCCGCGCTCCCGGCCAACCCCACAGCCGTGAGGTGCTCGGAGCCGATCCCTCATCCCGCCGGACCCCAGCCCTCCCGGTGAGGCTGTTTTCTCACAATCCGCCCAGAAACAAAGGTGCACAGCCCCTCGGAAAGCTCCGACCCGGTGCACACGCAGCAGCCCATCTGCTTCGCAGAGACGGTTGCCATGAGCACATCCCCGCGGCTCCGCGCCTGCTATTTTTAAAGCTACTTGGGAGGCAGCTGAACCCGCCGGCGGTCGGGCTATTTCGGTGTTGGGATTAACAGCCTTCGAGGCACGGACCGGCACCGCTCTGTGGGGAAACACAGCGCCTGCCTGGCCCACACCTGGCCCAGAAGCACTTCCAGAAGACCAGCTTCTAAAACCCAGCAGCGGCGGAGCCACAGACCATGGGCGGCTGTGGAGCGGAGCGCTGTAAGCCCAAGCTGGTCTTATCCTCAGAAGACCTGCCAGGACATCAGGAGACGATTTTACAAACGGAGGAGGAGGAGGAGGGAAGGGTGAAGGGAAATTTATGGCTGCTGCTGGAGTCATTGAAATAGCCATGGTCTAACGTGAGGCCTTAACCCAGCACGTGTGGGAAGAGGGCACCTGCCTGTAAGGGAAAAATAGAAAAAAAAAACACACAAAAACAAGAGGCAAATCCTCGAGATGATGTGCTGGCAGGACCCAGACCTCTCCCAGAGTGCCCTCAATTCCTAAGAGGGTATTTCTGAAGGCATTTCAGCCAGGTTCCCCTCAGGGACCCCAGGGTACCAAGGTGCCCTGCTCACAGGTCACTTGAACCCACTGCCACCGGCAGCCCTGTGGGCACTCCGGGCTCACCACAGACGTGCACCAGCTTTCGGGTCACCTGCTGCGAACACCCTGAAAAATGTCAGTTCCTGGAGAACCTTATCTTCCCAGACAACCTTCTTTGTTCCTCATTGCAAGTTACTTAATCAAGAAAAAAGAAAACCCAACTTAGTGTGTCCTATATCTACTTCTGCGTCCCTCCATTCACAGGCCCTGAATGATGTGGAACACCTCGTCCAGATCAACTCTCTGAAAACGCACGGACACCAGGAGCTCCTGGTCTGCTCGGTCACAGCTGCACACTTTTAATTGCCACAGACCAAAGAGGCACAAGGGGACTGCAGAGCACACACCAACACTGGTACACAAGCGGTTCGTGGTAGGATGACCCAACAGAACTCACAGCTCCAAATGCAATCATTTTTGGAAATGGCTGATTTCAGACAAACTATCACAGGTCCTAACTAACTGCACGGACTTCTTAAGCATCACAGATACAGCATCTACTTCCCAGATCCACACAATCTCAGAAAGGTCACGGAACAGGACTCAAGCGTAGGGCAGCGCCAAGGCATGGTCAGGGAGCCTCTCCGCACGGTAACTGCTCCTCAGTGTTCCTGGAAATCCATCCCTCTCCAAGTTTCTTTAACTGCAACAGGGGAAAATATTTGGAAAAGGTCAAATGACTCAATACCACCGAGAGCCGTCACGTTTCCACCAGGAACAGGTTCCCACGTGCTCTCAGACCGCAGACAGGTTAGGGGAAGGCAGCAAAGCGAGCTGCCCGCTTCCCTCCGCTCGTCTGCGAGCCATCGGGCCACTCTCAGTGTCCGCGTTTGCTTTGAATCACAGCTGACGGCGGTGCTGGAACACAGCTGGGATCCGCAACGCGCCACGCACAGAGCGCGGCTGAGCCCCAGCCAGCTCAAAAAATGGCCCCACGCAACCCGCACGGCTGGCAGCGCCCGCAAGCACCCGCGATGCGCTCCCAAAGCCGCCCTCGAGGGCAGCAAGATGGGGATGGAGGTTTCCTAGCACAGGCTTTTCCTGAGCCGCCCCCAGTTCAAGTCGGCTGCGGGAAGCAGAGGGGTTAATTCCTTCCCAAGTTCACATACTGTGTGAATTCCTTAGATAAGCCGCTTCCACCAGGAGCGAGGACCCAGCCTCGGGGGGGAAGGCTGTAAGGAAAAGCTCTTTTGATAGATTTTCTTCAAAAGCAGAAATTAATTCACGGTCCGTTTTTGGACGCGTTCCGCGCCCACAGTTTCTATAGACTTCAGATGAGGTTGCACCATGCCTCCAAAGAAAAAAAGAGCTCTGAGCAGTGCCCTGCCACTTCTACTTCCAAGACAAATGTTTTACACTCGTCCAATAAAGTCTTCTCTCCCAAAGCAAGAAAGCCGAATGCACAGCACCACAAGGAAGAAAACCAGACCAAAACAGGCTTTGGTTCTGCGATAAAACAGTTACCAGCAAGCTCACGCTGTACCTTTAAAACCGAGCGCTCACTCAGGAAAGCAAAAAAACGAGTTTGAAAGGCACTGAAGGCTTCCTCCAGGTACTGAGGCAGAAAGAAAGCAAGTCCAGGCTGTTACGGAATTTGCGTTTACATACTGCTGGTGAGAATCTACGCACGGAGCTGGAAACAAAGCAAGTTTTATTAGCAATTAGCAGCAGGAGCGGGGACAGATCCGCCTGAAGGAGCCTGAGAAATGCCAATACACGATGGCAAACAGCCTTATAAAATGTGCAGCGGACCGATCCCGATACGAGAAATCGTTTTAAAAAGGAAGTATTGCAGCTATAAACTTGGGAGACGGGCCGGCATTTGTTCCAGGAGATAAACTGTATCTTTAGCACTGACAACTTTGACTCCAGGCAGCAGTTTTCCCTTGCACAGCAATTTGCAATGCAAAGCAAGCTACTTCCACTCTCACCAACAACAGCAACTCCGAAACAAATCTGGGGAGCAAAGTTAGCAAGGGTGGGTTTGGTTAGCTGGATGTGGTTTTCTTCAGAGCTAAGTTTCAAATCAGGCACGAAAGCAACATATCAAAACTTCTGAAATAGCAGGGGAAAATATGGGTAAGGGGGGAGAAAAAAAAAATAAAGAAATCAAAGAGGACTTCATCCCTAAACCCCATCTCTCCCGGGGTGCGACCTCCCGCTCCCTTCCTCCCCACGTCTCTGAAAAACCCCGTCCAGCTCTGAGCAGCCAACAAAAGCCAGCTGTGTTCTTCCCCGACTCTGGAGGATGGTGCGGCCCTACAGCAGAACTGCTGAACTCACACCCAGGGGTTGGCAAAAGGTGCCAAACGCCAATCCACTCAATTAAAGAATAACCAGGAAAAGAAGGACGGCCAGGAGGCGAGCCCGCAGGCAGCTGCTTACCTGGTAGACAAGCTCACGAAGTCTCCTCCATCCAGCAGCCTGATTTTACAGAACAGGACCCCATTCACGAAGGGGACAGCAGTCAGCTCTTCCAGAGTAAAACTCGTCTGAAATTTGAATTTCTTCTTCTTCATCAGGAAAGCCATGGGCAAATTCAGCGTGGAAAGCCCGGGAACTCCAGACGAGACGGGGAGGAGCGGCTCAGCACACACGCAGCCGAGCAGGGAACAGCTCTCGCTCCAGGGGCGTGCGCGGGGAGTAAATTCCAGTTCAGTTACAACGACGGCCCGGCTTCAAACGCGCAATCCTCTTCTCTTTGGTGGTCGGATCGGGCTGCTGGATCATCGCCACGGCAGGCTTCAGGTGAGGAGGAGGAGGTCAGGTTAAACCTCTGCAACATCTCCGAGGGAAAAGGAAAGGAGAGGAGCAAGTCTCAGCTCCAGACCAGCAGGAGCTGTCCCCGTTGGAGGCTGCTGTGCCCCGTCTTCAGCAGAACCCCTCCAGAAAGCATCTCTCGTGGGAAGTCATCGTGAGTCTCCGAAGAAGCCCGAGGTCTGCGTGCAGCACATGCAGAGAGCTTCCAGCTTCTCTCTCCTCTTCCTGTGCGGCTCCTTGATGCAGGTCCCCAGGTCAGCCTTTGGGAGGGAAATGAGGAAATTAGTCCCAGGCAGTCTCGGGCTCCTCCCCCTCCTCTAAAACCTGTTTGGATGGGTAATATTCAGCCCAGACTCATACCAATCTTAGGAGGTATGGCCCCAATTAGCCCGCTCCCCATATCCTCTGTCCCCTTTTTGCCTAGGGCAAGCTTCGCCGCTGTCATCATCCCCCTCGTCATTTCTGGTTTGCGAAGCAGCTCATAAAAATCTGCTCCATTTTCACCCACCGTCTCCAGCAGCACTTCGCAAACCAGATCAGCCCGGCGAGAACACACAAAAACATCCCAAGAAACACGAAATCTGTTTCTTTTCCCTTTTTCTGACCAGCCTTAAGCGTTAGCACCTGTATCCTACGAACGGAGCGACCGACACAGAGGGGAAAAAGGGCAAAAGAAGGCAGCCTGCTGCAGATCGCACAGCACCACCAAACCAGGTCAGCGCCTGGCTGCCCGCCGGGTCACGTCGCCGTCCCCCAGCCCCAGCTGGTTGGGTCTGGGGGCTGCAGGCGCTCGTTTGGCTGAGGATTTTGGTGACACCTTGGCGGCGAGGCCGAGTGGCACCGAAGGGCCGAGGCCGTAACCACGGAGCAGCCCCCAAGGGATGCTAAGGGTGAAATGGAAGCAAGAGGGGAGAGCGGGGCTCCTGCGGACGCAGCTCTGCCCAAACAGTTGGGGGGCTTAGGGGGCTCCAGGAGGGACCCGAGAGGCTACAGGGGGGCTCCCTGAGGGACGTGGGAGTCCCCAAAAGGCACCCGGGGTCCCCAAAAAGCACCCGGGGGACTGCAAGAGGGACTCGGGGGTCCCCTCCAGATACTCGGGGGGCTCCAAGAGGGACCCAGGGGCCCCCAAGCGACTCTCGGGGGGATCCAAGAGAGACCCGGGGGTCCCCAAAAGGCACCCGGGGGTCCCCAAAAGGATCCCAGGGAGCTGCAAGGGGGAGCCGGGGGTCCCCCAAAGGATCTTATGGGTCCCCAAAAGGATCCCGGGGGCTCCAAGAGGGACCCGGGGGTCCCCAAGCGACTCCCAGGGGGCTCCAAGAGAGACCCGGGGGTCCCCCAAAGGCATCCAGGGCTCCCCAAGCGGCTCCCGGGGCTCCCCCCAAAGGGACCCGGGGGGCTCCAAGAGGGACCCGGGGGTCCCCCCTCCGCTGCCCCGCACCACCGGGAGCCTCCGGGCCCCTCCGCTGCCCCCTGCCGAGCCCCGAGCTGCAGCCCCGGCGCCCCGGCAGCCCTCCTCCCGCCGCCCCCGGCCCCGGCCCCGGCCCCGCACCGACCTGGGCCCGGCCCCCGCCCGCAGCTCCTGCCCGCTCCGCTCCGAGCCCCGCCGCCGTTCCGAGCGCTACGCCAATTGCGGCCGCTACGCCGACGCTCCAAGCGGCCGCAAGGCAGAGCGAAGGTACGGCGCCGCTTCGTGAATAGCAGCGCTACGCTGAGGTAGCGCGCCCCCTCTCCCCTCCGCCGCCTTCCTCCCCCGGGGCCGCGGGGAGGGAAGGGCGAGAGTGGCGCGGTCCCATTGGGTGAGAGCGAAGAGGCGGGGAGGGCAGCAGAGAGCGGTGATTGGTTGTTTTGGGAGAGGGGCGGGGAAGGGCGTGCGGGGATTGGAGGAGGCGGCTATCTGTTTGGGGAAGTCCCGCCCCTCCTGGCTGAAGAAGTGGGAGGGAAGCGGGGGGCTCTGTGGCGGCCCCGGGGGTCGCCGCGGTGCGTTGGGGGCCTGCGTGCGGCCGGGCCGTCATGGGGCCTTCCTGCCACGGGAGGTGCTAACAGCCCCTCCTCGGGTTGAACAGCCCCGAGGAGGCTTTTAAAATAATTGTTTAATCACAGGATGGCCTGGGTTGGAAGGGAGCTCGCTGATGATCTCGTTCCAAGCCCCCTGCCATGGCAGGGATGCCACCCACCAGACCAGGCTGCCCAGGGCCTCATCCAACCTGGTCCTGAGCACCTCCAGGGCACCCACAGCCTCTCTGAGCAACCTGTGCCAGTGCCTCACCACCCTCTGAGTGAAGAATTTCCTCCTAACCTCTAATCAAAATCCCCCCTTTTAGTTTAAAACCATTTCCCTCATCCCATCATTATCAGATCAAGCAGAGTTGCTCCCCATCTTTCTTACAAGCCCCCTTCAAGTCCTGAAAGGTTGCAGTGAGGTCCCCCCCATCGGCTCTGGGGTGCACAGGGCTCTGAGGGGACATGAGGGCTCACTGAGGCACACCTCAGCCACTGGGGCCGGCAGCACCATGCTGGGAACGAGCTGAGGTGTCTGTGCTTCCCTGCAGGCCGGGCTGAGGCCATGGGGGAGGCAGCAATGAGGGCTTGGGACGCGTACCCATCCTGTCCTCAGCAGCCTCCAGGTGCCGAGGAGCGGTCAGGCCCACGTTCTGGGATGGCTGCAGCAAGAGGGAAGCCCACAGCCAGAGCCTGGCCTTCCGTGTGTGTGAGATGTGGCAACCGGCTCAAGGCATCTCCTCGCCAAAATGGCTCCCTCCTGGTGCTCGGCACTGCTGCCCCGTCCCGGGCTTGCGGCTGGGATCCCTGGTTAGGCAGGATTCCATTGTTTAAGGGCAAGCAGAACAAAATGTCTCTCCTTGTCCCGGAGGAGTCTGCAATCATCAACATGATTTGCCTATTTTTTAAGGTTAGGGATGCGCCGAAGAAGCTGTGTTGCAGAGAAGTTGAGGCTGGTGTGGGAGGGACTTTTCCCAAGGCTGATTTGCATGTCTGGCAAAGCTTGGATGAAAGGCTGGGAGGCCTCGCTCTTTGTGCCAAGCTTTGATGCCCAGACTCCTCGCCTTTAATCTTTGCCATCTATGCAGACAATATCAGAGCTATCAAATAGTTTTACCACAGAATATGTCTTTTAAAAGTAAATCTGCTAGGAAAAGTGCACAGCAACATACTTGGACAGCACCGGATTAGACCAAATGCTTTGTTCCGATTCTTGTTTAGGAGGTTAAACAGATCCACAGACCTAGGACTGGGAAAACATTTATGGTGTTGGTGCAGTGAAACCATCGCAGGAGATGTCAGCCTTCCCACACAGCAGGGTTTGTGGAGGCTGCTTTAAAGGTAGGGACTGAATCCATCCCATCAGTCGGTATTCAGCGCTTTCAGTGCCTCAAGACATCAGTAGAAATGGGCTGTTTTTTATCACTTTGTTAATTTACTGGGAAGGAGCTCGGCCTGCTAAATATTTAATATTTGTAAGCTGGGATGCTTGAGTGCGGGAAGCATCTGAAGAATCCAGCCCAGTCCCTGACACTTCTCATTCCCCCAGCATACCACCGACAGACGTGTCAATCTTCCATCGCTACGTAAAGGACAAATGATCTTTCTGTTTGCAGTGTGGGAGGAGGCCTCGTGTTATCTGCTGTGATTCACTCTGATAAATAACCTCCTTGGAGGACTTCTCTTGTTTGTAGCAACAGCCTCACATGGCAAAGTTTGCAGAGCTTTCAATCCTCGCCGTTCTCACGCATATTTACTCTGCAGTTTTATCAGAGATTTCTCTTGAAAACCTCAGTGTTTTTTATAATTAATGGTATAATGTGACTGAAGTTAAAAATAAACTGATTTGGAAAAGTGCCCAGAGAGCTGCTGAGCAGTGTGTAATATAGCAACCATAGCCGATTCTCAGGGGTACGTGTATTTTCCTAACAAAGGCAGCCTCATGACTTAGAGATTACATCTCTATTAGTTCGAAATTCACCCTGTTGATTTTTCTGTTTATCCTGCATAATTATTTCTGGACAAAGCCACATTTTTTAAAGGGGCAGGACTTCTCGGAGCGTCTCTGGTGAGCCCTGATGGGAGGGCTGTCGGGGCCCATCGGTCAGTCTGGGCCCCGTGCAGGTAGCGGAGGGAATATGGGGAGCGGCGTGTCTGCCCATCCACCATCCCACTGGCTTTGTATTATTTTCCGATCCAGGTCTAAAACATTTGTTAAGGGTCCGTATACGTGATCAGGGTGCTCTGACGTCCGTTAATTCTGCTCAGCCCAGACCCCGGCGCTCAGCTCTGGATGCTGGTGGTTGCTCTTCCCTGACCCTGGCCCCGCTGTGCCCGCTTCACCCCTGCTCCACAAACCTCAGCCACGTCCTTACCCCGTGCTCTCCCTGCCCCGAGCCTTTCCTGATGACTCTCCCCGGCACTGCCACCACTTCCTCAACTTTTGCTGGTTCAGGGCATTATTGTATCAGCCGGAGATAATTTATCCGTTCGGCTTCTGCTTCATGCTGGGCCTCACCTCTGCTGGAGAGGTGCCAAGCAGGGGCTGGGATCTGTGGGCTCTGCTTGTCTCGGGACCAAGGAGCAGGCAGGAACAGAGATGGCTTTTCTTGCCTCCTCCCTCCCAACTTAGAGTACCAGGATAAAGAAGCCGGGAAGAAATGAGGCAAGATAGATTCAGAAGGGACAACACTCAGTGAGGTGAAGTGAGATAATGCATTTGGTGAGCCGTCAGATCCTGTCTCGTATCCCAGAGGAATCCCAGATACACGAGCAAATCAAGCCCTGTAATCTACATCATCAGCGTCTTCCTCTGGAAAACATCATCAGACTAATCCATTTGTCCCAGCAGCCAAATGATTAAAGTTTGAAAACTAAATTATACACGGTTGCTGCAACAGCGTAAACACGTAATGGCTCCCCTCTATTACATCTGTAACCTCTGTTGTAATACCCGCAATGGGCTTCCAGTCCTGTCATCCGCCCCCCAGCCAAACAAACAACAAAAAAGATACCACACAATGCTCTCTGCTATAAATATTCTTCGCGCTGCCGGTGGCCAAGCACCTGCAAAGGCACCTGCTGCCCGGAGCCGTGCTGGGAGCTGCCTGCCCCAGAGCTCGGGGAGCCCCCGAATCGCACGAGGGGCTGCAGGACCCACGGCAGCGGTGTCAGCCCCGCCTGCAGCGTGCTGAACCCCCCCTCCCCAATTCTGTAAGGTTTTCCTGGGGTACGGTTGTTCTAAGCTTGCATCTTCTCCGCTTAATTTAATAGCAGGCTGCGAGCTCGACTTTGATCTGCTTGCGTTTCTCACTAGTTCCATATTTAACTGGGCTTATCACCATAAAAGCCAGGAACTGTTTCACTTTCTGCACCAGGCTGGGTTTCCTGTTGGCCATGCAAAGGACACACCTGCCTGGGGGGTTTGTGACCTGGGGATCCTGTTATCTACGGAGACAAAGGGAGCACAGGAATCTGGAGCCGGTGGATTCCTTTCCCCAGGCACGTGGCCGGACCTGAAAACCCAGCTGCCTGGCTTCTGTGTGTTTGCTGGTTCCCATATCTGCTCCGCGTGTTTCCTGGGAACGTTCGGCCGGGCTCTCCGCTTCTTGCTGGGAGGCCTGCCGGTAGAACGGGGCTGCTTTGCCACTTCTAAAATCGTCGGAGTGGAACCTGCTTTGCCTCGGGGCGTGCTGCAGTTATGAAGCCTTACCCTGTGCCGGCATCCCCGGTGTCACCCTCGGCACCTCCACAACAGACCTGCTGGCAGCACCCCATCCAGGCTTCTGCCATCAAGCACTGCTCTTACCCCAAACACAGCAGGAACAGCCGGGTTCCTGCGCTTTCCCCCCGCCACGGCAGCTTTTCGTGTGGGATCCCAGCTAGGGGCAACTCACCCCGCTGGGGCTGGGCTCTGCCCCACGCAGGACTGGCACCAGGGGCTCGTGAACCCGGTTTGCAGGCGGTGGGGGCTTTGGTCTGACTGCCTGGAAGCTGTGCTGGTCGTCTGTGTAAGCTCGTGAGACGCTTTCAAGAACACTAAGAACCCTAAATGCCTCCATTTTCAGACTTCAGCTCAGCAGGCCACGCTTCTGTTGACAATATCTGTTGGCAATAACTTCTCAGATGTCAACAGAAATAAAAACACAACCCAACAACCCAACAGAGGAGTGCTTTGCCAAAACAGCCTCGACAAACTAAAATCATGTCGGAGGAGGCAAGGCAGTTCAGGTGACTGTGCGGATGATTTCATTCTGTCCCTGCAGGAGCAGCTCCCGGGATGGAGCTATTTCGGTGCGCTGTGCCCGTGGGATGCTGACACATTCGTGTGTGGCCTCGGAAAGAGAATCTTAAAACTGGTTCCTTCGGTTATAATGAAGGAATTCATGCATTTTTTATCGTGTGCCTGAACCCTTGGTTCTGCAGTGAATTCATTGCAGCATCACAGCCCATGTCCACATTCCCAGGCATCACGAATTTTCCTGGGCTAGCATCGTTCCTCCTCCCCGAGCTCTGCCCGTTGAACTCCTACCTCTATGTGCTCTCCGACCCGAGCAGCCCCAGCAGCAAGAGGAGCAAGCAGGACCACCAGAGGGCTGGAGGACTCGGGTGATTTCTGGGACCATCCCTGCGGCGCCCAGAACCCTGCTGCAGGCTGCAGCTCGGCATCCAGGCCTTGCCCCGTTGCGCAGTGCCATCTCCTGGAAAGCTGCGCCTGAGCTGCACACGCCACTCGCTGCCTGAGCTTCGCAACCGGATTTTGGCTCCAGAAGCAGCCGGTGGTGCCGTGAGCAGCTCGGCCACCGCCTGGGCTTGCTGCTCAGCCTATCTCCTGCCCCACCACGAGCGTTTCTTCCTCCAGCAGCGAGAGGCCCGAAGGACGCCGCTCACCGCCGGCTGCTCGTCCTCCCCTCCGAGGCGCCCCGAGGACAGCACAGCCCTGCGCTGCTCTTTCCTGAAGAACATCTGAATACAAATCTCTCGGTACAAAAAGATCAGCTGAGGAGCACAAACAAACACCTGGGAGATGCCGTCCCTTAGCTTTCCTTCTGCTTCGGGCACCAGTTCCCCGTTCGGCGCAACGCCGTGCGTGTTTGCCCTGTAAGCGCCCCGTGTGCCCAACCCTCCTGGTTTTGGCTTTAAGGGACACATTTTCTCTCCCTCCCCAAGTCCGATGACCTTGACGCGAGCCACAGCCAAGCCCCTAATGACGGTGCTCGCCCTGTACTTAAAACATTGCTACATCTTTTTAATGAGACAAAAATGTGCACGCGGAACTCGCTCCCAGTGCTGCCGGCCTGCCTAAGCTCTGTATTTACCCTGAAAACACAAGAAAAATGGGTGGCGCCGAGGGCAGCGCCTTTACCCCCGCGAGCAGTGCCACGGCTTCGGTGCTTAGTCCCTGCCAGGAGCACTGCACCTTCAGCCCGAAGGCTGGCACCTCGCCCCTCGTTCTGGGCTGTGGTGCCACGCTGGGAGCGGCCGGGGGATCGCTATCCTTCGGGAATCCGGGGCCAAGTAAGCAGCGCTCCGAGGGAAGGCTGTAAAAGCCATGATTTGGATAAAAAGAAGGCCACAATTATGCAAATACAAGGCCACCAAGTTCATAAAGGAGGAAAAACCCTCCCGTGACACGCGGCTGTTTACAGCTTGCCGTGGCTGTTTCTCGCTGAGCTGTGCTGCTCACTTGGTTTCGCGGACTCACCTTTCCCCGCAGCACGCCGACGGACGCAAACAGCCCGTTTACCAAAAAACCGATTATTTTTATTAAAATCAAGATTTGCAAAGGGGAGATCATTACACAAATGAGGTAAAACAACACACCCCGCAGAGCTTTTCGCTTCAAAAATAGCTTTCGGTTGAGCAATGGGTTTGACTCCACCAAGCCCGAGAGGAGTCAGGCGGGCGTTGCTCACGCGGCCGGTGCCCGACAAGGTGGGAAGGCGCCGCTGATGCCGCCCTGACTCAGCGCAGAGCTGTCGGTGTCAGAGGGTCAGGAGTCCTCCCGGGGACAAAGCCTTGGGGCTGCGTTGTTCTTTTCTCCGCCATCAGACTTGCAGATGAGATGACTAAGGGCCAGGGGTGGGTGCCTGTTCACCTCCTGCTCCAACCGGGGGACCCCATCTCACCATAAAACACGTAAAGGTTTCGTTTGATTGTGCAAATTCACTCCCTCGTCAGTCTTTGTTCACCACTTAGCCCCACAGGAGATGTAACAGCAAGCAAGTACCAGCTCCTAAAAGGTTCGGCTTCAAAAGTAGCATCTGGCAAGCACCAAGCCTATTAAATATGAAACGCTCTGTGAGGTACGGCGAAGAGTTCTGCTTCCTTCTTTTCATTTTTGGAGTTTGCTTCCATGCACGTCCACGTGGAGCTTTTTGTCTAAACGCTCGTGAGGCTACTCAGTCTGTACGGATCTCACTTACCGCCCTGTGAAACTGAGCTTGCTCCGTGAGGCCTGGGCCCAGCGGCCTGAGCTGCGAGAGCAGTGGCTGCAAACGCTGCCCAGCCCCGCCGTGGGACAGGGGGTGAGGTGGTGAGGTGAGCCTCACAGCCGTTTCTCAGACTCCTGGTCAAAGCCAGGAAGCTAAGCAGGCTGAACTAACCTGGTAGCAGACTAACGAAGCGCCGCCGTACCTGCCTCCAGCTCGGAGAAGTACGGAACAAAAACCACCGCCAGGCCCAATTAACGCTCCAAACCTCGCTCATCAGCGGCTGACGAACTCCTCAGGGGTGGGAATTGCTGCGCGGCTGAAGCTCTCTAGTCCAGGCCCTTTGATGGCTGAACGTGGCAGGGAGGCGACAGGCCGTGCGTGGTGACACAGACACGGAGCTTCGCCTGTAGGCCCACCTGAGTGAAACGTGTGTGTGCCCTTTGTGCTGACCACGTGCGGCAGGTGGCTGCCTCCGACGCGCCCCAGGACAGCGCCTGGGAAGCGAGGCGTGGTATCTTCATCTCCACTAAGCTTCAAGTGAAATTGTGTGGCCGCACACAGACAGAACACGAGGTGAACGCACTCTTTTAACCCCGTTTATATCCTAAGGGGACGTGGGTGGGATTTAAACCGCACGTAGGCTTGGTGCTGGTCTGCGTGGGCCGAATTTCGTGCTCCCAGAGCAGCATCCACCATTCTCAGTGCGGAGAGAGGGCTGAACCGCCTCTGGCACCACGTTTCCAGTACAAGCTTTCAGCAAGAGGCAGAAACGCACCCGCTGCCGTGCACCACAGTTACAGCAACTGCACCTTGGCAGTTTCAGCTCTGTGATACAACCACGAGGCTCTCCCCGTTACGAGTCAGCTAATGGCGAGAGAGAGAAAGGGAGAGGGGGGAGAAGAGAGGAATCGTACTTGGGAGAGTTTTTCAAACAAATAAAAAAATAATTATGGTCTTTTCTATTTTTTTTTTTTTAACAAATCTATTGTTCTGGGGAACTAAAGCAACCAATGTTACATTCCTGCTTTATTACACATCCGGCTACCCCTCCGCACCGTGAGGCTGAAAAGGCAGCTTAGCAGATTAGCGGAGAAGAAAGCTGTCTGGGCTCGGCCAGCCTCCGAGGCGAGCCGTTTCACATTGACAGGGGCTGGCACCCCCTCGCTCCGGGCCCAGAAGCAGTTTTTTTTTTTTCCAAGAAAGAAGTCCCACCATTGTTTCTTTCACTGGATAATGCCATCTTGCTGCCCGGTCTGGCTGGGGTCAGCAGTCACCGAAGGGCTGGGCGTATTGCTCTGCAAAAATCGACGGAAGTCCTTAATCATGGGGCGGAGGACCTGGATGAGGGCGCTCAGCGCGGCCTGCGTCCCTTCCATGGCTTGCGCCTGTCGCTCCTGCGCGCACGCCTGCACCTCCTGGGAGCGCCGGATCATCTGCAGCAAGTCGTTCTGCTGCTCCAGGTGCTGGGCAATCTCCTTCACGTGTAGGTTGGTCACTCGCTGCTCCTGCAGGAGCTTGGCTGAGTTCAGAGCGATTCGGCTCTTCAGCTCCTGGGGTTTCGCGGCCACTTCGTGCTGATGGGCCATCATCTCCAAGGGCGCCTCCGCGGTAACCGTCGCGGGGGCTTCTGTGGTGCAGTACTCCACGACGCCATCCTCCAGGCTGTGGTAGGTCGTCTCCGCAGGAACTGAGAACACAGGACAGAAAGGGGTAAGGAGGAGCGGCAGAAGGAGTGGTTTTATCTACGGGACTATTCAATGAACGTAACTGAAATACTGCCTGCTGGGCGAGATAACATACAACAAACAGCGAATGCACAAAATGACCCATTTAAGTCTGCTCCACCCTCATCTCAGCTTCCTTCTCGGGTGTGCATGCTAAAGTCCAAAGGAACAGGGCACGCCATGTCTGTCTAGACAAAATCCCTCTTCAACCTGCAGTTCAGCAGGCTCCAAGCACCACTCACCAACTGACAGAGGGGCAAAGAAAAGACCCAGAAGGGCGCTTATCAACCGGACAGCTCCTCTTTGGGGCTGACCAGGGAGTCGGCCTTGGAGATACCTCTCCCTTTGCTTTTGTCCGAGAGTGGGACCACACAAAGGACACTTGCATTCCTGCTCTTAAGGCCGACCCCAGCTGTCGGAGCCGACTTCCAGTCCACCAACACCTTGGAGCCGCTCCCCTACGGCGCGCTGGGAACGGCCTTTTTGTGACGGAGGCTCCTTTTGCCCGGGAGGCCCCCGCCACGCCACCTCCAAGCGCCGCTCCGCCGGGCGCGCCACTCACTCTGCGTCAGCGTGACGGTGGCGGCCGCGGCGGTGATGGGGATCTCGCTCCCGTCACCGGCTCCGCACTCCCCGCCGGGCAGGCTGATGATGGTGGCCTCCCCCAGCAGGTTACAGATGCGCTGCTGCATGGGCGTCAGGATGACGGGGGCGGCCGCCGCTCCCGCCGCGTCCTCGCTCTCGGCGTTGGCGCCGCCGGGGCCTTGGCCCTCTCCTCCGCCCTCCATGGCCGCCCGCACCTGGGCCACCTTGCGGCGCACCTCGGTCTTGAGGTCGGACCACTTCTTCTTGACCTCGGGCAGCTCGCGGCGGCAGGTGGCCACGGCGTTGACGCGCCGCAGGATGTCGTGCCAGGCGGCGGCCTTGGCGGCCAGCGGCACGCCGGCGTTGAAGTGGTTCACCAGCAGGTGCTTGCCCCGCTCCAGCTCCTCCACGATGATCTCCACCTCGCGCTCCGAGAAGTTCATCTTGCGCTTCTTGGCCGGGGGGGCCGGCGGCGACGCCATGGCCCCGTGGGGAGCTCCCAGAGGGGCGTGCGAGGAGCTCAGGGGGGTCCCCGAGGGGTTTGGGACCCCCCCGGCCCGCCGGGCCCCGGGGAGGGGAGGACGGGGGGGCCCCGAGGCCCCTCAGGGCCCGGTGGAGGCCTCGTGCCCCCTTCTTCCCCCCCCCCTCAACCCCGGGCCTTAGCAACCGCCAACGGTACGCAATTTGCGTACCGCCGGCAGCCGGCGGGCCCCGCTCAACGGCCTCCGCCCTGCGACACTGGCGTAATGGCTTCCAGAATCAGCCCCCCTGTCCCGCCTCGCCTCATTGGGCCGCGCGGCTGCTCGTCACCGCGAGGGTTCGGCCCCCTCGCGGCGGACGCGCGCTCTTATTGGTTGGCTACGCTGTCCGTCAAAGGGAGGTGAGGGGAGGTCCCGCCTCGCCGCTTGCCTCACGCCACTGGGCCTGCGTGAGGCAGGCGAGGGGCTGGGCCCGCCCCCCAATTTCCCCGCTCTAATCCCATTGGTTCCTCCCCTGCCCATCAACGCAGAGCGCCCACCCCCGTCCGTAAGCTGCTGGGTGCGCGCCACGTCCGTCAAGATCAAAGAGAGGCCTGCCTCCAAATCTGATTGGAGCAACCGTTGCTTTTCCCCGCCTCCTCCCCGGCGTTTAACCAGTAAGAGCTCGCCCAGCCCTCCTCGCACGCGGCGCCCTGCTCCCATTGGCTCGCGAGCAGGACGTCAGCGCGTGCCGGCTGACGTCAGCGCGGGGGACCTCTGCCATTGGCCGGCGGGGGGGCTTCACGTGGGGGCGGCGGCGCGTGGCGCGAAGGCGGAAGCGCCGGGCGGTTGGTGGCGGCGGAAGTGCCGCCATTTGGCGGCGGGGCGGGCGGCGGGAGGATGCCGGGGGCGCGGCGCTCGCTGGCGTCCCCCGTGGTGAGCGGCGTGCTGTGCCCCTGCGGCTCCCCGCGGGCCGCCGCCGCTCCCGGGCCCGGTTCAGTGACCGACGGAGGCGGTAGCGGCGGCGGTCCCGGTCCTAATCCCGGTGCCGGTCCCTGCGGGCGGGCCCTTTGCGAGGCCTCGGAGCAGGAGCGGCGGCTCCGCGCCTTGTTCCAGAAGCTGGACGTGAACCGCGACGGCGCGCTCTGCATCCACGACCTGGCCGTGGGCCTGGGCCGCCTCGGGCTGCACCGCACCGAGCTGGACCTGCTGGTGAGCGGGGCCCCGGGGGGGGGGGGCGGGGAGTACCGGGGGCAGAGCCCGCAGCTGCCGGGACCCCCCCGGTTGGTGCCGGCCGCTTTCGACTCGCTAAAGCCTTGTGAGTTTGCTGTGGGAGCCGAGCCGCTTCCCGGCTGCTGCCGCTAACCGCACGTGTGGGCTCTGCGCTGCCAGCCCGGCTCAGGAGGCTCTGGGGGTGCGTGGGCTCCCCGGGCCTGCCGAGGTGGGTTTGGAAGGGCCGGGTGCGGCCCGCTCGCCCTGCAGTTCTCGCTCCCTTCCCTCCCAGCAGCCTGCCTGGTGCTCAGGAGGCTCGCTGCCCGGCTTTCTTGCCCCAAGTATCTAACGTGTGCTCGTTTCACGTGTCTAATAGTCTTAAGGGGTTCAAAACCTAGACAAGAGGACTTCTGGGTTGGTGCAGTTTGCACAAGAACCGTACAAAACGCACAGCACGCTGACTGTGCCGGGAGCTGTGTCCCGCTGCTGTCACACAGCTCCGAGGTCCCGTGTTGGTGAGCCTGCCCCGCTCCGTCGCGCTCAGCGGGGTTCAGGTCCCTGTCAATGGGAGGAATGAGCTCCTCAGCACACACGCAGCTCGTCCCCGCGTCGTGTCTCGTACCGTGTGCAGGGCCATAAAGGCGCTGCGTGGCCCGGGGTGCCGGCAGGGAGCTGAAGGCTGCGGCTGGCTGTGATCTCCGAGGGCATCGGTCCCGCGGGAGGGAGCTTCTGAGTCACCGAGAAGAAATCCCAAGCGATGGTTCCTGCTGCCTCCCTGCCCTTTGGTTGCTCTCACCGTGTGCATTTTCCCTTCCTGAAGTCGCCAGCTCCCTTCTAACTCTGACTCCCCGCCTGTTAACAGTTGACGTTGCTTTTCGGTTGCCGCTTTCCTCGCCGCCGCAGAGCGCGATGACTCCTGTGCAGCGCGAGGCTCCCGTGAGTGATTTACTTGCGCTGCTTCTAAAAATAACGCCAGCGCCGTGGTGATTTGCTCCGGTGCTGAAACCTGATGGCAGCCCATAAATCACCTGTGCATGCCCCGTGAAATGCCGACCTGCTGCCGCCCGTGGGGCCGGATCCTTGAGCTCTGGCAGGAGGCTCTCATCCCCAGAATGTTCCGTGCCGCTCTCGGTTTGCATTCCCTTCTCCTCCCGGGCACGTTACTCAATCCAGCCTGACATTTCCCAGGCTGGGAGGATGCTCTGCGACCCCAAACGCTCTTCTACTTTCCGGCAGAGAGTTTCTTTGCTTGCCGCGCTGCAGGACCGGCAGGGAGGAGATGTTCTGCGGGGACTGGAACCGCTGCCTGGATGCCGGCGCTGCCGCTGAAACCCTCACCCGTCGGGACTGTTCCTCGGCCCTCTGCTTCTTCTGCTTCCTCTCCTGCTCTTCAGGAAGCGGCCGGGTAGAGAAACGGAGCTCGTGGTGGTATCACAAAGCACCCAGGGGGCTGGTTTCTGTTCGGGGCAGGAGCGCAGGGTTCAGACGCAGACACGTGAGAGCCGGCGGGAAAGCTTCCGCCCCGTGTCGTTCTTAGGAAAAGCTGCGTACACTTCCCGTTTCCCAGGGAGTTCTATTAATAAGCCATTCTTTGTCCTTCCCCAGCCTGAGCTGAGGATGACACTTGGACACGTGGTAACCAGTGCCACGTCGCGGTCAGGAGCGGTGTGGAAGGGTCGAGATGAGAACCTCAGGCGTGGCGTTTGGGGAGCGATCTGAGCACAAACCACACGGGCTGCTTGCGATCGGTGAATCGCTCGGTGCCTCAGGGACCTCTCGTTGTCCTCCCGTGCTGGGAGGACGCTCGTACGGGAGCTCCCTTCCAGTGCTTGAGGGGCAGCTGGGGAAAAATCAGCCTGATCTCTGTGCCAGCAGGCTGAAAGTCCTCATGGCAGCAGTACCGTGCTGGGCTGCAGCTCGGGGAGCAAACGAGCGATATTTTGTCTCCAGCCTTTGAGAGTTCTCGCCCAGATAAAGCCCTCGGTGGCGTTCTCGGACAACTGCTGCCTTTTGTCCTTCGGCGGCGGGGGAGAGAAGCCGGACGCAGATGTCCTTTGGGGCGGAATTCGCTTCTGTAAACGATGTTTTTTTTTTAAAGCCGTGCCGTTATCTTTAAACCCTTCGACACATTCCGTGTGCCGAAGCAGCGAGCCTTCCGGAGAAACGCCCGGCTGCGCGGGTTCCCAGCGAGGGAACGGCCGCGTGTGGACTGCTGTGAAGGCGATGCTCGTCTCCCGCGTGGGGAGCACTGAGATCTGTTCGCTGCCGTCCGACTTCCTCCTGAAAGTGTCTGGGGAGCTTTGTAGGGCTGAAAATGTGCCTGACGGCAGCGAGGGCAGCGCAAGCAGCTCTGCGTTCCCCGCGCTGCGTCTGGAGATGGGCTGTTGCTAAGAAATGGCGGTGTTTGTCTCTCTACTTGTTTTTCCCGACCTCGCCTGTGTGGCTGCCTGGGTCTCACCTTCCTTTAACACTTGGGCTGAAATCTCTGGTCCAACATCTTCATGGTCCGGATCCTGCCGGGGCAGCTGGGAGGCCAGGGCTCTGCAGCTCGTCGGTGGGGTCGAGCACCGCGAGGTCCCAGTCGCACGAGTGAAGCCACGTGGAGTTTGAGGTTCCAGCTGGTGACCTTCCTCCTGCCGGCAGCGGCTTCTCGGCCGGCTAAGAGGACAAAGGGAGGCGCCCTGAGCAGGTGTGAGAGCGGTTTCACCTCGCGTTAACGACACGTTAAATAGCTCCAGACGTCTGGGGGTGCCGTGCGTTAAAACAGCAGCCAGAAACGGGGCGTTTGCTGCCCGTGGGAGCCGGGGCCGCTTCTCTCCTTCTGAAATGTGAGGAGGGCCCCGCTCCCACGGCGGGGAGACGCGAGCTGCAGCTCAGCGGTGCTGCTGCCGATAAACCCCCTGCGTCTGCGCTCGGGGGATGAATCGGCGCCGATTCACCCGGGTGGGTGTCCTGAAGACGCAAACCAACCCTTGGCAATCCTCGGGAGTCCCAGACAGCCACTCGGCACCAAACCGGCAGCGCACGTTGCAGGCGATAGAGGAGGGCAGGGCTGAGCCCCGCCAGGCGCCGAAGCGGCAGATAAACTACCAAAAAGCTCGGGTGTCCTTGCTGGTAGGTTTCTTTTCCTCAAGGGAGCAGAAGTGTGGCTGAGCGCGGAGCAGCGCTGCGTGAACGAGGTGCCCGACGCCTGCCCTCGTGTTCAGCCCCCACGCGGGGAGCGCCGCGGCTCCGTGCCCCTGGCGTGACACCGACGGTGCCGGCAGGAGGACGCGGGGTGGGAGTGCTGCTACAAGCAGGTCTGGAAGAAAGAGGGTGAACGAGGCTTCGTTCTGGGCCGTGTCCTCGGGCTGCAGCCGTGCCACGCTTCGGGGACAGCCCAGGGTTGGTCTGAGCGGAGCAGCGGTGGCATCGCTGCCGGGGGCATTCGCTGCACGGAGGAGAGCCGGGGCTGGGTGACGTGGCCGCGGGGCCGTCACGGCTCAGCTGCTGCTTTGCTGCCGGGGCTGTGCCCGCTGACCCGTCAGGTACAGGGAGAAGCCACCTGGCCGCCTCCTGAGCGCCGAGGGCGCCCTTTTGGCCCTTGGGATGGGACGTGGCCGTGGCACAGCCCCGAGCCCCCCGGCGTGTCTCGGGGTGCCGCTGGCACCGCCGCTTGCGCCCGGGTTCCTGCGGAGAGGCCTGCCCTTCGTCGTGCCGCTCATGGAGCTCTGCCCCACCACCCCGATACGTTCACGGGGTCGGGCGGCACCATGCAGCTCCGTTACTCAAGCAGCGTTGGCCAAGACGAGTAGAGTTCTCCAGTGTGCTGCCAGAAGCGCCGTGCAGGGCTCCTCTCGGCTCTTTCCCCTCTTCAAGTCCGTGACAGGCTCGCCTTTCACAAATGACGTAGGGAAAGGCGAGAGGTGAGGGCGAGAGCGCTGCCAGCACCATTCCTGGGGTGTCCCTCGTGCGGCGGCTGCTCGGGGGCGTCCCGGAGCTGCGTCACCGCGGGGTCGCGCCGGGACCCGGAGAAGGCGAGCGCGGCGGCAGCTCCTGCGCGGGAGGAGAGGTTTCGCTGCTCCCTTCCCTCTGCCCGGCTCCCTTTTCACCCTCCCTCCCGCATTTTTTCGGCGTGAGCTAGCTGTCTGCTGATCGGGCTCGGGTTCCTGCTGGAAAAGGCCGCGTGCTCGCCCAGGAGCCGCGCAGAAACCATCTCGGAGCAAGCAGAGGCCGGGACCCGGCTCCTGCCCAGGGCCTGCGGGAGACGCGCCGGGTACCGGGCGTGCAGGACGGGGTCGGAGAGGATACAAAACACCTTGGGTTTGCCACCTAAAAAGAGACCTCCCTCCGCCAGCTGCAGCACGAGGTGGTTTTCTCACTGTTTAATGAAGCAACCACGTCGTCCTCTCGCTCCTTCCCTTCTCCTGCCTCCCTTGGGGTAGGTGCCGTGGTTTTATCGCCGCCTCCTCCTCCGCTACCCCACGGCCGCACCTCGGGACCCCAGGAGCCCTCCCCTCCTGGCAGCACCGGCCTCGCTCCCTGAAAGCCCGACCCTGGCAGGGGTTAGGTTGGGAAAGGAGCTTTGGTACGGCCTCGGCTTGCGATTTCTAGAAAAACCCCATGAATTTCTGTTCCTGCCGGTGTCGGCGGTGGGGCGCTGCTGGTGCGCGGCTCCCCGGGGCAGAGCGGCTGCCTTGCCTCCAGCTGTAATCATCTCGCAGTTACCGCCTTCATTGTTCTGACCTAATAACATTCCTCTCTTGGTAAAATAAATGCTTTTTTTTTCCCCTCAATATGATTAGAAAAGTCTGTTCTCCAGGAGCTGGGCGGATTAGCGCGGCGGGAGAATTCCTCCGAGGCTTTCTGTAGTGAGGACGAGCCGAGGAAGAGCGGCCGAGTTGCTGCTTTCACTGCACCCCGAGCAAGCCCTTGCTTGCCCAGATAACTGACTGCGGTGCCTGGGCATGGGGTCCCTGCCCAACACAGCCCAAACAGCTCGTCCAGCACGGAGGAACCCAGCGGTGAGGTTAGCTGCCCCAACACGTCCCGGCACGGAGCTGCCCAGCGCCGTGACCGCCGCCACAAGCCCCGGTCCCGCCCGTGTGCCTTGCCCTCGCCGTCTGCGATCCCTCGTGCTCCTCTTTTAACCTTAGAAAGTCAACGTGCCGCCTCAAAGCGCGGCGATCCAGGTCCTTTAGACAATAATCTAACTTCTGTCTGTGGCTGTGACGCCTGGCACAGCCCCGGGGGCACGGCCGACCCATCTCCTGCTCCTCCGCCTGCGCCGTGCCCCTGCCTCTCCTTGCCCTCTTGGTTCTGCCGTGTTGTTAGCGCTGCCCAGCGCCGTGTGCGGCCTTGCGACCCGGCAGCGTTTCATCTCGTTAAGTAGCCGAGGTGCATTCGCAAAGAATTCTTTGCAGGGTGAATTCTTCTGCCTTAGCCGTCCCTTTTTCCATTACTCAGGTTGCTGAAAGGAATTCAGCAGCAGCGAGTCCCCCGCAAGGAGCTGCTTTACGTTCTTCCTCTCAACCTGATTTGCGCCTGGGCTGCCTAAAACTTGTCGTTCGTCCAGCTTTTGGCTCCTGGTTTTGTGTCTGATGCCCGCAAAGCAAAACCTGCCTTCCGTTTGCCGCCGGCAAAGGTTAAAGACTGGAAACGGAGCTGGGTGCGTGGCGAGGAGCTGGCCGAGCTGCCCCTGGGAGCCTCGGTGCTGGGACGTGCGGTGTGCTGGGGCGTTGTGGCAAGGAAACGAGCCGGGCTCGTGGGGCAGAGCCGTGCCCATCACGCGGTGCCCTCCTACAGCACCAGGAGGTGTGCGGCGGTGTGGGGCTCCTGGGGGCTGTGGTGCAGCCCCACGGCGGGTCCAGGAGCTCCGGGGGGATGTTTGGTGTTGGTGGCCGTGCAGGTGCTGCTGGTTGTGCTCCGTGCCCCAGCTCATCCCTTGCTCGACGCGAGGCTCCAGCCGCGGAGCCCCGGCCCGTCGGCTCGGCGGTGCCGTACCCACGGCGTGTCAGACCGTGGGGAGACAAACGGCCGCAGCGTGTCGCTGGGATCCCCCCGGCAGGAGCACACCGCGGCACCACGCAGCTCTCACAGCGACAGACCCGAGAAGCGAGACGGGGAGCGAGCGAGCCCCGCATCCGAACCCGAGGAGCGGGTACGTAACCCCCGTGCCCGGCCCCGCACCTCGGAGCCTCGCTCGCTGCCCTCCCCGCCCGCCGGGCGCGCTCCCCGCGGGTGCCCGCGCGCTCCCGGCCGCCTGCGCGCGCTGCCTGGCTCCGGAGCCCCGCGGCGCTGGGAGCGGCGATTGGCTGCGCGCTGCTGCAGTGGGGACGCAGCCCCGGTGCTCAGCCCCGCCGCCGCCTCGGCGGCTCTGAGAAGCCGGAGCCTCTCCCAGAGGCTTTTTTTTTTGTCAGCTGTCCTCCCGGCGTCTCGGCTTCTCCGTGTGAGCTTTCTCGGCGTCGTGGCTCCTCCGTGCCGGAGGGCTCGCGCTTTGTCTGTCGCCGCCAGCTTTGTGAGGCTCGCGTACAATGAGCTGCTTGGCAGGCCAGGCACGACCGTGCTAGCAGCGATTTCAAAAGGCAGGAAGCGGCCGCGGGAGCCGGGCCGGAAGGAATCGGAGCCCCCCCGAGCCGCCGCCTCGAACCTCCCGCCGGCTGCCGGGCCCGTGCCCGTCCCGGGGTGCTCGGCGGCGGGCGGCCGCTTGCCCTGCCGGGGCCGCTGGCTGCGGAGGCGATGCTGCAGAGCCTTTGGCGTTTTCTGTCTGGCTTCCTTCCCAGGGCCGCGTGCCGAGGTCCTGCCCGTGATAAAGAGGATGAGGCCGGGAACGGCGGCCCGCTTCCAGCCCCCGGGGAGAAAGGGTCAAAGATGGGGGGGAAGCCGCAGGACATAGGGGCTGAGCCCACTGAGAGGAGACCAACTATCCTCCTGGTGGTTGGACCCGCGGAGCATTTTCCCAAGGTAACGGGACGGCCGGCGGGGAGCGGGGGGAGCCTGCGGGTGCCCGGGGAGGGGGCGGCCGTAGCGAGCGGGCCCCAGGCGCGTGCTTGCTAGGAGGGAAATGGGGGGGAGCGGCTGCGAAGGGACGGCCTCACCTTCCCGATGGGATGTTCGAAGGAAAAAAGCTTTTTGAGGGAGTACGGGGGTCCGAAATCCGTGGTGGCTTGCAGGCGGCGTGACTCGGAGGGCGGGGGGCGATAACGCAGGTTAGCGGCGAGGCCCCGGAGACGGGAGGGGGACCCAAAAGGTCCCGAAATCCTCGGGAGTCGGTCTGGTAATTTGGTGACCCTCCAGAAACCGCGAGGAGCAACCCGGCGCCTTGGCTGATGGCAAAGCCCCGCAGCAGGACGGGCCGGCCCCGGGGACACCGAAACCCCCGGGGACACCGAAACCCGTGGGGCCGGGAAGCGCCCGGGGTGGGCGAGCGGGGGACGCGGGGGGCACGCGGTTGGCGGCGGAGGAACGGCTTTGTCTGGGGGGAGGCGAACAAAAGCGGCTTAGTTCGGTGCCGGCCCCGTAGGACGAGGCTGATTTCTGGCCGATTGGCGAGGGGGAGGGAGCGCTGCCCGGCTCCTGGGGGGCGTGCGAGCGAGGCCGAGAGCCGGCAGAGCCCCTGCGGGAAGCGGGGCCATGCTGAGGGGAGGCGGCGGGTGGCTGGAGGGCTCCGGCTCGCTCGGGAGCTGGGAGGCTTCTCTCTAAAACGGGGGCTGAGCGGGCTGGGGCTGTGTCGTGGTGAACACCTCCTGCCCGTGGGGTGAGTGGAAGCGGGCAGGGCAGCAGCCGCTCCCCGGCTGAGGAGCTGCAGGGAGGAAGACTTCTGCCTTCATCCCCGCCACCGGCAGCCAGCGTCTCCTCCGAGGCGGGCGCCGCGTGCGCCTTGAGGAGGGGAGGAGGAGTCCCGCACGCAGAGGTTGAGGAAGGACAGAGGCTGGGAACCGAAGGTTGGGATGAAAACGCACAAGAAGCGGGGCTGCAAAGCTCCGGCCCCTTCCGAGGGAACAATGGCAGTTGTTGTCCCTTCAGTCAGGCACAGCCCGCCTGCTCACACCTGCCAACGAGGCTTTCTCCGCGATGGGAGGGCGCTGACAGCAATCTCCTCTCCTCCGTGACCCCGTCGAAGCTTTGCTTTACAGGAACCCTCAAAGGGGCCAACGCAGGAAGGCCCGCAGGATAAGGATGCGATAAGACGGAGTTACCGCGGCTTAGCACGGAGCTGCCCATCTGCTGTGAGGCCGCGGCGGTGTAATTTTAGCCTGTCCTCCCTGCCCAGCAGAATACCGAGCGAAGCTCTCCCCGGGAGGATGACGCAGACAGGTTTTACCTTGCAGCCCAACCGCCTACCGTGGCTCGGCTGACGGGCGGCAGCCGGCGAAGCTCGCTCGTGTATCCGTGCTCTAATTACCCGGAGTAGAGGCCGTGTAACGAGTCCGTACGGCCTGAGGGGCAGCTCATAAATCGCCGAGGGGCTATGGGAGGGGTGGAGAACGTGTGGGGGACGCCTGGCTGCTGCTCTCTGCGCGGCGCTGACCTTGGGGTAAGTCTCTGCCGCGTGCCGCTTGGTTTCCTAAGGGCGCCTGGAGCTGCTGAAAGCGCACCCAGCGCCGTGCCTGGCGCTGGGCTCCCTGTGGGAGAGCACGTTTGTGCGTCCGTGAGCGACCGGAGGCGCTGCCTAGCCACTCGCCTCGGTGTCAGCTCAGCTCCTTCGCCGCAGGGAACGGCTTCGGCACGAGCTGTAGGAGGAAACGCCGCCCGTAACCGCCGTGCGTCGGCGGTCGTGCACGCAGGAGAGGAGCCACCTGCCCTCGTGTCACCACCCGCGCTTGGAGCTTTGGAGCGGGTCACCTTCCCCGGCGTCCTCGCCTCTGTGCCACGTAGCGGCGGTTGGTCTGCCCGGCCGTGCTCCGCGGGGTCTCTGCAATCATTAACTCCCCTCCTCCGCTCTGTTCGGCTGTTTGTGATCAGGACTTTCTGTACCGGACCGTTACTGATGAGCTGACTTCCAGAAACCAAAGCCCCGAGTCAGCAGCAGCTCCGGAGATCCGCGGGGGGGTCTCCGTGTGCCGGCCCAGAGAGCCGCTCGGCCTCCCGAGGAGGACGTTAGCTGCACGGCGGTGACGCTCGCCGGCTCTCGGTATTTTTAGGGATTTTTTTTTTTTTAGCGAGGTAAATTTAAAATCAAACCGTGCTCCGTGCTCCTCGCATGGCTGCGGCTTCCCGTCCTCGGGGAGGCACCGCCCGGAGCTGCCGGGGGGTTGGCAGACGCCTGGCAGGCTACAAATGACTCGGGGAGGCCGATGCCGGCATGGCAGGCTGTTGAGCTGGCAACACAACGCTTAACCGAGAGCCAAATCCTGTGAATAAACTGAAAAACGGGTTTGTGGGTGCCTTGGTGAGAAGAACAGCGAGTGTCCTGTGGGAACCCGCAGCCCTCCGCTGCTCCCCTCGGCGGCGCCGGCTGCCTCGGTCCGTGTGCCGATGGCGAGGGGCGGCTCGGGAGGGCTGCCTTGCAGCTCGGGCACCTCTCGGCTGCTTCCCCATTTACCAGCGTGTTTTTTAAGGCGAAATCTTGAACATTTGTAAATGCTTTTTTTTAAACTCCCTTCGTCATCACGACCGGAGGTGCCGGTATAAGCTTAGCTCGTAATCTGCCTCTCCTTTGTAATTAACACCCTGCACAAATCGGCTTTCTCAGCCTCGCCGCCTCTCTCCTTGCCTGTGACGCGGGCGGCGAGGCTTTCTTCCCTAAAATGTGCACGTTTTGCCTTTTGTTCTCGCTGCCAACTGGAGATGGAGTTTATTAGGGAAATCTGCATCACGTCGGCATGGCGACCGAGCCGCCGAGCGCCCGGAATAGCCATGCTGGGCGGCTCGGGGGAAGGCGTGCAGGGGATCTCGAGGCTTTTGGGGCAAATCTGGGCTCTGTTTGTTCGTTTAGCGCCCGACCCCGGGCCGGGGGAGCTGCCTGCCTCGGGCCGGCTGCTTTGGGAGGTCCCACGCGTGACGCTGGGGCGGCGAGACGCGGGGTGGGCAGCCCGGGCTGTGCGTGCGGGGAGCTGCTGATCCCTAAGAGGATCTGGAGGCCCTGAGAAGATCCCGTTGTCGCGCGGGGACGGCAGCGGGTTAAGCCTGGTTAGGTAACCGGTGCCGGGGCGGGTGAGGTGCTGGGGAGCCCTCGTGGGTCACGGCTCCCCGTGGCCGTGGGGCATGGGTTGTTAAGCTTTCCAGAAACGCAAACCGACAACAAACCTTGAAATAACCCCACGTTAAATGCTCCCGCTTCGTGTCACGGCCGCGCTGCCCCGCAGCCAGCTCCCCGCCGACCTTGGCTCTCTTTTTCCAGATCTAAAGAGCAAAACGCGGCGCTGGCGGAGTGAAGGCCCCCTCGAGGTGCGAGGAGGGGAGCGCTGCCCGGACTTCGCCCTGCCCGGGAGATGTTGGAGCAGAGCAAACACAAGGAAACGCCGCTGTGCCCGCGGTGCCGCCGCTGGTCACCGCCTGCGTGGGTTTGGGTGCTCGGCGTGACAGCTCCTCCGTGGCAAATAGCGATCGAAACGGGACTTGTGTTCATAACTCGTGTCTCGTAGAGGTGCTGGCGGTCGGCAGCTCTGCAGCGAGCTCTTCGCCTGCTCGGTCGGCGTTCTCACCGCGGGGCGAGGCGTGATGCTGGGCACCTGACTGCAGGCAGCGCCTCGCAGCCTGTAATTACACCTGCGTTAATTGCCGCGTGTGCCGCGCTGCCTCTTCGGCCGGCCGCGTTCGGGATGAAAGCTCAGGAAGTCACTTAGCGAGCGGTTACACGGAGTGGCAGGGACTGGGAAATGTTCTGCCCCGGCCGCTTCTTGTTGAGCACAACCCGGGGCCGCGGGAGCCGGGCTGGGAGCAGCTGGGCTGCTGGAAACCTGCCCGCGGTGTCGGAGGTTTGCTGGGCAAGCCTCGGGCATGCCCCTCATCCGTCAGGGCGCTGGTGTCGGGGGTGCCTCTGCCCCAAGGTGTTTGGGGAAATCTCCCTGCCAGAGCCACGGTGCTCGGGTGCAGCAGAGGAAGCGCTCTGATAGTGGGATTTTGAGGTTTTGCTCAAGCTGGACATCCCAAGTAGGATGTGGAAGCGACAAGTGGCTGGCACCCCGCTCTCACTGGCTTTTAGAGGAAGAAATTTGGGAAGGTGGATGGTGGGAGAGGTGGTGAGGGAGCCCGGATCCCGCGGCTGGGTGTGCAGGTCCCCGGCGTTACAGGGCAGGGTGGACAGAGCAGCAGGCGAGCGCCGCGGGCGTTGGCCGAAGCCGCCTGGGCGAGAGGAGAGGAGACACCCAGGAAGAGTTAACCGCGGAGTGATGCAAGGGCTCTGGGCGTACTGGGAGCTTCGTGGGAGGCTGCTGGGAGGCTGCTGGCTCTGACGAGTGGGACGGGGCCGCTGCCGCTTCCCTTTTATGTAGAAGGGCAGGGCTTGAGCAGCCAATCCCACCGGAGCCGGGGAGCTCATAGGCGCGTGTCGTGGGACTCGCCGGCATTTCCTTCCCGCCGCTGCAATTAGCTCACTGCAATTAGCTCACGGGGCTCGCTCGCCTTCGCTTCCATTTCCTTCCCGGTCCGTCGGAGCAAGGCGGCCGAGGCTCCGGCTCAGGACCATGCTGTGCCTCTGTCTGTACGTGCCGGTGCTGGGGCAGGAGCAGGCGGAGTTTGAGTACTTTGAGTCCAAGGGGCTGCCGGCAGAGCTCAAGTCCATCTTCCGCCTCAGCCTCTTCATCCCCTCGCAGGAGTTCTCCACCTACCGCCAGTGGAAGCAGGTACGGCCGCGGCTGGGCGCCGCCGGGGGGCTCGAACGGCCCCGGGTGGCTGCTGGGGGGGGAGAAGTTCGTTAGGGATCCGCTCTAATAGCGGCACGGCCACGTGTGGGAGCACCGCGGGTGGGCTCCTGGGCTGACCTGGTTTAAGTCTGGTAGGAGCTCCGTGCTTCTCAGGCTGCTTAAACCAGTTGAAGTGACGCAATTTAAATAGGTTTAGTTGTTTTTTTTTCAAGCTGCGTGTTCCTGTGCTGAAATTAAAGGCCTCGCATCCTCTTCCTCTTCCTCCTCCGCGCGCTGCCGCGTCTGCCCCGCGTCCGGGAGCCGCAGCGTGGGGAGCGGCCGCGTGCTGCCGGGCGCGGAGCTTGTGCAAGAGCACTTCTCTGCCTGCTCAAGGCAGACTCAGGGACTCTGCCGAGCTCGGCTCCGTCTCACAGCCCGTGCTTGCCGCTGGTGTTTTCACGCCCGGGCAGCCGGCGGCGGAGCGGGGCGGGCTTTTTTGCGGGCACAGCCCCGGCTCTGCCGAGCTCTCGGATGCGTGGGGCCCGAGCATGCCGCAGGGCCACGTGCTGCGGGGGTGGCTGCGGAACGCAGCCGGGGAGCGGGTCTGGGTCCGCCTGCCCCATCGCTTCCCTGCTGGGAGAGCAAGGAGCTGCAGGCAGGCTTTCGGTGGCGGCTCCGGAGAAGATGCCGGAGCTCGGCGTTTGGGGGAGAGGACGGCGAGTTGCACGGTCACGGCCCCCGAATCGTTCCTGGCTGCCAGCTGGCCGGGGCTACGCCGCGAGGGAAGCCCTGGTTCGGCTGTCGGGGGCCAGCTGCAGCATGTGAGAGGGGTCGGGCTATCTATAGCCCGCGAGCGGTGCCTGAACTTTACATCAGTCATATGATAAGTGGCAGCTTAGCGAGACTGGGCACCCCTCAAAGGTCAGCGCGGCCGGGACGGCGCCGCCTTATTTAAAGCTCGTAAACGAGGAGGGAGAATCCTCGCAGCGTTAGGGCCAGGGGGACGAGCAAGGGGAAAGCAGAATTGTCACCGTGAAGTGTTCAGGAGTGAAACCGTTTCAGAATAGCAGTGAAATAAAAGCTTGGCTAATGGAGACCGGTGTCCAGAGGCCGGGGAAATACCGCCAGAAGCTTTAGGTTTCTCCATGACCTCTGAAGCCTAAATATCGAACAAAATCTTGGCGAATGGGGTCAGCCTGGTGTTGGGTCGTGCTGTAGAGCCCCCTTAACAGCCCACCTGCCGCCCACGTAAACGGTACGCGAATCACAACCAAAATACAGGCGGCGAAGCGGCCTGAACCACGCGGCGCTTTGTGCCGCTCGCTGACTCACGTTGGAAAGGGCTGGCAGAGGCAAGCGACCGAGCAGGGAGGGAAACGGGAACTCCCTGAGCCGCATTCTTGCAGCCCGGAGATCACCGCCCGTCAGCACGGAGCCACGCGCCCCCGGATAGCACGCTTCATCTGCTCTTGCCCCGTGCCGGAACGAGTTAATTCGTCGTTCGCCTTGTCCCGGATGGCTGACACGATCTAATCTTGATCCTAGCCTTGTCCCGCTAAGAACCTTTCCTCGTTCTTTGTGCTTCTCAGGGAAACTTGGGTGATTAAAGCAAGTAGCTCCGGGGTACTTAAGCCAGTTCGGAGGGGTTTTTATCTTCGGCCGTGTCCACTAGAGCCGGACGGGCCCTTTCTGGTCGCAGTTGGTTCTTGCCAGAGGTAGCTTACTGCCCTAAGTCTCGTATTAGGCACGAAATTCCTTCTCCTGCTGACTTTATTACTGAACTTTGGTGATTTTATGCAAATCCGGTTGCCACACACTTAATCCCCGCGGAAGCTCTCGAGCTGTCACGCAGGGTGTTAATCAAGACGTCGGGCTGCGATGAGATACCTGATACTGGCAGAGGATCCCCAGTAAAAGCGCGAGGCATTTCGTTTGCGTAACTCCCTTTGGAAGAGGGTTGCCTGGGAGCAGGTGGCTTTTAGACGCTTTGCTCAGATTTCTTTGAGGAACCGTCCTCATTCTGTCAGCTGCTTTCTGGGGGGGAAAAGCCGAAGTCAGGTGGGAAATAATGTTTTGATACGGGGCGAGAAGGGGCAGATCTGAGCTAACGAAGGAGCTGACAGTTTCTGGTTGTCTTCCGAACAGAAAATTGTGAAGGCAGGAGACAAGGACCTGGACGGACAGCTGGATTTCGAGGAATTCGTTCACTATCTCCAAGACCACGAGAAGAAACTGAGACTGGTCTTCAAGAGTTTGGACAAGAAGAACGATGGTAAGCACCTTTCCCTTGCTCACCAACAGACTTACTTCAGCTGGTCCTACACGTACCTGAGCTGAGGGCCGTATCTTTGCAGGCCGTATCGATGCCCAGGAGATCGTACAGTCCCTTCGGGACCTGGGAGTCAAGATCTCCGAACAGCAGGCCGAGAAAATACTGAAGAGGTAAGGAGCCAGCTGGTTCTTCTGTCCTTCTGAACGTGAAATCTTCGTGTTGAGAGAAGGGAAACCTGTGTCTCTGTACCCCGTACATACCTTCTGGCGACGTCAGCTCCTCCCTTTTTGCCTATTACTTTTCTTTTTGATTTTTTTTCAACGAATTAACACTTTAAATGCTGTAATGTGCTATGGGCAGTGACTGTTAGAACCTCTTATCTTGCTGGCCTGTCGTGGGGAAGGGCTCGCACCTGAGCTGGTTTGCGTTCCCGTCTGATGTCCTCCTACCCTGAGCTTGCTGCTTTGGAGAGGGGCTGTGCAGCTGCTCCTCGGAAATGCTGAGTGCGTTTTGCATGTGGCACTAACACGTTAACAACCACTTATCTGTGCTGTTTTTTTCCTCTTTCTTTCCTCTGCAACCTTCCCTCTGTCTGTTTGCCTGTGTGTCAGAATAAGGACGGGGCACTTCTGGGGTCCTGTCACCTAGTAAGTATTTTCTTCCCTTCAGTTGGGAAACTAGTTGGACTTTTTGGTAGGAGGGGGCACAGCGACTTCCGTGGTTCAGTTAGAGGGGAAGGAGGGGAGAAGAAGGGAGACCGCTTCTATCTCTGCAGTGGTTGGTGAAGAGATTTCCGAGCTTTGTCTTGTCTCTTTGGAAGTCTTTCAGCAGTTGCTTTGCAAAGCTTTTTCTGGCAGAGGCCTGAGTAATCAAAGGGAAGGGGAGGAGGAATCTGACACCCGGTGGGAGTCTGTGCTCATCGGATGATAAATCTTTTTAGCATGGATAAAAACGGGACGATGACAATTGACTGGAACGAGTGGCGAGACTATCACCTGCTGCACCCAGTGGAGAACATTCCTGAAATCATCCTGTACTGGAAGCACTCCACGGTAAGAAATGCTTCCTCCACAGCAGGTCCTGGTCTTTCCCCAGGTTCTCAGTCAAAGCCATGACCCCCCAGGAGCTGCTATCAGCAGTCTCTATCGTTTTCTTTATGGTTCAGTAGCTGCCTGGTAGCCCTGGAAGCCCAGTCGCTTCCTGTCCTGTCCTCTTATCGTGCCACCCATCACAGGCACTGTTTCTGGAGCCTCTGGCACGGGTGGTAACTGCTTCCTGCAAGAAGATGAGTATGTGCACTTGTCTTCTGCCTCTGAGAGCTTGTACCGGTGGCCAGCTCCTGCTAGTTCAGAACTTGTTGAGAGGAGGAACTGACGTGACAGGCAGCCGTCCTTCCTGGAGATATTTCAGGGTGTGTAAATACCGCGTAACGAGATTAAACTGGCTGGGAGCTTTGAAGGTTCCAGTGAGGCTCAGCTTTTTCCCTACGCAATTGCCCGCGGTGGATCATTTTGTTCCTTATCCCGATCCACAGTACCTTAATGCAGACGAGTGTTTAGCAGTTCCCAGCTCCCCAGACAGAAGTCTTCTAAATGTAAGCTACCCTTTGACATGCTCTGGTGCTGGCTGTCCCGCTGGTCAGACACAACAGTTACTGGTTACAGATAAGCTGCTGACTTGGAGTGAGCATATTCATTGCTTCAACACTTAGCACTGATAAAGAGCAATAAAACTTTGTCAAGATTGCCAGCTGATAAAACGTTTCTCAACACCGTATGTTTTTGCAGATCTTTGATGTCGGAGAGAATTTGACTGTCCCTGATGAGTTCACAGTGGAGGAGAGGCAAACGGGGATGTGGTGGAGACATCTGGTTGCAGGTGGAGGTGCAGGTGCCGTGTCCAGAACCTGTACAGCTCCCTTGGACCGCTTGAAAGTGCTCATGCAGGTATGGAACAGTCCCAGTTTGAATAGCCAGGCGGATTCCTTTAATATTCCTGCCAAAGTGATGCCTAGGAGATGATGATGATGTTCATTAACAGTACAGCACTCTGCCTGGGATCAATGCTGTTGCTTCTATATTGGCATTTTGGAAATCTTTTTGGGCTATTTGAATGATCGAAGTCATGTCAGCAAGTGATTCTTCAGTGCATAGAAAAGACAGAAGATTTCAGGAGGTGAAAACTGTCCGTAGTTGGAGAGCTCTGTAGTTCAGAGCCCTGGAAGACTTGGATTTGGGTGAAGCAGGTTCAAGTTCTTTTCCCACGGGAGCTGAAGTGGTGGTGGGGATCAGCAGGCACAGCAGGTATTCTGTGCAAGTGTTAGGTGTTATAAAGGCATTGCAAAAACATGATTTTAGCTTGCACCTGCTCCTGAGCCAGCCGAGAAGTCTGTTCTGTGTAGCTGGCCCTGTTCTAGGTACGGCAGTTGCCTGTTTAACCCTTCCCCGCATTCCAGAAAGGAGATATTGATTAGATTCGTTAGCTAACACTGGACTTTTCAAAAAGGAAGAGAAGCTTGCTTTTCTGTTATAGAAGTTAACTGGAAGGGATTAAAGCCTTGGCAAATCCCTGGGTAAATAAAAAAAGTGCCCTTTTGTCCCTGGATTACGGAAGAACGTAACGCTGTCGTAATCAGGCCTGGAACTAATCCAAGCTTGCTCTCTGCCAGGTTCATGCCTCCCGCAGCAACAACATGTGCATTATTGGCGGTTTTACCCAAATGATCCGAGAGGGTGGACCAAGGTCGCTGTGGAGGGGGAATGGCATCAACGTGTTGAAGATCGCACCGGAATCTGCCATCAAGTTCATGGCCTACGAGCAGGTGAGTGAAGGAGCACGGAGGAGTCTGGCTGCAGAGGGGTCTGTGGAAGGACAGGACGAAAAAAGAGCAGCTGGGACAGTCAGTGATCCTCAACGCCTTTCTTTTTGGCTTCTGCAGATCAAGCGATTCATTGGCACTGACCAAGAAATGCTGAGGATTCACGAGCGGCTGTTAGCCGGCTCCCTGGCTGGGGCCATTGCGCAGAGCAGCATCTACCCGATGGAGGTGAGGCCATGGGGCTGCCGGCCCATCCCTCGCGGGGTGGCGGCGAGGTGCTGAGACGAGAGCTTATCGCAGAGCTGGTGTTCTGCCCTTCTCTCTGAGAACCCCTTAGTTAAGCCGATGCCAGGCAATACTGCTCACATGATGCCTGCTGTAGTCCTGAACATCCTGCTCTTGAGAACGTTGTCTGTACTTCTTCTCCTGTTGGTTCTCCTGTGTCTTCATGGCATTTGTTGTTGTCTTCCAGGTTCTGAAAACACGGATGGCTCTAAGAAAGACGGGACAATATTCGGGCATGTTGGATTGTGCCAAAAACATCCTTTCCAAGGAAGGAATGGCTGCCTTCTACAAAGGCTACATCCCCAACATGCTCGGAATCATTCCATATGCTGGCATTGACCTGGCAGTCTATGAGGTATGGAGCCTTTAATAACCCCTTTGTGGGGCTGTGCTGCTGGTATAGCTTTATCACTGTCAGACCTGTCAGCTACTACAGGAATTAAAATAACTTTTCAAGGCTTTCCTGATCAGCCTTAAGGGTACAGGTGGATTTTTACTCAGAGTGGCCTGAATGACAATCCAGTACAATGATCCTCCTTTCATAGTTGGCATCATGCAAGATCCCTTCTTTTTTGGAGAGAATTACAGCAGAAAATTGAAGGAGGGTTTTTCCCAGGCCCCTGAAGTAGCAGTAGCTAAAAAAAACCACCTGAGAAGCCTGGTTGAAATTGCACATGCCTCCCTGGGCCTTTATGCCAGATTTTTTATATAACTTGATACTCGTGATTGCTTCTTCACTAACGTCTAGCTTGTTCCTTCCAGACACTAAAAAATGCCTGGTTGCAGCGCTACGCTGTCAACAGTGCTGACCCTGGAGTCTTTGTTCTCTTGGCTTGTGGCACCATTTCCAGTACCTGTGGACAGCTCGCCAGTTACCCGCTGGCTCTTGTGAGGACACGCATGCAGGCCCAAGGTGAGAACTTCGGGGAACTCTGTGGTGTGTGAACTCCTGCCGTGGTCTCTGGGCAGGGTAAAGGTCTGCTGGTGGCAAACATTGCAAAAACAGCCTTCACGGGCCCGTGCAGCTGAGCAGTAGGCTGTTTGCCATGCTGCAAGAGGACAGTGGACTTTGCGCTGCCCTCAGCACCTCGAGTCAAGCACCGCCAGGACAGAGCAGTTCTGTTTTGCTCACAGTAGGAACTGGGGCAAAGGGCATCGGCAGAGCAGTTTGGGAGAACGGCTGTGATGTGCAGCACAGGCACGGCTTGAGAAGTTAGGTGCTGTCCTCCTTAAAGCACCTTTGGTCTGTGAACGTCCACAGGAAGCGCGTGATTCAGAACTGCTCTTTGAGACGGGTGTTATCTTAGTGTTTTGATGACACGGGCTGCGTTGCTTACTGTGTCTTTTCATGTTGCAGCTTCTGTGGAGGGCGCTCCTGAAGTGACGATGCGGGGACTGTTCAAACACATTCTGAAGACAGAGGGAGCATTTGGTCTTTACCGGGGTCTGGCCCCGAACTTTATGAAGGTGATCCCGGCCGTAAGCATCAGCTACGTGGTGTATGAAAACTTGAAGATGACTCTGGGTGTGCAGTCACGGTGACCAGGAGATGCTGAGGACTTTGAACTCTGAAATCTTGGGGTGTAATCCCAAGACGTATAGCCATCTCTCATTCTGTGAATGTGTCGACACTAAGCTGACTAAGCAAAGCTGTGAAATCTCAGATAGTTTGTGAGTCAGTAAGGGGAGGGGAGCTTCTGGTGTCCTTTGCCATCTTGCTACTCAGAGCTCTATGTAAACCATCGGGTGGTCCGTTTCGTTGGGCCTTTTGGGAGACCAGGAGCCGAACTCCTGGCACGATCTTAAGGCGTGAGTTGCTGAGGTCAAAGTAGCAAAGATTTGGGGAACAGTCTGCTTTCAGCATATGACGTGTACAGAGCTGTTTGCCTGCAGATGAGCACCTTCTGACTTGCTGAAAGAGCTTCTTTTTCCATTCAGTTGTTTAACTTCCTACCTGTTGTTTAAATTTGTACAAACCTTGTGTAGGAGCTGCTGCCACACCGGGCTTGTCGTTATGTTTACATATGTTCCTTTGGGTAGGAGACATTCATGTTCTGCTTCCAAGACTTGACATGAAACGTAACTTCAAACTATACTGGTTTTGAGGGCTGGTGGGCAGTGGTTTATCCGGTCAGGCTGAATGTTACTTAGGCCAGCCTGATGAAGGATTAGGATTATTTATTTTTGATAGGTTTAAGTGTGTCTCATAAATCCACTAACAAGATGCACTTACTAACAGAAGCAGCAGACTAGAGCCTGCATGCCTGTATCCTTTGCATGCCGGGATTGGCTTGTCTTATACTCAGCAGGGGCTTGGAAAGGGGAAGGCTAGAGAGTCCTCGGTGGACTGGCACCTTGATGCATGGCTTTAGTGAATAAACGACAATACTTCACAGCTCCTGTGCAGTTGTGCTCCCAGCACGACAAGAGAGCCCCTGTGCAGCATCGCATGGACCTCTGAATTCCATTCTGCCTGGTGCCAAGGGTAGCTGATGGACCTTTCCAAACCCAGTGCCTCCGCTGCTATCTATCTCTTTAGACCTCTTTGTAGATTGATGTTCAGGTTTGCATTAGCGGGATGGAGTCCCCAAGCCGGAAGGGTCTGTTGTGGGAAGGGGTGTTAGGGAGAGGGGCTGGTTGTCACTGGGAGAGGTGAGCTTTCAGTCCCGAGGACGTGCTTGCTTTTCTTTCAAAGGGTGCTTTTCATAAGGCTAAGGGAAAGAGTTGGCTTTAAAATTTCTCTGCATTTTGGGCTACTTTAGTTGATAGGATCTGGCTTCTGAGGCCTGGGAGATCCTCATCCAACTTTTTGTTTTGGGCAAGATGGACCAGCGTTGCATTCCACTGTTTTACTGCTTAAAGCATATTTATTTTGTATTTATTTGAACAGAGTTATGTCAGACTATTTTTATAGACTTGTTTAAATATTGTTACTGTGCTTGTATTTCTCCTGTTTTAAAAAGTTCTCTATTTGTTCTCTTACATCACACAGCTGAGTCGTGGGGAGGACGCTAAAGTCACTAGCGTACCTTCCCTTTGGGGCTTGAGCTGCCTTTCCCCAGCCCGGGGTTGTTGCTGGAGGACCTCAGCCCAGAGAAATTCTGTAGCAGGATGCCATAGGAGAGAAGGGAGCTGGTGAGGAAGCAGGGATGAGGGCAGAGGGTGCACCGTGAGGCCCGCCTTAGTTTGGGATTGCCTCTGTGCACGGGTGAAGGGATTTCGGGTGGATGGCTGAAGTTGGGAAGTAGAAGGTCTGTGCATGTTGGGTGTCACAACAGCTAATTGAGAGCGATCTTGGGGAATCTTTAAGTAAAAGGGGAGGGGGGAGAAATCTCAGGGACTAAAGAAAACACAAGTTTCTAGAGAGATGGGAGGAAACTTGCCCTTGGACCCAAGCTGCTGCAGTTGTGCTTTGAGGCTGAATCAGCAGATCCTGCCGCTGAGCCACTGCTCTCTACGTGCAAATGGACACTGGGGAGAAGTGCCTGAGAAGCTGGAAAAGGATTTGTTAGCACTCAGCAGCTGCTTTTCTGCTGACAGATTTTGCTTCACGGAGAATCTTCCAGGTGAGGCTCGCTGCCTTGGCTATCCAGTGCTGTCAGTAGTTAGCCGTGGGAATCTAAGCGATCTGGGTTAGTGATAAGATTTTTTCCCACCCCCCCCTTAATTTTTTTTTTTTTTGAGATCTATTGTAAATTTTGCAGTGGCTCCTTCCTACCAGTGTGGCCTAATGGAAATATGAATATCAGAATGCAAAAATCAATGCAAAATGACAACCATCTTTGTAGCTGTAACCACAAATTGTTATTATGCAAATCTAACTCGGATTCTTCATGTAGGGAACAGTCTGCTAATAAAGGTCTGTCAAAGAGATGCCTTGTGTCTGTCTCTCTTTCTCGATATGGCTTGTTGGTGCTGTCTGGGGCCAGACTAGGATGGCTTTTACCAAGGATGGTGATGCTGGGAATGGTTTTCCCTACAAGGACCTGGGAGAACAGAATTCTTAAAGGGAAAAAAGAAAAAACTGAGATCAAAAGTAATGGTGGATGGCTCAGAAACACTTGGCTATGGTTAGCTTAGCTCTGAGTGCTGCTGGAAATCTTCCTCATCCGTTCAGTGTCCGTAACTTGTTCAGAGGAGTAAGAGTCCTGGAAAATCTGGAAACTGCAGTCTACGTATGCCCCTGAAGGAGCAAAGGAACCTTGAAGGACTTCTAAGGTTTTCAAAAGAAAGTTTTTTTTTTGTTTTGTTTTTTTTTCTTTCCAATTTATGTCTAAAACAACAACAACAAAAAACAACTGAGCTATTGAAGGTGAAGGTCCCAGGAAACAGCTAAATCACAGGGCACTTGCCCTACCAGCAAACAGAACTCTCTGTGGGGGCCATGCTGGGGTTGGTTCTTATGTCACCGATTATAATTCAAGGCTTTTATTCATCTATAACTCTACTTATAAAGTGTTGGCCCTTGCAATCTGAGGAGCTGCTTTCCAGCGGTGTCAGCTTTGCTCGGCTGAAGACATCCCAACCTTCTCTGCCCCGCGGCTCCTGGCAGCACCCATCTCTGCTGTCCTCTCCTGCCCTTCAGCTGGCTGGCTCTGAGGTGGGGTGTTAAGATTTTGCCACAAGCTGATAAAGATGCAAGAAGCAAAGCCTGGCCAGGTACCTGAGACCTGAGGGAACATGCTTATTTCAATCTGTAAAACCCAGTTTTGCTACAAGAAATTGGGCCAAAAGCCCAAGTGAAATGCTCCCCAGCATGTGCTGCCTTGCAGGGTAAAGGCACCCTGGTGGCACTGCGGAGGGGCTGGGCTCCTTGCTGTGTGCCAGCAGCTTGTCCTTTTCCTCCTTTTTAAGGCAGAGATATTTTCAGTGCTTAATTACTAGGTTCGAGCTGAGGCTGAATTACCTCCCAGCCATGCAGCAACTACTTGTGCTTTTTTTAACCTTCCCTTACCGTCACAAACACGGAGCAGCAGTGCTGCGCTCCCCCCGGTGAAGCCATGATGAGGGAGATGAGGGGTGTCTGTCAGCACCGTACCCCAGCACCGTGCCGAATTTACAGGAATATGAGGAATTGTGCCATTTTTCTGTGGAGGAACCAAAAATCCCGTGGGCCTGGGTTAGCACCCCCAGCTCCACCAGTGTCACCGCAGCTGGGCGTGATCCTTGCTGTGAGTGCTGGGGAGCTCCAGCCTGGCCCAAAGGGATGAGAAGGAAGGGTTGCAGCAGCCGGGCTCGCTCTGGCAGGAGTTGGGTGCTGCTTCCAGCTAAACCTCATCTTCCTCTTGGCCCATAGGTTGAGGAGAAGTTTCTGGCCTCATGGATTTCAGTTATGCATCAGATGCTTGGCACGCTCCTATGAGTGGTAACTGATTGCCCTCTTCTGGTTAGCCTCCATCACTGCTTTCAGTGCTACCTCTCCAGAGGAGCCCAGCTCCCAAACCCGGGCCTGGAGCACGCCATGTGAGGCCGAGAGGCCACGGCCGCCCCGTGTGCCTCGTCCTGCAGCCATGGGCGCTCGAGGCTGGCTGTTCCCAAACACCAGGCGAGGGACACACGAGGCACATCGGGCGCTCGATCTCTTTTTTGCACTCCTGAGCCCCAACCTCTCGGCAATGAATGGTGCCGTGTTGGAGTGGAGCATTTATTGATGCTGGTTCATCGTGCTCCTGGCCCCGCTCGGTGGCGGTGGTGCTGGGCCTGTGGCCGGGGGGGCTGTGCCTCGGGCGCCACCATCTTGGGTTTCTTCCACTTGACACAGCTCCTTCAAAACAACCATAAATGAATAAATGGATAAATGAAACTGCCACAGCATCAGGAGAGAACATACTGAAGGAAGAAGTTTGTTTATCTTTTTTGTTCTTGTCAGCTGATTATCATTCTAAATGGGCACAGAGAAGAAGTGCTTTCCTGTGCTGCCCAAAGCACAAGGCAATATCAGCTGCTGCTGTTTTCTACACCTGAGCCCTGAAGAAACCAGGTTTCTGGAGCAAAGCTGTGCTGTATCAGTACACTGCACCAGCTCACTCAGTAAGCAGGCCCTGAGGGAAAGGGGGATTCAAGCTTCATCAGAAATAAGCTAAAAGCTCGTGCCACCTGCGTGCTCAGAATTGCCCTGGCTCACATTCTCCTAACACCTGGGGCTGACGCAGCGACGCCCCAGCCTCTGCTCACCTGTGGCTCCTTCAGCCCAAGGCCTGCATTACATTTGTTTTCCCACTTTCAATTCACTTCAGCCCTGGTGTCCATGCATCTCAGCCCAGCACAGAAACCTCTGCTGGCTGCCATCTCCAGATGTGCCATCTGAGGACACATTGCTCAGGCACATTCCCCTCGCCTGGGCTTTCTCAAAGCCCTTCCATTTTGCCCAAATATCAGCGAGAGTCCCCACACCTCCGTGTCCCCTCGTCAGCAGCTGGTGAGCAGGGGCCGTGCCCAGTCCCAGGTGCTGCTCATTGCCTGAGCAGTCCAGCACCTCCCTGCCACCTCCGGGGCTCAATGTAGGCTGTCTGTCCCTCTGTCCCCTGTCTGTCCCCTCCCCGGTTTGTGTGAAGCTGTGGGAGACCCTCTGCAAGGGAAGCTGGGGCGAGCATGGGGAAGGCAGGTGGGTGCTCCTTAGCCTGGACAGGGGTTGGGGTGAGGGTTAGCCCTGCTAAACTTTTGGGTGGAAAACAGGAGGGAAAAGCTCTGTTTGTGTAGGGAGCACTGTTGGTCAGCGGCACTGACCCCTCCATCAGCAGCAGGAGGGGTATTTGGGGCTTTTGTCCCAGATGTCCTGGGCTTTTGGGACTCAGGGCTGGATTCCTAAGAGGAGCCCTCGGTACTCACAGCCCCAGTTTCAGAGCACCCTGAGCTTTTTTCAGTTGAAGTGAGGCTGTGGTGTGCCCAGTGGCACGAGCCCCTTCAGCCCCGTGCTGCAGCTCCCAAGGGCCATGTCTGCTGCTGAGGGTGAAACATGAGGAGTTTGGGGGAAAAACTGGGGTTCAGGGATCCCCTCTGGGCAGGTGGAGGTGGCTGCAGTGAGTCACCCCAATTCCCTGAGGGGCAGGAATTCACTTTGTGGAGCTGCGGCTCTGTGGGCTGTAAATTGTGGTTGCTGTTGGGGAAGCACATCTGCATCTGCCTGGGGAAGTGAGGGCACACACCTGCCTCCATGGCGCGTACACAATCTCCCCTTCGCTGAGACCCAGGTGCTGGGCGTGCTGGGTGAACTCGTCCCTCTGGGCCTTGCTCACGGTCTGATTTCGGGCTGAAAAGCAAAAGCGTTTGCCAGGTGTTAACACGGGTTGGGAGCCACACATGGCCCATCGTGCCTCCTCCCTGCTGCGTTTCGTGCCCTCCCCTTGCTCCCGTTAATGCTCATTGTGGAGGTGCTGGGGTCCCTCACTCCCACCTGTCACAGCCAGCCTTGGACGTTGTTTTTTTTTTTGCCCCCTCCTTGTTCCCACTTCAGCTGCTTGCACAATAGTTTCTCACGCTCCTGGGGTGTTCGGAGGGATGTGTGCCCCAGGCAGGGACCGAGGCAGGTTTATGTTTGCCAAAGGTGGCTTTGGACTTCCTTAAGCAATTGCTCTGCAGCCTGAAAGGGCAGCGGGGAGCTTTATCGTGGTCTGATGTGCTGCTTTATGGGGCTGTGTGTGGGGCTGGCCGGCTCCGCATGTGCCGGTGCTGCAAAGCCACGTGCTCTGCCCCGGGAGGTAAGCACTGAAAAATCATGGTTGGCTTGAAAATATTGAGATTTCACGATGATATCTGTGGTGTTATGTATGTGCTTCCTGTTCTTTGAATATTTATGGCGTAACTGGGTTTTGGCTTTAACTTGTTCTTTCTGCTCTGCCCAGAGATTTAGGATTAATGGGATTCTGAAATATCCCCGTGACCCTGGCATGGTGGCTGGAGGAAAAATCACAGATGGTTGGTGGAACTGCACTGCCATGCGTGGTTAGCTGGTGGTTCTCAGTGCATCATTTGGTGTTGGGTGGCAGCTTGAGGTTACTTTAGGATGGAGTTCACGTACCGTAGAGATACAGCGCTGAATACGTCCTCTCCTTCTGCAGTTGGTGCTGGATGAGTAAAACGTCCTCAGAGCTGAGGTTCAGCAGCGTCCCCACGGTCTGATGGGTCTTGGCTTCGAGAGAGCAGCGCAATTTGGGGAGCGAGAGCTGCGTTAGTTCCCTGAAACGTGCCACAAATGTTCCCCTCCGTTCCCAGAGGGATTGTGAAATAATTTGGAAAACAAGGCGGCCTCCTTCCTCGTCGGAGGGGGCAGGTTTGTTCCTTGTTCCCGGCACGGCATTGCTTCATGGCCTTTAGTGCTGCCTCATGCGGCCGTGCCGTGTGCCATGAGCCGGCAGTGGGGTGGGCTCGGTGCCCGCCGGCGGGGCCCTGCCATCGTGTGGGGCTTACCGAGGCTCCAGACCCACAAAGCCATCCCGAAATAAAAATGTGTGGGCAATGCAAGGCATCGACCCGTGCCCTTCTGAAACACGGACTTAACCGCAGCCCCGTGTATTGTGCCGCCGCTCACCGTGCTTCACCAGCGCCGTGCCACCACCATCAGGGAGGTGGAAGTAGGTGGAGTTGCTGGAGAGACAGCGGCCGCCCCTGCGGAGAGGGGGAAACGAGGCAGAGCCGTGGTGCTGAGCCCCCCCTGCCCAGCCAGGCGGGCACCGAGCCCGGCCCCACCGTGGGGACCTCAGCAGGGAACAACACGGGGGGACCGGTGGCGTTGCAGGGCCCCAGGGAGGGTTTGTCTTTGCCTCCCATGTCTATGGAGCAGGCAGGGGTGAGGGCAGGTCTCGGTTTGGCTAAGCTGGGGGCTGTGGGAGTAAATTAAGATCTGAGGAAAGAAGGGGGTGGGAGAGCGTGCAGGGAGCAGCCACGAGCCGCTCCTTGGAAAAGACAATCTGAAACCGTGCCCACATCCTTCTGGAGAGGCAGGGCACCAAGGGCTGATGCTAACACCCACGGGGGGACAGGAGGAAGGGGTCGGGGACCGGCGGGGGTGCGGGTGTCTCACGCGGCCACGTGCTGGGTGACGAGCAGCTCCTGCCCCCCGGCGCCGGGCTCCACGCGCAGGTGGCCGTGGTCGATGAGCAGCAGCTCCAGGAGGTGCTGGGGCAGCTGGGCGGCCCCGGCCACGTACTGCCACGTCCCCAGCAGCTGCGGGAGAGGCTTGGTGCGGTGGGGGGCTCCCTGCCCGGCCCCCCCAGTGCCCAGACCTTCCTTACCCCCGGGGCCGTCGCATTGGCCGGGCTCCGCGGCTGTTCAGGCTCACATGGAGCAGCTGCAGTGGGCAGCAGCGCTGTGAGGACGAGGATGGCGGCGATGCCGGCCGGTGCCATGGCTGCCTGAGGGAGAGGAGCGAGCGAACTGGACAGACGGATGGACGGATGGACAGACGCTGCTCACTTGGGTGTTTGCTTTTGCAGCGCGGCTGCGCGCAGCAGGGGCTGTGGTGGCGCAACGGCGGCCTTTGGGGAAATGGCCCCGGTGAGGGCCGGGTGCCCGGCCCCAGCTCAGGGCTCTCACTGGCTGGGCAGCATGGGGAGGGCGATGCACTTCCCGCGTTTAGAAGTGAAATCTGACTGAAATTTCCCCGTTTCACCCCCTCCTGTAGTGGCTCTGCAAGCGAGGAACTGGGCTGCTTGCCAGGGCACAGGCGACGTTGCTGCCTCATGCCAGGGCACAGGGCTTTGGGGGGGTGAGCTGTGCTCAGCACAGCGGGGCTGGGATGGCCTCCGGAGACTGCCCAGCCTCCAGCCACAGGCCAGGGACTTTTCCTGTGCCTCGTGTCCAGCTGGCAGCTCATGGCAATGCTGCCTTGGTGCTGTTCCTCACAGGAAAACTTCCTTGGAGTCTGCTCTGAACGCTCCTTATTTGTCCTGCTTGGTGGCCCCTTTGTGCCGCCACATCTGTTTCTTGCTCCGTGCCCTCACCCCTGGGCAGGGCACAGCTCGGGGTCTGGCTCTGTTCCTGTTTGTGCCCTGTCCCCAAGCCCCACGGGCCGGCCCTGCTGGTGGCTTTTCCTCCCCCCTGCCCTGCTCAGAGGCACTTGGAGCCTCAGCTTCCCCAGTGAGCCTCGGGGCTGCTTATGGACACGAGCTTGTGGGTTAGGTCCTCCCAGCCCCTAAATCCCTGGGGTTTTGTCTGGCACTGGAGACAGGGTCCCAGCTGGGCACCCACATGCGCCCCATCCCGTGTGTGGGTGCAGTCTGCACACACGGGCGCAGGGAAGGCACACAGCAGGCGGGTGTCACACAGGCTTTATTCCAGCTCGGCGTGAGAACAGAAAAGCTGCAAATCCCTTGTGGGACGGGCACGGTGTGGGTCCTCTGTTGGAAGAAAAAAACTCGCCGGGACCTCCCGAGGCTGAGCCGAGCGCTGGGGGACGTCCCCACGCAGGGGCTGGGGACCACGCGCGGAGGGGATGCGGGCTCACTCCTGTTACACCTCTGCGGTGCCTTCGTCCTTCTCCTTGCCGTCTGGGGGACAGGCGTCCTTGGGGAGAGGGGACAGGAGCTTGCACCCAGCCAGGCACGCAGTCCCGGGGCACCCCGTCCCACCCGCGGGTCCCTACCTTCGGGGAGGTGACGAAGGTCTCCTCCTGCGTGAAGCCGAGGCAGCGCAGGTGGGCCCGGAACTCCTCCAGGTGCTCCTTGCTCACGTTGGGCGTCCGCGCTGTTGGAAAGGTGGTGTAAAAAAAGGGTGAAAAGAACGGGTTTGGGGGTGCTCCCCCTGCAGCCTTGCGGGGCAGCGTGCTCACCCGAGAGGCTGAGGCCCATGAAGGACCCCTTGCTGTGCTTCAGGACCAGCAGCTCCTTGTCGGTCTTGATCAGCTCGGCCATGGACGTCTCCTGCCCCTCCACTGGAAGACACGGGGAGCATGGGGACAACCGCTGGTGAGTGGGATGAAACTGGGGACAGGAGCATCCCCCAGTGTGCGGGGCTGGGGGTGTAACCCACCCCCAGACCCATGTGTAGGTGTAGGGGAGGTGTGGCGGGGCAGGGGGTGCTGTTCCTACAAAGGGCAGTTTTGGGGGACGTGTGCCGGGAGGGGCTCAGCAGGGTGCTGCCTCTGGGGGCTGCGGCCTTACCGTGCACCAGGGTGGAGTTGTGCCGGAAGATGAGGATCTTGCTGGCGTTCCTCACCACACACGTCTCGTTCCTGGGGAAGCAGCGAGGTGAAACAGGGCACACCTGCCCCAAATAAACCTGAGGAGGATCCTTGGGTGCGGCCCCCTCCCTTGCTTCCCCTAAGCTTGAGGTAAGGCAGCCAGCAGTGGGCTGCAGCACTTGGATGAATGTGGGATACCAGCTCCCAGCCCCAAATTTAGTGTTGAAAGGTAGCAGGGTAGGCACTGGGGTGGCTGCTGCCACTCGTTTTTCCCCCACCATAGCAGGACCAGAGCCCCAACCCCAGCCTGGGATGGCTCCGACCTGTGTCCGCTGCCCTGGGGACGTCCCAGCCCACCCCCACCCCATCCTTACAGCCGCAGGGTCTCGGTCACGTTGAGCTCATCGTCGTGGCTGCCGGGCAGGAAGGTGAAGGTCGCGTACTTCAGCTCCTTCATCTCGGCCACGTGCGGGGGGTAGGTGGAGGCGCCCATGATGTACACCCAGTGCCCCAGCAGCTGCCGACAGGAGCAGAGCGTGGATTTGAGGACTCACTTCCACCGGGGATGAGTCCTGGGTGCGAGGGATTTTAGGAACCACGGGTGTCACGGCTTACCCCAGCCACCGTCTCGTTGTCCATGACGGCCAGGGCGAGCGGGGCGCAGGCGTGGGGCTCGTCCGCGTGGGCATGCACCAGCCCCACGGCGAGGACGGGGAGGAGGCAGGGCAGCATCGCCGGCACCGTGCGGGGCTGGGGGGGCTGCGGCGAGGCTGCTGCGCGGGTGGGAAGTGGCCGCCCGCCGGCACTGTTATATACGGCCCCGCCGCAGCCCCAAGGTGCTTATTTAACCGCTGGGCTGTTTGCTCAGGCATGAAGCAATAGCAGGTGAGTGGAATTGAACTGGCAGAAGAGTGCATTTTTTTCCGGCAGAAAAGGTGAAGAAAAAAAAACCAGATGCATTGCACCACGACGGGCTTTTGTTCTCGGAAGCCATAACTCACCCTGCAGGTGGCGGGCCGGGCACGCTGCGGGCTGCAGGTGTGTTTGTGGAGTGCCGTGGGGCAGCGAGTGCCACTGGGGGCTTTTGTACCTGCCCTGCCAGGGCAAGCAAACACCTGCCCACGGCCTTTGCCTTTAAACCAAAAAAAAAAAAGACTTTTTTTGTTAATTATCCCTCCCCTCTTGCTGCTCCTCTCGGCCCAGCCTTGGGTTGCTAGTGCAGCCCCTGGGCCGTGGTGCTGGTAACGGTGCCCAGCACTTGGGTCTGACCCGCGTGGGAGTGCTGGGACCGGGCTGCCAAATCCGGGCTGGGGCACAGGACGAGGGCACGAGCAGCAGCGTTATACGAGCTGGGTGGTGGGCACACAACTTGTGCGTTAGATTTATTTATTCACTCTGTTTTCTCCCCCGACCACAAGCCATGCGTACCAGAAGCAGCCCCAGGGCTGCGGCCCCCACATGCCCTGACACAACCTACAAGGAGCTGGGCAGTGAGCAAGAAGGCGCTTTCCAAAGTCACCTCGGAGCCGCTGAAGTGTTTTAGGTTCAGCAAGGAAAAGAAGTTCGTCTCTTGTCCCCACCACCCTTTCCTCTTGCTCCCCAGCCCTGTCAGGGCAGGGATGATGATGAGAAATGTGCTGGTGGCCACGGCAGGGGACGTGTGGTGGTGGGGAGCTGTGGGGGCACAGCCTTGTCGTGGGCTCGACATTGCCCTGAGGGCTGTGTGGGCACTGCTGTGGGAAGGGGATTTGGGGGATCCCCTGGGATGAGGACCTGGGTGGACATGGACCTGGATGTGGAGCCTGCTCCCTGCACCCAACACCATTTCCTGAGAAAAAGTTAAAAAGAACAAAGAAACCACAAACATAAAAGTCCAATTTCGTTGCCTCAGTTTTAAATATTTATTTGAAGTCCAAAAAAAAAAAGAAAAAAGAGAGAAAATTAAGAAGAAAAGGGAAAAATAAAAAAGCGTAAATGAGAACAGACGGTAACTGCAGCCGGGAGCAAACACACGGGCAGCGGGGCTGGGGGTGAGGTATCTGTGAGCGGGGCAGAGCGCGGAGGGTGAGGTATTTGAGACGGATCCTGTTAACCTGTGTCCATGGTGGTTGGCAACCAACCAGCGGGCAGTAGTAAAAAAGAATACACCAAGAGAGACGCACATATATTTCTTTTTCTTTTTTTTTTTCCTCAAAAAAATAAAATCCATAGTCCGTACGAGACATGAAAACTCCAAACAGGCACTGAAGCGTTTCCGATACAGTACAGCTCCGGTTACATCAATATTATTCCTTATATAGAATTAACGGTTACCATAATTATCCTCTTTAAAAAAAAAATCCTCCAAATTTACATACAGAGACTAGATTTCTACAAAACTTAACAAAAGAAAACCCCTCCAAGCCCGGCCGGGGTCTGGAACCGGTCCCATCCTCTCAGTCTCGGCAGAGGGGCCCGGACAGAAGGGTGCAGAGCTGGGTTTAAATACGCGCTGAGCCCGGGGAATCGCTGCGCGCGGAGCCGCCACGGCCACGGCTACAGCAAAACGAGTGAGTGACCTGGGAGCCGGCCCACGCAGCGCCCTGAGGCTTCATCCTGCAGCGGCTGCGGGTGAGCTGGAGCCCTTGCTCTCCTCCCAAAGCAGTGAAGTGCTGGGTTAAAAAAAAAAGAAAAAAAGAAAAAAAAGAAAAAGGCAAATTTGCTTTTAAAACAGCCTGTGAGTTATTTTGGATGCGCTTCGAGTTGTCGCATGGGATTGGCATCCGTGGCGATGCAAAGATCCCGTTAAAGGTGTTTCTCTGATTTAGCCGTAGATCGCGACCGCCTCTCTTCCTAGAGATGGTCCTGTGGGCTTTTTTTGGGTCTGTGGCAAGACACTGTAGCACCTTCACAACCTTAAATAAAGTCATATATATAAAATAACACACTTTTTTTTTAAGAGCACCAGAGATTTCACAGTGAGAGGTAGAAACAAATCAGACAAACCCATCCTCTCTCTCTATTTTAGCACCAATCTCTTCCCCTCTCCTCCTTCCATTCCCCTCTTTCAGCTTTGGGACTCTCCCCTACCCCACCAGCACGCCTGAGAAGGGACGTTGGTTCACCTCACCCATGGAAGGAGGAAAGTAGTTTTTTTTTTTTTTTTTTTTTTTCTTTTTCTTTTTGCTTTAAATAATATAATATATATATTTTTGTTTCTTCTAATATTGCACATCAAAATGCTTCCGGTACGCAGAGCAGCCAGATTCGACTTGCGGCTCCGCCTGGCAGAGCCCGATGCAGCGCGTGGCCGTCCGGGAGCGACGAGCTCTGCGAGGGAAGCTCTATCATCTTTTAATTACTTTTCAATGGAAAGAACATTTGGTAGCTCAGGAACCAGGTAAGAGAAAAATGGGGGGGAAGAAAAAAACAAACCCACACGCTGCAAGTTGCTTGAGGTTTCTCTCAATATTTTCTTTGGTCATGGAAAAAGCTTTGTGTGTGGAACCGCTTGCGACACCTAGTCCCCTGATCCCTTTTCACTGGTCACGTCCCAACTGACACCCGCTTCCCCACATCCTTCTTATTCCTCCTTTCCACAACCTGCTGAGTTCAGTAGATCACGGGTTCTTTGAGACCTTGAGCCAAAGGCTAGAGCAAGAGTTGACCCAAAAGACACAGCCCAGCTGTCCTTGCTGCAGAGAGGTGGGAGATGCTGTGTGAAGACGTTGGCCAAAAGTGGGGTCAAAGCCTTGGAGCCCGGGTTTGGCGGCGTTGTTCAAAGGAAGCACACGGGGCCGACCTCGAGGTGGTATTGCTTTCCTGGCTCGGATGGGGGAAGGTTGTAGATGTTGACAATTGGCAGCTGCTGAGGGTCCTGTGTCCGAAACGAAAAGAGAGTCCGATGCCAGCGTCCGTCCTTGATCTGCACAGGGAGGAGGGAAAGACAGAAAAAAGTTGTTTTACTGCTGGAGAGGAATGGGTTTCACTGTGGTGTATGTTTGAAAAGCCCTGAGCAGGTCTGGTGAGAGGTTTAGAAAAGCATTTTGGGGAACCCTTTATCCAGGTCAAGTTGAGGGTAACAGCTTGAAATGGCATCATAAAACTCCTGATGCCGTGGGAAGCCCAAAGGCAGGCACACTGCTACCGCAGCAGCACAGTGTCAGGCACGAGCTGAGCCCGCTGCCTGCTGGTGGCAATTCTCCCTTTTGCCATGCAACTACACAACGTGTAAATTTGGATTTCAATTTTTAACTTTCTGTTTGAAGGCAGTCTTCCTAGCAGGAGAACCCTGTAGCACCCTGGACTGGAAAATTAAAGTGTTAAACACGTATGGCAGTCCCTTCTCCCTCTTTTTTTGGGGTGGTCATGGAATGAGAACCACAGGCATAACCTGAGTTGTGTCGTGTATGCTGAGTGGGTTCAGCCTGGCATTTCTCTCCACCTCTCTCCTCTTTCAGGACAACGTACCTTGCAATCATCAGCTGCCACTTCTGGCTTGAGCTGACCTTCTGCCTCAAACATCTGCCCGTTCCAGGCCTTGAAGCGCACGGCTTTGTCCGAAGGTTTCTTGGATGAGCCTTCCCGCCAGACGGAGGTGTTCAGGCAGTGGATGGTGATGTGCTGCACCACCTCCGAGCTCAGCAGGCGAAGGAAGTTCATCTGGACTCTGCCGACGTCAAAATCCAGCTGTGAAGGTGACAGAGACGTTAGTGTGTGCCCCCTGCAGCAGGGCTGGGGGAGAGAGCGGTTCGTCAGTGCAAGAGGCAATGGCAAAGGAATTCCCCGGGCTCTGTGCAAGTCTGGCAGTGGCTGTGCTGGATGTCTGAGCCCCAAACTGGTTCTGGCGTGAGGGCCAGGCACAACGTCAGTCTGGAAAGTTGGCATGGGGACACGGCAGGTGCTTTATTTTTCATAACAAACTGGTGGGTCCTTCAGTAGGGGAAAAATAACGTGTGCTTCTATTCAATGAGTGCTTCAGGCGAAGCAGCAGGCTCTGGTGGGCACTGCAGATGAACCCAGGTACTGCCATTGGTATTTTGTGGTACGGTTACTTCCTCAAGAAAAATTCCTGGCATTCACTTCAGCGGCAACTTGTGTATTTAAGCTGACCACATTTTTTCAAGTGGCAGACAACAAAATGCAAGAGTGACCTGAACATACATTAATCCAACAAAGCATTTGGGAGCAGCGTGTTTGCAGGATTACTGGCCTCTCTTAAGGTTATGGGTTAATTAAACACTGCTGGAAACATGCTGCTCTGTCTTGAAAAGAGTCAACAACGTAGGTATATTTTTAACTGCATGAGAGCAGTGCTGAATGCTACCAGCACAGCTGTGCTCGCTCTGCTGCCTGGATTAAGGCGGCTTGCTGGGTGACAGTGGTCACTGTCCCGTGTTCCGGGAGAACATGCTTGTGGGTAAACATTTCGTAACGGCTGTATGGGAAATGCTGCTGTGTGTGTACCTTGGAGACAGTGATGGGGCTGAGACAAGTCTGCCCGCCGTTGGTGAAGTTGCAGATGACCTGTATGGTGTCTGAGGAACAGCCGAGATTTGGGTCGATCCAGTAGGTACCTAAGAAATGGAGGATTTGGGGATTAACAAGAAAATTGATGCTGTGCATAAGCAAAGGCGAGTCTTGATTCCTGCATTACTGGTCCCAGGGAAGGAGACCAGGATGGAGGGATAACTCTGGGCTTCCTACCATCGTTCATCTTCTGTTCACAGTTCATGAGGTCTCGACAGATGCGTGCAGGGTTTTCCTTGGTGCCCAGGGGTCTCTTGATGCTCTGAATGAGGTTGCTGAGGTAGTGTAGAGTCTTAAAGATCTCCCCTCCATGGTCTAGCATGAGAAGGTCTGGATGCTGGTAACTCTGGAGAGAAAAGGAGGCAAAGTCACGTGTGCCCTGGGGACACGAGGTGCTCTAACCACAAGGATTTCTGCTTTATAGTGGGAGAACTCCGTGGGCCAAAGGCAGGCTGTGGCAGGGAGCTGTGACACTGTGCACTGTCCTGCATGGGGAATCGCTGCCGTGCTGGCAAAGTCACGACGGCAAAGCCATGAGGTTTGGAGCCTCACAAGTAATGGAGCAGAACCGCGTCCTCTAACTGGCTCATTGAATGCACAAACCCCGGTACCTCCACAAGAAGCAGACAAACCAGAGTTTGCAGATAGAAACTCCAAGCAGACAAAGAACGAACAAGGCTGGGACTTCCCAGCCTGCAACTCCAGCACAGACCAGGGAGGAGTTTGACAGTACCCCCGTACCTCTGTCTTGAGCGCGGTGCTGGAGTCGATCAGTGTCCGGAAAGCAGCCCCAAAGCCATCTTGTTGCTGGTGCGGGGTGAAAAAGATGGTAACTGAGACTGGGAGAAGCTGAACGTGCCCTGATGCAAGCAAACGCTTCTCAGTCTAGAGGTATGATTCAAGGCTTGCCCTGCTAACACAGCGTCTCTTGCTAGACCTGAGAGTGTGCCTTTAGGGTCCCAGCAAGCCTTTCTTGATGTCCCAACAGCACCTCAGCTCTGCATGATTTATTATCATCATCAACAAATGAACAAAAAACAGAACTTACAAATGAAGCTGGAATTCCCGGAGGTCCCTAGAAATCAAAGCAAAGAAGGGGCATCAGCCAGAACGATGGGCACTCACTGTTGCAAAGATGTTAATTTATATCCTTTTGAAATCCTCTTTACCCTGAATCCCTCAATACAGAGGGCTGAGAGAGGCAACAATGCTGTCTCTATAAAATACTTGGAGATGGTTTGGGCTAAAGTGCGATAAACACTAGTCCATTCACACACACACACGTTTTTGCATATGAGGAATGGGGCTAAGCTATAATTTCCAGTGAGTGAACAGTCCCTCCAGAGAGTATCCCCGCAATAACTTCAGCTTGTTTCAATAATGTCTTTGAACTCTTTCCACATATACGTACCGGAGGGCCAGGGTGTCCTCGTGGGCCTGGAGGACCCTAAAGACAGAGTGGCATCAGTTAGTGAAATGTCCGCAGTTTGCATTCAGTTTCTCGTGGCTGTCACCAGAACGAGTCTGTTCCCTGATAAAATCCTCCAGATTTTTGACATTTTACAGTATCCTCTCCCTAAAACCCTTCTGGAGACAAGAGGTAGCCCTGTATCCTCCATTTCCCAACTTCGGGTGCATCTGTCTGTACCTGCTCCAGTCCTGCTGTATCACTTGTTCCTAGCCCTTGGTTCCTGAGCTCTTAGTAATGCCAAATCCCCAGGTATGCATCGTGTTCCCTGTTACCCACCCCACAGCATTATATTTTCTAGAAGCAACTGTTTTGTTTAAATTAAATATATGAGTCAGGAAAAGGGATTTCAAATACTCACCCTTGGACCTGGAAGACCCTGTAGGGAAAAAAAAGAAAAAAAGAAAAAAAGAAAAGAAACTGTCAGAAGATTATTAAATTGATGAAATTGATGCTCATTACGCCCTGCACAGTCACGGCACAGGCCCTGCGTGCAGAACAACCACTGGGAGCAGTGTTGTGGTCCCAGGGAAGAGGAGCAACGCATGTCCCGTTCACCCGACACATCCCCTGCATGCTGAGAACACCAAGGAGCTACAGAAAGGTGCGAATCCGTCAGAGCCCCTGCGAGAAGGGGAACGGGGGCAGCAGGAGGGAAGTGCCCTGGCACCACCACCACTCGGACACGTCCCCGTGGGAGGGACACGAGGGGGACAGCCTCCAGCCACTCGCTGCGTTTGGTGCCTGGAGATGCCACGGGCATCATTCCCGTGGCAGCTTTTGCTGGGCGATTGGGTTAAGTGAGCTGGAGCTTTAAGAGCAGCGTATGTCCATGAGCATGTGTGTGTGCATGTGCGCATCATCTCGCCCATGTGGGACCCGATGCCTGAGCAAGAGAGGGCCCTGGGTGCTCCTGGGGGACGCCCTCACTTACCATTTCCCCGCGGCTGCCTTTGTCTCCCTTCGGCCCCTGTGAAAGCACACGAGACGGCTGTCAGTGACTGCAGGCTGCATTGCCACCCAGAATCGCCTTGCAAGGACCCAAGTGCATCTCAGAATAAATCATATTCCCCACCTCCACTCCATAAAAACAAAAAAAAAAGCCATTCCTGGATGGTTCAGAGATGAAAAATGCAATGAGCAGAGCTCTCTGAAAGCAACCCCACAGCAGCACAGAGGTGCCCAGCCCCTGCCTGCTGTGAGCAGCCGCTCGCCTGCCTTCAGGCACAAGCAACCCCTGTGTCCAAAGCATGGGGCCGCCGGCATCTTCCCGGTTTTCACTTCTGCCAACAGCAGCCTCTTTGTGCTGAGCTCTGAATAACTTCACGCTCATGTTTTTATGAAGCACTGACCTGAACTTTAGTCTGTGTTCAGTGCCTTTGGCATTTTGGGCAGGCCGAGATTTTCAACACTTCCCTGAATCCAGCTGTTCCCAGTTTAATATATTTATCGGTTTTCTGTTGATTTTATTTTTATTTTTTATTCTTCCCTGGGGCCCCCCCAGGCCAAGTTCTCTGGAAAAGCTGGCAACTTGCTTTTGAAAAACTGAAATAACATTCTTGTCTTTTAGTCTGATCCCTCTATCCAAAAACTTGCACTTAAATAGAGTTAGTCCTCACTTTTAAGTTAGTAATCCCCCCCAACTACGTATACAGCCAGAGACTAAGTCTTGAGCTTCTCTCAAGCTGCTCATCTTGAAGATCACTTTGTTTCCCTCATTACAGCAGGACTTGAGATTTAGTTAAGATGGCCAAAAGCATCTTGGATCTCAACCACTGTGCCCTGCTAAAAAATCCAGGCAGAAGAAAGGCAGATACTCACTGGGCTTCCTGTGGGACCCAAAATGCCATGTGGACCAATAATTCCTTCTTTCCCCTAGATAAGAAAAGATATTCATGAACCACCACGTGAGAACCGATGGTCAGTTTTACCACGGCAGACTCAACGATGCCACCAAATCTCTTTGCAGCTTTTCAGCAGCAAGGCCATGGTGTTTGTGTAGCTGAACTAAACCCCTTTTACAACGCAGGCCCAGAGACACAAGCCCTCACGGTGTGGTTGTCACAGCCCATGGCAAACCTCAGAAATTCCAGGAACGGAGGGATTGCAGTGTAGCTGGAGCGATCTGTGCAGCGGTCAGAAAAGCACGATGGTCTCTAAAGGCAGGAGAGCCCCATGCACACGTGGTTCAGTACACGTGCTCTTGGTGGCACCATGACCACAGCTTGGCTGATGGGCACTGGGTGAACCAGTGCACTGTGCTCGTAGCACCCTGTGGCCTCAGAGAAACAGAGGCCAGAGGATGGAAGAAAATCCTCCCAAACCAAACAAACTGCAAAACCACTCACCATGAGGCCAGGTGGCCCACGTGGTCCCTGAATGCCTTTGAAACCAAGGTCTCCTGGGGGCCCCTGCGAGCAAACACGAGATGCCAGGTCCTGTTAAATGTTCCCCACGCGTGTGCCCCTGCTTACAGCTCTGCTGCAAGGGCAGCGTGCTGCCCCTAGTCTGTGGGAATGGGACAGTCCAATTTTAAAACATTCCCACTCCTCTTTTGCAAGTCTTTTACTTCCTACAGAAAACAAACTGGTTCCCCTTCACCAGTAAAAGTATATGCCAATAAAATGAGTCTAAACTGATGATTGATGCTGGAGAAATGAATGACTGCAAGATGTTCAGGTGGGGGTCTATACGACAGACATTTTCCATCTACAACAAACCCATTTTAACAGGAATAAACTTCATCAAAGCATATGTAAGTGCACGGTCAATGATTCTTTCAGACATTATGATGCATAAATGAAAGAAAGTTGGAATCACAATTTAATGTCAATAGTTTCTGCAGAACTACAAATAAATAATTTTCAGCACTTATTGCATTGTCTGGCCACAATAAAGAGAGACTAGAAAGCCAAGTGGTCACAAGATAGCCTCTTACCTTTGGCCCAAAGATGCCCGCAATCCCTGGAAATCCTGCCTCACCGAAGTCTCCCTGGAAACAGCAGCCAAGACAAACACAAGAACAAAGAGCAACAGTAAGTTCACATTGAACTGGTCACTTGAAGACACGCCAAGAGCGCAGCAGCTTCAGAGAATGAGAAATCCATTAGTATTCTTCAGTCTAAGCAGGGCTGATGAGAAAGAAGTATGAGAGAAATCTGAAGGAGGCATTACACAAACATCAAGCTAGAAGCAACTCCAGAACATCTCACAGACTAAGCCTTTTTGCCCCCAAGACAAGAGGCATACCTAGAATATTTCTAGCAGATGCTTGGCTAGCTTGGAGAGCTTGGGCCACAGTCAGCAGGAGCAGGATGAAGAGCATCTACTCTGAGATTGATCCTGGAAGTCCATGCTCCAAGCCCTTTAAAATAAGCACTTCTTTTATTTCTAATACCAACTGGACTGACCTACTGAAGGGTAATTTCAAACTGTGCTCAGTTATGCTGCCAAAAAAGCGTGTGTTCCTACAATATAACCTCCCATTCAAACCCAGGAAAGCCATACATATCGCCCAGTTCTTTTCCTGTTCATCCCTGGAGGGATTTTTGCTCACTTTCTTAAGAAAAATACTAATAAAATATTTGGAAGGCCATCAAGCTTGGATTAGCACATAGCATGCACTCTGAGAATAAAAAAAACCTCACTGGGTAGCACGTTCCTATAGGAACACCCTCACTTCACCATAATGTTTAAGATATATGCCCTTTGACATTTCTGGGCTTCTCAGATGTTAAAATGCAAAGTGATTCAACGTTTAAAAAAACGGGACAGAAACATGCACCAGATGATTCATCTACAGTCTCAGGAACACAAGAGATGGAAAAGGCTTGTTTGGCCTCTCAGCTGGACGGTGTGACCCATGCTGGATTGCACTTTACGGGATGTTTTACAATGTCTTGTTCAGCCCGGTTGTAAATGACTCAAGCGATGGGGTTTCCACCACCTCTATTACAAGGCTATTCCAGAGTCAGTCTAGAGACCTTACTGTTAGGAAGTTTTTTCCTGCCACGACAGTGAGAAACTGCTTGGCAAGAAAGGTCTTGGTTGGACTCGGCGGAGTGTAAGAAACTTTCCAAGCATACAAAGTGATTTCACTGCCCGTTTACGGATCCTGGAAAGGAAACTCGCTACTAACAGAGGACTAAGGCCTTTCCTGTTTTACGAGAACCAACCAAGCCCTCTTTCTAGGGGAATTTAGGGCAAAAGTAAATGAGAAATCAGAAGGGTTTTAGAGAAATCTAAATGCCATGGAGCCTTCTCAGCTAAGGGGACCCGATCAGTGTTTATGCAGCAAGGTATGCCCCGATTCTGGGCAAAGCAACCTGCCACATGCAGGCACAAGAGGCAAAACAATACTCTTGTTGTTGGCTACCACCTTCCAGCCTGAATTCTGCCATCACAGAGCTGGATATAAAACATGCAAATAGGGCAGCTACCTTTAATTGAGGTATTGAGGATAATCATCTTGTCCCTTGCTTTGTGTTAGCCCTAATCTCTCTGATTTTGTGTCTGTCCTGCTCTGGAGATGCTCAGGCTGCCTAGGCAGGAAGGCTGCACAATGTCTGTGCATGTCAGGTGGCTGGAAATGCCATGGGTGCCAAGATGCTGAGCAGACAGAGGGTTTATTAAAAGAGACTTGAAAAGGCCCCTGCTTAGGGGTTTCTGTACGATTTCTAATAAGTGAATCTAAAGCATTTAAGTAGTTTTAGTCTTGTCTACTCTGTAAGAGTGACTCCTGGCCGAAAAAACTCCCTATCTAAATAGCTCAATATAGCCTGGGGCTGATAAAGTGCGACACCTCAGTGCTGAGCTGGGCAATCCCACCAGTACAATAAAAAAACACAAAGGATTAGGAGCCTGCCCTGCAGACAGGTGTAGGAATTTAACTTCTGCTTCTACTGATGGCTCTTGGTGCTTCTCCCACAGCGTGCTCTGAACCTGCAGCTCTGCTGCCTTCCAGCCTGCACGGGTGATGCCTGCTCCTGCATCTCCTGCACGTCCCCAGTGGAGTTGCATCTCCCTGCACCTTTGGGGTGGTTGGATTGCAGGAGTGGCTGAGGGCACTGGGGTTGTTTGGTCTGCAGAAGAGGAGGCTCAGGCACAGCCACGTTGTCTTGGGGAACGTGGGCATGGATTCGATGTGTGCACACAAGTGAGCAGTGAGGAGCAGAGAAGCGTGCATATTGGAGGGAGCTGCACTGACTCTCTGGCACTGACGTGCAAGGTTTATGGGTTTCCTTCTTCACGACTCTCCCAGGCCACCCTGCTGTCCTGGCCTGAGGGTGTGCACCTCCTCCTACAGCGTGGGTCAGCGCTGCTCAGTGCAGTGGTCACTCACCGGCTGGCCTTTAGGGCCTGGATTGCCAGGGCTCCCTGGAAGGCCTGTTCCTCCTGGTGATCCTCGCTTCCCTGTTTGGCCAGTCTGTCCAGGCAATCCTCTTTCACCCTAAAAATAACAGAATTCAAACAATTCCGAAGGACAGGAGCTAAATATAACAACATTCAGCCGAAATAGCCATAGATGGAAAGCTGGAAAAAAGTGGCTCATCAGGATAAGGAATGTGGTTTCATCACGAGATGCCCCAGGTCTGCTAGGGCTGCAGGATGCGAGGCCAGCGACAGGCATGGCTGGGGCCCCTTCTGAGCTCCACAGGGGCAGGAGCTGCAGCAGAGGGGTGCTGCCTGCTTGGGGGCTGAGCACTGCAGGGGGGTGAAGCATCTTCCGTTTGCACTTGCGTATGTTGCCTGTCCTGCCTGGCAGTTTCTCATAATCTTGTCCCCCTAGGAGCCGAGCAATTGATGATTAAGCCATCAGAAATGCTGAAGTCATGCCAAGGCTTCAGCTGGAGGACTTCAGCACCAACACTGCAGCTCAAGGACAGGAGTGGGGTGTCTGGGACCCAGCACCGCTCTTTGCTCCCCAGCTCTTCCCCTTGCCAGGCACCAGCAGCAGCACCAACCCCAGCTACTGGGAGGGAGCATCCACAGCAGCGAGTGCCCAGGGTGGTCGAGCAGGTGGCCAAGGGGCAACCAATTTTCCTGCAGGCAGGGTGTGAGTGTGGCACAACTACACAAGGGTCTGTCAGCCACTTCTGGTAAGAGCCTGTTATTCTGCCCAAGGCAGCTGGAGGGCAGCAAGTGACAGTTTAAGAGGGATGTGTTAGGGGCGGCATAATTTAAATCAGACCTGAGAGCCTCCCCAAACCGAGCTGCAGTCTTTCTACTTAGAATCTTTCTACACATGGCTCAGTTGCTGTTGGTCCAGTTTAGGTCCTGTGGCCTGTCTGGGCCAGGGCAAGGACCAGTAAGAAACCCAGCTGTCACCAAGCAGCTTTTCCCTGTTTCCACCCAAAATGATGTTCAGACCCATGCTGGTCCCAGCAATTCCAAACAGGTAAATGTCTGCTAAAAGCAAGAGGCACAATTTCCCTTCACCACCTCAGGCCTCACAGGGCAGCAGGGGGACATCCATGTGTCAATGGAGTTGTTCGTCTTGGACATCTCACAGGCAGGCTGTGGCAGTTGCCTTGCAGCTTCTCAGAGGTCACATTTTTCTAGCTGTGTTTCTAATGAATAGGGGCTAAAGTGTTCGCAGTGTGGGTACATGTATTTGTAAATGCCTGTGCTCAGAGAATTTTGACAAAGGAGGAAAAGTTGCTGGGACATTCAGCTGCTGTGAACTTGATGAAAATGGATGGGTGGATGGATGGGAAGACTGGATGGAGACTGACTGGGCCTCCAGCTAAGTGAAAGGTGGCAGCAAGAGCTCAGACTTTATTAGGCCCTGGAGAATCCAAGCTCTAGAGACACGAGGCTCACAGACTGCGTAGCTCATAGAAGCATTTTAGTCACAAACTCACCTTGAATCCTGGTGGTCCCTGTGCCCCGGGCAGTCCTGGTATGCCAGGGTTCCCTCTTTTGCCTGACATCCCCGTTACTCCTTCTTCCCCATCATCTCCCTGCTCTCCCTAGAAATGAAACCCAGGAGAGGTTATGAAACAAGGCGCTCTGTCTCCACTTGTGCACATCTGGGAGCACAGGGCTATGATTCTGCTTTCAGCCAGCAAGCATGCAGCTGGGCATGGGTGGACTTGCAAATCCGCGCATGCAAGAAGCTATTGGTCAGGCTAGAAGCACAGGGTTTTTTACAGACTTGGCCATGCCTGTGTGTGAGATAGGAAGAGCAACATAGGATCCACTCTGGGTACGTGTAAACTGGGATATCTGTGGCTGGATTACATCAATTTCTCCTGTGTTTTATTTTTCCAGCTCCTAAGTTGCACTTGCTATCAATACTATGCGGTACCAATGCAAACTCACCAGCACCCCAGGCACGCCATCCTTGCCAGGCACTCCGTCCACTCCAGGGGCACCCTCTTGACCCTGCCTTCCCACCACTCCTCGAGGACCTGGTAGCCCAAGGGTGCCCTAAAATCACAAAGTTGTTAGCGATGGAACTCCTGAACAGCATTTGCTGGGGCAGAAAATCTTTTTTTCTTTTTACCTACCGGTGAGCCTCTGCTCCCTGCACTGCCCCGTGCTCCTTGCTTTCCTTTTTGACCCTGCAAGGAAAATAAGAAAGACGTCTAAAATTGCAGCAGTTCCAGCTCAACTCCACTTGGGAGCCTGACTTCAGGGTGTGCTTTTGGATAATGGCTGGAAAGAGTTTTATAAAAAGGAGATTTATAAAGTCAGTTGCTCCAACACTGGGGAATGAACTGCTATTTGGTTTTATTACAAGTGATTCTTCGTATGTCTTGCGAGTTCTAGGGCAGGAATGAATAGCTAGAAGGCAAGGACCTACATTTTTCCTAATACAGAGCAGATGAGGACAAATAAAGCAGGATGAACTCAAGGGAGGACTCAATGCACTGGCAAACATTAGAACAAGATGCTTAAAACCTGCGTCCTCTGTCTGTTCACGGACAGCACAGCACAGAACCAAGGCACTGGCAAGTCTTCTGCAGGGCATTTCTTCTGTAAGGGCATTTCTCCCCAAGTAGCTCCCTGTATTTTGGGAAGTTAATGGGAATGAAAAGGGTTTCTTGTGTCTAAGATTTGCAATGCTGCTTTGTGAATAAAGAAGTAAAATAAATGCTCCAGAGGTTTATTAGCTGTAAAAAGGATTAATTTCGGCAGAATGTATGGAAAACTCAGCCTCACCATCTTCACTAGGGCTCTTTTAGTGAGGTCATGCACTAAAGCACTGTTAAATTGAGGCACTGCATTTTCTGTGCATTGTTTCTCCATCTGCAGAGGACCAGGCAGGCCAGCTACACGAAAGAAATACTCCTGGGGGTGCCTTCTCTGCTACTCATTAGACCCAAAAGTAGTTCCAGATCATCCATTGATGGGTAGAGTTTATTCATCTTATCACCTGGTACGTTCCTTGCCAAGAACACCTACTGTAGGTTAGGCTATCTTCTGGCATTACCACAACAGGGTAAAAATAAAAATCCTAATGCCTGCCAAAAGGGAGCAGGAATTTGCTGAGTATTGAGGTCACATACTTATGTTTTAGCAACAAAAATCCCCGCTCTGTGAGAATAATTAGCAGGCTGTCATTACAGCCAGATGTGGAAGTTGGAGTAGGTACCACACTGAACCTTGAAGGAGCTGTGTGCTGTGTTTCCTTGCTCAATAAAGGCAAGGAGTTAGAGGGACTCTTCCAAGAAACGTAAGAACTGCATGGATAAATTGACTCCCTAGCTGGAAGGTTTCAAGTCAGAAAGGTTGATGGTTCAGGTGAAGGAGGGAGACACTCGCCTGGCTCAGATTCCCTTAGGGACAGACAAGCTGGCTGGAGCTGGAGACAGCACATGGATGGGTACAGGAAGGAGGCACAACCCCTGGCGATGACTAAAGACCTGCCCAAGACCCACCTGTCATGCTGGAGCTGTTATTGCCTTGATCTCCATTTTCAAAAAGTCAACCCACTGTTGGGTTTAGACACTTAAATGCATGTTTACAGCCCTCCCACTAGGTTTTCCACAGTCTTTCATGGTGCGGACCATAGGCCAAATCAAACATGTTGGGAAAACACATGACAGTCCTCTTAATTAGACATTCTCTTCAAACTTGGGACACTATGAATCCACCCTGCTGAAACCTACCACATCACCTTTGGATCCCTTTGCTCCTGGCTGGCCTGGTGGTCCAGGATCCCCCTACAAAACATAAGCAAGAAAAATCTGCTTGAAATTCTCTTCTGGCAATATCTTGCATGAAGTACAAAGAACAGCATTTTTTGTGCCCTAACAACGCTGACCGTATGGAAACAATTCACGGGAACAGCCTGTGCTCAGACAAGCCTCCTGGGGAAAAAAGAAGCAAGGGACTGTCTCCAGAGAGCATTTACCAGGGTATCAATTGGAGAAGAAGCAATGTTACCCCCTCCCTTGGGTGATGCTCGTGTTCGGGGGGATCATTCACTAAATTCCAGATTGCGCCTGGAAAACTGTGCCCAAAAGTGAGCAGGAGGGAGCCTGGTTTGAGAAAGGCACTGCACAAGCTACGTGCAGAACGGGCGGTTCACACAGCAAACACATCTCGAGTGTTGGTACCACCTCCCTTTTGCATGCTGTGGCCCTTTCCTTGGTTTTGCCTGGATATCAAAAATTAGGCAGCTACCTACGGAAACACAAAACTCTTCCTGTTCAATTCCCCATCACACACGTCTCCATCCTTTCTTCTGGACATCCAGATTTTTGTGTATTTGTGTTGGGCAGTTTCTGGAGGACCCACCTGCAGAGCTCTCCCTCTTCAGCTTGTTTCTGAGCCACATTTCTCATGCCCATTCCTAAAGACAAGCCAAAGCTCCCACTTCCATTTGAAACAGACATCTGCGGGGAAACCACCCCTCAGAATAAATTTACTCTGCTGGGGAATGCAGCAGCTCTACCCATTTCCAGACAGAGCACATGACAGAGCACTAAGATTTTAGTCCAAACTGGAATTTGTTGTTCTTCCCAGCAGCCCTACAAAGAATGGGAATCAATTCAGCTTTATTTCTCAGTATAAACTCAATTTAATGTGCTACTGAGCTCATGGCTGCAACAGTGTGCAGATATAGTATGTATGCTCACATACACAAATTAAACACTGCCTTATATAGATAAAGCAATAAAGAATCCTTTCGTTAAATTTGGATTTAATTTAGTCTTTCATAATGCACTGGCCTGGGAGGAAACATTATCCAGGCAGAATGAGATGGTCCTGCCCCTCACTGGACCAGCTCTACCCAGAAGCATCATTTCCAAGTGGACCCTTCCTGTGTCACTGCCATCGTGTGCTGCCCACCTCCTAAGCTTTCTAGCCCTTCTTGGGTTCTTCAGAAAAGGCAGTTTTAGGACAGGCTTTTGCAAGTGCCCCCTGTTCTGTCACCTATTTATTGGTCCCAACATGTGACTCCAAATGCCCATTTCATAGGCCTGGCTTATGGAAATGCACACCCTGCATTTCACAGCTCACCATATGTCCCTACTGCAGCCCTTCCTACCTTCCTCCATCTCTTTTTCATATGCACGTGACATTGGGTAGCTTACAGTAAAGCAGCATCTCTTACAGGTAAGCCTTGCTGTCCAGGTTTTCCTCTTTCTCCATCAAGCCCTTCTTGACCCTTAAATGAAAAACAAGAGAAGGAACATTCATTTGTTCTTGGGAATTTTGGTGGCAATGGGGACCGAACACAGGTGTAGCATGCAGCACGGGCAGGGTAAGATGCACATATCTGCATTCTGCTAATGCACCAATGTTGAAGCTTTTATGAGTAGTGTACATGCTACCATGGACATGCATTGGAAAGAAGTAGCTAAGAGGAACAGCTAAAAACTGTCTAAGCAGGAGGGAAGGTTTTCTAATGTGCCCCTAAATACACACAGCATTCATTTAAATTAACAGAGATTGCTGTCCTACAAAATATGGCAGCAACACTGCTACTCTGGTGAATTTAAACTCTTCTGTACATTCCTGCAGTGGGTTGCTCCAACCAGCTGCTTTTGGATGGAGGCGAGATAGACCAACAGCAATTAGCTGGAGATGTCCCACAAAGTGGGAATCATTCGTAACTCTGGTCTTGCTTTTGAGAGTAATCCCATTAAGATTTTGGAAGCTTCCAAACATCCAAGTTAACAGAGATCTTCCCATGAAACCGTTTACAGCCATTGGCACATCAGCCTTTAATTTTGTCCGGCTTTGACAATGGCCTACCTCATATACATCTTCTCCAGTGCATTTCCTTGATAATTTCAAATAATCCTACTGAGAAGTTCCTGCTTGTTCTTCTAGTCTAGTGTGCTCCAGCATGTGCCCAGCATCGTCGGATGCTGAGCTGCAGGAGCTGCGTTTGGCTTCCGCAAAATTTTTATCACTTTAGGTAAAGACACCTGAATTTCTCTCCGTGTTTGAAACACAGCCATGTGCAGCAGTTGATGAGGGACAACAGTGGGTTATGAATTGTGACTACTTGGTAAAGGGTAGACCTTCAGGGGCCTGATACAGATTAGGGGAACTTCCCTGGTACTGTAATTTCTGAATCACTTAGTGGGAATAAGACAGTCATTTACTGGGAATAAGACTCACAGGATAACCAGGGTCTCCAGGTTCCCCTCGATCTCCTCTGTCACCAACGGGGCCCTACAACAACACAACAAAAGGCTTAAGTTAGATGCTAACAATCCTCTTATCCACAGAATCTCAATGGCTTATGCATGTTCTACAAGTAAGAAAGCAACCCAACTAGTCCTCCGGCAAAAAGCAGGCCAGGACTGATTAGAGAGTTAGACTGGTTTAACATCTTACTCTGTCTCCGGGTGGTCCCTGTGGGCCTTCCACCTTCCCATCATCACCTTGTTCTCCCTGTGAATAAAAATACTTGTATTAAGATAGATTACAGCTCATACAGCAGATGTTTCTGTACAGACCTGATCCAGTCTTCTCATGGGCATGTAAGTCAATGTCTGTGTTGATTTTACTAATTATTCATCCAAAGAATGTCTAAATTTGTTTTGTTTTGTTTGTTTGTTTGTTTCACATCCTGTGGTACCCTGACTGTTCACATCACTTCCCTGATTTCTTTGGTGGTTTTCTGCCTGGTCTAACCATCCCCACTAAGGAACCAGGTGCAAAGAGTTATATTCAACAATTCCTAAAACTAAGCAAGAAGCATGTAATTAGGACAATATGGGAACCAGCTTTCTGCCTCTGAATTTCATTGCCAACAGTCAAACCAATCCCTTTAATCAAGCACTTTCCCACCCTCACTGAGAGCAACCTGGGCTGTCAAGGGAGCAGGGGTGGTCTGGATGGGCTCCCTGGTTGTGTGCCACCACCGTGGGCTTCTCTGACATTGGACCAGGTGAGAAGGTCGGTCCCTTACACTCGCTGTGTGAGCAGCTCTGCTCATCGATGGGATGCTCCCCAGCAGGAGCTCAGCGCTCATGGTTTGGCTGGCAGATAACATCACCCGGATTATTTATAACTGAGGTCTCTCTAAAACATCCACTGAGAGATCCCTCAAGACTCTCAAAACAGAAACTATTTTTTTAAAAATTCAGTTGTGTAAGTCACTTAGGGTCATGATGTCCTATCTTCTCTGGAGTCTTGCTCAGACATGGCTGTTTCTTTGCTCCCCGTAGAAGATGGCGACATTTCAGCTCCTTCGGTTTTTGGCTACTTTCTATCAAGCAGTCTCTGGCACTCAGGCTCCTTAGTGTGGATGAGTCTCACAGCTGCTTTGATGCTGCAGCTACTGAAGCGAGGAGGTCTGGGGGATTCTGGCACTGTGGAGCTGCTGTGTTTGGACTGTTTGGTATGCTTCACCATCCAAAGTGAACATCCAAATGCCTTGAACATCCAAATCCACATGGCTACGCAGCCACGCGTCTTCCACAGACTTCTGCAATTCCCAGTGGCTGCCTCAGCCCTTGCTGGTGTGTTTATGACCGTCTTTGACTTTTTCTCTGTGACTCTCATCTGCTGCCTGAGTTGGAGCTGCTGATGATAAGGGTGCCTGTGCAAGTTCTCAGTGGGAATTTCTCTGGAAGAAGGTTTCTGGGGTGCGTTGCTAATATATGATGTCTGGTAATGGCATCACTGGAGCAGCAAATAAGCAAGTGAAAAAGCTCTTAGACAATGGAGCCAATGGCTTGGCTTCCACAGGGACTGGGCACATGGCTTGGAATTGGGGCTGTGCCACTCCTCATGGCACCGAGCACCAGGACTGACACTTGCAGCTTGGTAGAATGAGACCAGAGATTTGGAAAATCTCCTGCAGTTAACCTCAACAGGTAGCAAAGAGCTCAGTGCATCTCTCTTCATTACATGCTTCATGACAGAGGCATTTTCCTTCTCTGTTGCTGTGCCATTTGTTGGATGGGTGCTGCCAGGATTTCAAATCGAATCCCAGGTTATGGTTATCCATAGCCATAGGAGATCTTCACCACTTGTCTGTTTTTTGGGGGGGAAGTATCTTGGTAAAAATAAAAATAAATATATATATGGGGAGAAACTGCCAGTATGGCTTGAGAATGCAGTACTGAGCAATAGGGATGGAGAGATTTGGGTAGCAGAACAGAGGGAAAGAAAGGCTCTGCCAACGAAGTTTCCAGTGCTAATGAACTCACCGACTGAAGTCGGCAGCAGAATACCTGGCGGCTCCCTTAATTTCTAGCCACTATCAAAGGAGTGTAGGATAGAAGAGAAACAAAGCCACCATTTCTCAAGTCTCAGAGAAAATAAATAAATCCCAGCATACGTGTTACTGTGCAGAAGTCTTGGCACCAACTGCTTCTGCTCAAACAGGATGTGAACACCTTGCCATTTGGGAGCTGAGATGGGTGTGATGAACACAAAGAAAGCTTAGAGCTCTGGGGAGCTCTGAAGAGCATCAGGACTCTCAGACTTTCTCTCTGAAGTTCTGTGTCCCCTGGAGTCTTATCGCCACTGTGTCCTTTGTCTTCTGAGAAAATCCTGCAGGACTGGTCAGCTCTAGGACTGCGAGACTGAGCTCCTCCAGGACTTCCTGATGCCTCAGCTGCTCGAGAGGGAGATGAAAGGTCTGTGCTAATTCTTTGGAAAGTTGCAGTGAGAAGAAGTTAGAGTAAAGGGCAGCAAAGTAAACATGTTGGGATACAAATGGAAAATGCATGGAGAAGAAGGGAAGGCTTGTTGTTGTTGGCTCCTGTCCCAAAGTGAGATACACCAGTTTGTAATTTTTAAAAGGATCCCATCTGGACTGCTTTAAGCAGCTGCCAAGTGCAGGCGTCTGCTCTGAGCAAGGCCTCTTTGAGGAGCTGTAAACGTATTAAACGCAGCAGAGTAGCTGGCTGGGATGGCACAGCGGAGCTGGAGTCACAGTACTGCCTCTCACCACTCCACCTTCTGCTCTGCAGGAGGGAAGGCCTTCCCCACCTTTATGTATCCTCTTTCTTCAGCAAACCTACATCTACCACAGAGCTTAAAGCTCACAGAACAGCCACGGTCCCACTTTTGTTTCTGCTTCTGTTCCCAGCTTCAGGCTTCCATTTTAACGTGCGAACGCGTGCGCGAGGTTACAGATGTCTGGAGGGGAGGAATCTGTCTGTCCTCAGGCTGAGGTCCAGGCAACTCTTAGGAGATAAGAAGGAGGGATGGATAAGAAGACTTAGATGCAGGTTTTGTGGAGCACCTGGATGCTGCAGGAAACGATGCTGGAGACTGAGCAGACAATGCTGGGCTCTCCCCGTTCAGCTGGAGCTGGTTCCCCGCAGCGTGCACGCAGACCTGCTGTCCGTCAGGGATGGTGTGGGCAGGACCTGGCTCTCAGTGGTTATTAACGGACCTGGCTGTTCTCAGCAGATGCATGAGATGCTTTGTTTTATTTTTTTCCAGGCTTCATCTTGGATACTTGCAATTAGATTCCATTTTATCAACTGTGGGTAAGCTATTACATAGCGTTGTTGCGCTCTGACAACACAAGATCCGTGTTATCTCTGAGGAGCTGCAGGCTGCAAAGTTTTCTTGCAGCTGGGTGAGCAGAGGGACGCAGGCAGCTCTGTCACAGCAACAGCTTACTGAGCACATCAGGTTAATGATTTGGGGTGACGGGAGCTTTCAAGATGGCAAATTTAAATGTGAAGAGATTAAAAAAAATCAGCAGTAACAATTTCAACCGAGATACCTATCTGCACAACTGTTGCTCCTCCTGCTCTAAAGCCAGTGGCAATTTTGCTCTTGGTAGTCGCAGCTCCCAATGTTTTGCCAGGATGCACAAGTTTCGTCAGTGGGACTGTGAGAAACCTCCGGCCACGCTGCACTGGCGAGTGTAGAGGGTGGAAATGCAGCAAGGCAGCGAAAGAGGTGCTGAGCAGGAGCACCACTGGCTGCTGCTGTGCCATGGGTGTGACAGCAGCAGGAAAGGAGAGAAAGAGCAGCAGGAACTGCAACGTTTCTGAGACATGGGAGATTTGTTGGTGGAGCACAACAGCTCACCCTGCCCCATCGCCTCTTGGCCACCAGCATGAGGAGCCTGCAGGCAGAGCGAGGCGAGCAGCACGAACAGGGTGTCCTGACACCAAAAGGATGCACTCAGAGCCCCAGCACAGACGTGGCCTTGGGATCTCTGCCCCGAGTCCCACAAACTCCTTTTACAAGCAACGAAGCTCCTGCTTGCAGGCGTACGTCTGCAACCACGCACGAAAATGAACAAAAGGAGTTTGCACATCTTTCCTCTTTGCTGGGACCCCACGGCTGCCGGTTCCCAGTCACCACCAATTCTCTCCCTGTGCCGGGGGAGGGAGCATCACCGCTGCTACTGCAGGCACGTGAGGGGCTTCAGCGGCACGGAGAGCAGAGCGAGAGCCAGCTGGGTTGGCCTGGGAGCCCGGCAGCCAGCCCTGCCGGCAGGAAACCATTAAGGCGTGAGTCACTTCTCCAGCCTGAACTGGTTACGGCCGTGCTGACTCAGCAGAAGGGGAAAAACGCACCGGGAAAGCTGCTGCTGCGGAAACAGGGCTCTGACTCAGCCCAGCACCCCTCGCCGAGCCCCCTTGCCGCAGCTGGGCTGAGTCAGAGCCCTCATCCCGCGGCAGCAAGGAGGGAAAGGGGGCAAGGGTGATGGAGACCGGTTCTGCCCCGCTTTGATAACCTCATTTTAGCATGGGTGGGCTGGAGGTGCATGAGCTTTGAGACACAGCAGTCCTAGTGCTGTTCCTGCTGCTGATGGTTAGAGCAAGACCCTTTTACAAGAACAACATGGCTTGTGTTTCTGCTGCAGGATATGACCATTGTCCCCGTGACCTGTGTGACTGAGCTGTGCAAGCCTCCGGGGGCTGAGCTTTGGTGCTGAGGCCGTAACTGATGCTGCAGCAGCACAGCAGCGCTGGCTCATGTTTGTTACGGACCGGATGGCTACACCGCCAGCTTACCTTCTCCCCCTTTGGCCCCGGTGGTCCAATCGGCCCTGGTGGTCCTGCGTGTCCCTGCGGAGAGCAGACAGCAAGTGAGGAGACAGGAGAGAGCTGTTTGACCAAATGTCCCGCCTGGTTTTCTGACAGCTCTCACAAGCCCTGCACTGCGCACCCCAGCTGTGGAGGCACACACAGGTCATGGCAGAGATGAACAGGCTGGGTCTGGAGAAGCTGACACGGTGCAAACAGACACTAGAAAAACAACTAAACCAAACTCAACTTCAGAGCAGAAATAAGTCACAGCCACGTGCTGGAGTGGCAGTTTTGTTACAGTTCAGAACAGCTGGAAGCCAGAGGATGAAAATAAAAACCTTACCTGGTAACCCTTCAAGCCAGGCTCCCCCTGAGCACCCATCCTTCCCGGAGCACCCTGGAGAGGCAAGCACGGAAAGCACCATGAGAGCAGCCCGCGGGTGCAGCCGCAGGAAGGACACACCAGGCTGCACAAAGCAAAGCTCAGCACCACATGGGAGCATTTCAGCACGGCCACCCGCTCCCCTGGCCGCTGGGGAGCATTGCTGCAGCCATCTGAAATGCCCTTGCTTTATATGCAAATTAGCTTTGTGCTAATTAGCTAGTCCACCAGCGAGACCCTCCTCACGCATGACCTAAACCTGAACTGCAGGGAGGAAACCTTTCGGTGTGGGTTCTGAGGCTGGGAAGGGAGTTTTCTGGGTTATGCTGAGGGCATTGCAAAAGCTGTTTATTGCATCTCTATCAATCTGCACAAAAGGGTTTTAACCAGATCGTCAGATCAAAGCGAAGAGCAACCTTTCCAGATAATCCCATTTAGTGTGGAAGGAAGCCCTTTCCTCAAGACAGTCTGCAGAGGCGTGCTCAGCCCAACGTGCTGCTGCTCGGACACAGCTTCGCTTCCTTGTGAAATAATCCACGGAGACTTTGCCAATGGATATAAGGGAAGATATATGGGGAGGCCGTAATTTTTGACACAGGAAAACACTGGCTGCAGAACCCTTACTTCATCACTCATTTGCTACTGTTCTGAAACATCACCGCGATTCCCGGTTCATAAATAATTCCTGCTCTTTCACTAAGTTCTACCAAATAAAAGTGCAATGGGTTTTCTTACCAGCCTGCCACGCGTGAGGAGGTTCTGGCTACTTACTGCTGCTGACCACACAGGTTTGTCTCACGTTCCTAAAGCAAATTAACTTTCTTCCCTCTCTGCCACAGTACTGTTCTCTCTGAAAACCTCACCTTCAAGCCCCAACTCAAACCCTTTCCCATGCTGTATTTCTCCTTGCTGCAAGTGTTTTAGAGAAGTCTATCAAGAGTGGGTGTAGAAACAGGGCAGAAGTCCAACACAGAGTTCCTTTTAACAACACAGTTTGACTTGGAAGCAACTCTTACCATGAGTGTGCAGTCTCAAAGGAGAAAGATCTTAGCAAAAAATAGCTTATCAGCTCACTCCCTTCTCAAGAAAAAATCCCCAATACTTCAGCTCGTCTAGGGACTTGTAAAGAAGTGCCATGATGCAGTGTGAGCTGGGCTCACAGGCACCATCACCACCACCACTGTGGAGTCTCTCCTCTGCTGCTCAGAGCAGTCATTAAGCTCTTTTGGTCAATTTAACCCATCTAGCATCATTTCACTCTCCCTGCTCTGAAGCCCTTGTGGGGCTCTGTGCTTCACATGGGCTGGCGCCCAGCACAGTCACGTTTCTGCGTGTTGTGTTCAACCATCTGCAGAGCTCTTCTCACCATAGGTCCCAGGGTACCTCGGGATCCTTTAGGGCCTTGGTTCCCCTTCGGCCCCTCCTTTCCTGGAGCTCCTGTCTCGCCGAGCTGCCCCTGGTAGCCCTTGCTGCCCTGCAGAACGAAGGCACAGACATTAATGCAGGTCAAAACAGCTTCTACAGCTAAATATCAAAGGTGGGCAAAGAAAAGGGAGATCCAGAGGAGGAAACGTTGTCAGTGGGAGATGTTCTTACCTTCTGGCCAGGCTTGCCTTTTTCCCCCTGTTTTCCTGGTTTCCCTTCTGGTCCCTAGGAGAGAAAAAAAAAGCTGTTGGAATGGGAAAGCAAAGAAACCCGTCCCAACCAGCTCTTTATTTCATTTTCCTGGTGCCCACAACCCTGACAGCATCCTCTCCTACCCCATCCCATTCCCAAGGGAGCCAACAAGGAGGCGAGGCAGTCACGGGCACAATTCCCAGGTGCTCCGGTAGGAGCGTGGCCAAGTTTCTTCTTCAGCTGCTCCTGCACATGGACATGGATCTCTGAGCCCAGTGACCACAGGGCAGCACGGCTGAAAGGTGGCGGATTTCATCTTCACGTCGCATGCCAAGGACAGGCAGGGGATGGCAAACCACCGCCTGGTGTGTCTGCCCGTCCTCGAGGGCGCGGAAGGGGGATCTCAGCAGTACTCCCTGAAGCACCCAGTGAACTGAAAACTGGTACCTTCCTCTGCTGCACAAAGGGTCGTTTTCCTCACCATCAGCTGATGCACCAAATTGGACACCAATACTTTTGACAGGTTTTTACAACAATGGCAGTGAAACCACTGCTTCAGTAGCAATTCTCTTTATCTTCACATTGAAAAAACAGATGCTTGTTTCATTTTCTATCTACCTGCCACGCGCAGGTCACAATGCAGAAACCACCTCCCCGTGTTACTGTCCTTGCAAGGAACGGCACACAGAAACCACAACGTGCTGGTCAGGCACCGAGAGATGCACGGGGATGCAAAACCTCGGGTGGGAGCCACAGCAAGGAGAGGCAGAACCGCTGGCCTGCTCTGTGCCCCTCCGTGGGTGTCTCACGAGCAGCAGAGCCCACCAGCTGTCCTCGCACACACACAAACCGAAATTAGCGGCAACGAGCAGCTAAGTATAGCACACTTTCCTTGGGGAGCCCAGGGAAATTATTTTTTCAATGTTTGACCCCGTTGGCTGCAAGGCAGACAACATATTTTGGATTTGACAGAAGCAAGCAGAAGTATCACTGAAGAAAATAACTCAGGCTTCTTGGCAGCTGCCACGTACTTTTCAGCAGCATCCACACACCAGCACAGCGTCTAGGAGGTATCGTTTGCACCCCTGTTGATGCTGCGGGACAGCTCGGTCGCTCAGGTGAACAAAAGCAACTTGGAAAGCTGGCCATATCTGAGGGTTTTCACTCTGATCTCAAACACAGGCCTCCTAAGTGCCTGCTCTTAACACAAAGGAGCAATTCAGGCTTATTATAGCCCCGAAGAATCGTGGCAGCTCTTTACTGCCCCCGCGGGAACAGCTCGGTTTAATAAGTCAAACATTTCAAGAGCCCACCTTGCCAGCACTCTCAGAGCTTCACAAAGGACGAGTCTCTGCGAGGACTTCACGGGTCCTGGGCTGTTGCCCCTCCAGTCCGCTCGGGGCTTTTGTTGGCTGTTTTGTGCTGCCACTTCCCCAGAGAGCACTTTTGGGATTAGTTTCCCACAGACGCTGCCCAGCCGCAACAGGCGATGAATTGTGGGTGACAAGGCCCTGGCGTCACCCCGTGATGTACACTTTTGACAGGAGTACAAAGAAATCCTCGCCAACAAAAGCATCTGACTGGGAAGTGGCCACCCCTACCCAGCCAACCCACCCCTGGACAGGGTACCAGGGCGCTCAGCTTCCCCACGTGTCGCTCCTTGGAGGCACAGCAAAGCAACAGGAACGCTCACGGACCCTGCTCTGCCGTAATAACACAATGCCAAGTGGCTTGAAAACCGGGAGAGTAAACAGTGGCACCACTCACAAAAGTTTACTGTCAAAACAAGACCTGAATGAACAAAGACACAACTGGGATTTCCAATTAGTTGCATAATATTTTTTTCCATCGGTCTCCCTGGGCTGTGCTCTAAGATCTTTTGGAAGTCTGGGCAGCGGATATTTCTTGCAAATTAGAGAGGGGACGTTTTAAGCTAAATCTGTTCCTGGCCCTGGTGATGGCCAAGCTGTCGATCTTCTCCAGCAGAGTCATTTTGCACATTGAGACATGCTCCTGAACTGCTCTGATGTAAAATCTCTTGAAACAAATACCATGCTACTTGTGTTTGCCTCCCCAGGACGAGGATGTGTTACAGGGTTTGCAAAAAATGCGGACGTCCCACGGCTACATCAGAGGAGCAGGACGTAGAGCCTGGTCCCCCCACCTGCACACATCTCCCGTGGAAGCAATGATTAAAACGTGCTTCTGCCCCACACCCCAAAAATGTCTTTGCTTTTTGAGAAGATGGGTTTGGGTCTTAACTATTCCCTACTGAGAAACAAAATTCCCACATTGCTTCTGAAATCTGCCAGCATCCAAGTTCATGCCACAGTTGTGCACTGCAGCTATAGGGGCAGAGTCATTTAAGAGAGGAGGGAAAACAAAACAAAAACAAACCCCACTTGGACAGTCCAAGGCCTGTACACAAAAATAAATTGACCTACAGAAGACTGTGCAGTGCTCAGGGTCTCACTCTCCCTGGGTTCCTTTGGCTCATCTTTCCATGCTGGGATACATACAGGCTCTGAAATCTCCCTGGGCTGGTTTTTCACCTCCTAATGCACCAGCCTCGGTGAGCAGCGATGTCCATCCACTCCAAGAGGCTCTCCCGAGCCCTTCAGCCAGGGTGCGGCTCCTTCTCCATCGCTGGAGAACAAAACTTGGCAGCATCTCTGCCTCCTGTCAGCGATAGCTGAGCGACCAGCAGGGACTCGCGGTAAACCACAGAGCCCTTCCTTTGAGGCTCCCTCGCTGTGCTAGCCCTTGTCGGCCGCTTAAAAGCATCGCCGGTATAAATAAACAGGTCAAACCATGCTGGCAGCGCCGGCAGCTGGGACGTGGCTTGGATCTTGCAGCCTCAGCCACCTCCTCGAGCGGAGCGAGCTCTATCAGCGAGGGATGTTTCTGGGCTCCACCAGCGCGCTTTCTAGGACTTTGGCCAGCGGAGCTGTGCTGGTGAGCGGGAAGCCTACCACATGTCTCATTTTCCTGGATGTGCTTTCTCCAACTGCGCAGGAATGTTGCCCAGATGAGTTTAGAGGCAGTCCTGCGTTTGTCTGGGGTTCCCAGATACGTGGGATCTCTCCTCGGGATGCTCCAGATGCGGTTGCTGCTTGTTGCAGTCCCAGAAGTTCGCAGGGCACACACGCAGCGGTTTGCACAGCTCCAAGAAGTCCCCGTGCTGCCACATGACACACGTCACACAGGCAGTAACCAGCCCAGCAACAACTCTGGTAGCCTTCAAAAAAAGTTCAGGTTTTCTTTCTCCCTGTTCTTCTGACTCATCTGTCCAGGGCTGGAGAAACCGGGGCCAGAACAGGAAAAAATAAATAAAGTGATAAATCAAATTCAGTGGGATTGACGCTTCATGCAGAGTCTCCAAAGTCCATCAGCAATCCAGCATCGTTTGGTACCTCTTTCGTTGCCCTGTGAAGTTTCCAGGCTTCCCGCTGCCTTTAGCAGAGAGAGCAACAAGGGGCAGAAATGTAGAAAAGATGATACATAACAATAATTCATTCCAGGTTCTTTTTTTCCTAGATACAAATCAGTTGGGTTAGTGTGCCAAGACACTGAACACTTGACATGTTTATTCTTGGGGTTTGTACACATTTTGTTGTACGCTTTGGGTCACTGGTTTGCTGAAGAAACAAATCTTTCCAAGCTTCTTCTGGGAGCAGGATTATTTTTAAATGGCCATTTCTCTTTACACACCGCGCTCGTCACTGGAGAAGCACATCAGTATCTTCTGAAGACGATGGTATTTGTGAGCAGGGGCAGCAGAAGGCAGCAGTTTTTACAATTTTTTCATGATTTCAGGTATGCCAAAATATCCCAGGAAAGCAAAAATGTTCATCTTAGGTCTAGTTTGTTTAAAATTTCGTTGCCAGCTTCAGTGAGGAGCCAATTTTATAAGATTTTTTTCAGTACAGCTTTAGATATTCCCCACAGGAGAGACGTGGATGGTTTATTGTCCAACGCAGATCGGTTAAGTTTGTAAGGAAAACAGAGGCTTTCGGTTGCTGATGGCCTCGGTGGTGAAGGTGACCTCTTGCACAGACAGCAGTAGTGTCAGTGTGAGCAAATGAGGTGCCCAGCTTTAAATTCTCAAAGCACCAACAGCTGAAGTCTCTGACACCTTCCCAAATCCTGTCTCAGGCAGGTTCAGGACCACTCAAAACTGCCATGGAGCATGTTTTCGGGTGTGTTGGGTGTCAGTAAGTGGGGTCTGAGGTCGCTCCTCCCTTCCAAAAGCAAGGCAGGAAGAAACAGAAGAAGCAGAATGCAGCCAGGGAGTAAGGAGAAGAAAGTGCCAATGGCAATGGAAAAAATGGTGCTAGTTTGGGGCACTGGAAGCAGAAAAGGCAGAAAAACTAAAGCAGCAGTAAGGGTAGTAAGCATGAAACATAGGATGACCATGCCCACATTGTTCAGGGCCCAGCCAGCCAGCTCATTTAAAGGGAAATGAAAAAGCCCCATATAATTTCCTACTGCTCAGCAACGTCTCCATATGAGAACCTCTACTTAATAAACTTTGATCGAGAGAAGCCTCCCCCCATAGAGGACAGCTCACAAGCACTCAGGAAATTAGTGGGATTATTGGGGCCGGGCATTTGAAGACATAAATGTTTTGGATTTATAAGAAACACATTTCCTAATCTCTCTGCCTAGCAGTAGTTTGGAAGGGGAGGAGACACGGCAGTAGCTCCTGAATGGGTTTGGGAAAGAAGAAAGACCCAACTGTTCTTGAGAAGAAAGACCTGATTGTACTGTAAGGTTCAGAGGGTTTAGCTGGGATCACTGGGAAGCAACGGGCTCCTGGGCTGCCTGTGGAAACCCAAGTGGTGAGCACAGGTAGAGCTGGCTGGCTGAATTCAAAGAAAACGCAAGCTGGGAAACCCTATTAAAAGATCTCGGATGGAAAATCTACAGCAAGCATCGCTATGACTTCCTTCTCAGCTGAGTTCCTCAGCTTAAAGCGTGGAATCCAAAACTAAACCTCGTATCCCAAACTCCCTGCTCTAGAGCAAGTCCTTATCTGCAAGCACTGTCGCCCTGAAATAGGCAGCTTTGGTTTTGTGGATGAGCTGACTCATTTCTTCTCAGCAGCGTAAGCAGTTTCACAGTGAAAGGCAGCAAAGAGAATCGCATGGGGAGCAGTGCGGTGCGCTCCGAGCCGCTCTGGTTTGGTCTGATAGCTCTGAAGTGCCTCTGAGTTGTTGTTTCTGGGAAATTCCCTTTTTTTCTGCTTTTTTTTTTTTTTTCTTCCCTATTTCCTCATCTCTAAGGCAGCACACAAGACAAAGGTGCTGCTGAAAGATGGCTTGATGATGGGTGGGAGGTGCAGGAGAAGTGCAAGCCCTCAGCACCACGGAGCTGGGAAGCTTTCCCACAAGATGACACCAAAATGCTCCATAGAACTGGCCACTTCTGGAGGCTGCCAACTGGGAAGAAAGCAATAGAGAGAGCGCTCAGGCAGCACAACTCCAATTCACACTAACAAGCACTGCTCCGGTCTTTCTTTTCTCCCGCAAGCACTAGGGGTTAACATCTTCCTTCTGAAGGACACGAACGCCCTGGGGTTGTGGAAGAGGAGGGGAACGAAATCCTCTCTCGCAATAAGGAGGGGAATCTTGGAGTAACTGCACAGAAAGCGCGTCTCCTTCGTCTGAGTCAGGAAAGAAACCGTGCCAAGTCAACGGGATTTATTTCAAATTCTGGCTCATTTCAACTCCTATTAACTCTAAACGAAGACCAGCTGGGATCAGCCTGCCTTCCCGAGCGGCAGGGACCGAGCAGGGCTGGCCGGCGCGCGGTGAGGACCCACGGCCCCAGGCTGCAGGCAGCGCGTCCCCACGCACCGCGGGGTGCCCGGCTCCCCGGGGGGCTGCGGTCTGCTCCAGGGGATCCATGGCATTGGGTGGGCTGAGTCACAGACACCAGACTAGCAGATGAGGGTAAAAAAAGGCAATAAAAGCACTCAAACAACAAAATCCAGCACGTACCTTCCCCTAAAATGGGATGTTTAGACTGTGGCACAAGCAGCTGGACCTGGGGCCATTGGAGATGCCGTGAGTACTGAAGGAAAAGGATTGCACGGAGGGCAGAGCTGCCCGGGGGTCACAGCACTGCTTCCAGAAGGGGACAGAGAACCTGGGGGCTGCAGTCATGCAGAGCCACTCACCCCAGACCTTGCTCCAGCCCTATCCAAAGCAAAGGGCTCATGCACGTTTGACTTCATTCCCAAGCAACCTTATATTCCCCTTTGATTTTCGGTGCAAGGCCGGTACTTGCTTAGAGCTTTGCTGGATGTTTGTCCACACGAGGAATGACACTCAGTGGCTCCAAGGCTGTTAAACGATGACACCACGGCCAAGCACGGCACCTCCAGCTCCAGCAGAGGAACTGGTGCTGCTGGTGTAGGGACTGGAAGGAACGGGTGGGAGAAGCATGTCCCGCTGCGTCCCCTCCTCCTGCCTAGAGGCCATGGCTGTGCCTTAGGAGCTGGGTCATGCCCAAGCCCTGGAGACACTCAGCTGCTGCAGCATTGCACCCAGAGCCTGTACCCCTTGACAAGCACAGCGTCCCACGGCAGCATCCAAGATGTACCTGGCCCGGGGGCCAGCACAGCCCATGCTGAAACAATGCCCAGGGCACAAGAACGGCGATGGGAGACTCCTGCTCCCCTTCAGCCTCTGCCACCGACCTCCTGCAAGTCACCACTGCTTTGTGCCACTACCACTAATGCGTTATTCAGGGCTACGTAACAATACTTGTTTCCTGGATGAATGGTGTGAGGAACTCGCCGTTACCACTGGCATCCTGCCGGCTCTGCCACAGCCCTGTGCAGCGAGCCCTGCCTTCATTCCTCCTGCTGCTCAGCCAGCGGGCAACTCCACGTCCTCGGGGAGCTCCTGCAGCAAGGGCTCCACACCCAGCCCATCCATCAAGAAACAACAGCTCAGCACTTAATCAGAAAAAAAAAAAAAAAAAAAAAAAAAAAAAAGGCATGGATTCCTGCGTGGACAACTGAGATTGAAACCAGAAGTGACTCCGGGACTGTCCCTCAGCAGCCCCAGTGCGCTCGGGGAGCCGAGTGCCATGGCAGTGCCGCGGTGCTGCCAGCTGTGGCTGAGCTCATGTGCTCGCAGTGAATGGCTGGATGCAGCAGCAAGGCGCTTTGTTGCAGAAAACCTTTGAATTATGTTTTCAGGGGCAGGAAACCGAAAAGAACAAAGAGTGAAAAAACCCGCTCTGGGACAAACGCTGCTGTAAGTGATGTTTGGATGGCTCTATAATAGAGCAGTGTGGTGGATGGGAATTAGCTCCTGCTCATTGCTGCTATAACAGAGCCCAGAAAGCAGCCCAAGCATGGCTGTGACCACGGAGCGGCGTTACTGGAGAGAAAATGTGAGCTCAGAGCAGAAGGTCATCCCCGGCCAGCACATATTCCTTCTGCTTCAAGACTTTGGCTTGTAGATGATGGAGAAACGAGGACAGGAACATCGGGTGTCAGTCGATGGGAAGGAGGTTGTCCTCAGGACACCACCCTAGGCTGCGTGTGGAGCTGCTGCTGCTCTGGGGAGACGTGGCTGGGACCATGGTGCTGGGGCCAAGAGCCACGAGTTGTCTCTATTCTCAGGAGAGTGGCTTTGCCCTTTTCAAAGCACTTTGAGTTCCTTTCAAACACCTTCTCAGGTCTTCGTTCTTGCCCAGTTCTGTCACTCTGCTCTCTGGGAGAGTAAACGAAAGGACTTGACCTTGTCACACCGGAGCAAAAGGACTCACCAAGGCCCTCGAGCTCTTGGGGTCTGGCGGTGCACATGTGTACCAGGCAGCAGGGCCGGCACATGCAGCCAAACCTTCTCTGATGTCATTGTTTATGGCCATTCCTGCCACTGAAGCATCTGGCTCAAAGCTTTCCACGTCCTGACGTGGCTTGAATGACACTGCAGATAGGATTTCAGGTTAAAAAGGAAGTGGAAAAAGAAAAGAGCTCGGCTCCCAGTTTTGCTGAACAATGAGGGATTTTCTTGTTTCAGAGCATGTTGTATTTCATTACCTACAGGCTCTCCAATTGCTTTCCTGGAACTGTAAAAGCCTTGCTATCAGATGTCTGCCTTGTATGACAACCAGCGCATTACGAAAACCACGGAGAGCAGCTGGAAAGCCACGGCCTGCCTCCTGCCAACTGGCCCGGGCCCTGTGCTCCGGCACCGCGGGCCGGTTGTCCTCCACGGGAAGGGCTGGACGTGGGGCAGTGGCTGGAAGGGAGCGCTGCCAGGACGGGGTCACCCTCTGTGACCCTGCTGTGTGCCCAGGTCAGTGGCTGTACTCAACCTTCGGTTCCTTCCATCCTCTGTAGCGGAGAACGGGACTTACTGGCAGCTGGATCCTGTGTAAATACACATTACTCTCTAATTAGTAAGTTATTTCAGCCTCGATGGCACTGTCCTGTCATACAATTGCCAGTTACCATGAATTAGCTTTTTATTTTCGTGAGCTTGCATAACACTTGCACTGCTGCAGGACACCTGGGGTCGGAGGGCAGTTCCATCTCCCATTCTGCCCACACCCTGCAGAGGTACGGCCTCCTGTGCCCTCCTCCCCAGAGGACATCTGCTCCCCGCGCTGTCAGCCTGGGACCTGCACCTCCTGTCTCTGATCGGAGATGCCCAAAGTGGTGCTCTGCAAGGGGAAGAGGTTCCCAGATCCTTGTGGATCACTAGAGCCAACCAGAGGTCAATTGGCCAAGTCCAGAAGAGTCGAGATCGAGTGACAGCAATGAGTTTTGTTAGAAGAAATAGGAAACCACCGGGAGGAGATGACAGGTAGAACAGCAGCTCAGAACAGATGCGCATCTCCGATGGATTTCTGAAACCTCAGCTGGATCCTGCACTCGCTGTACGTTGGTGTTTCAGATGCTCTGACTCCTCGCTCACTACCAGAGGGACAACTGGCAGGAGCAGGACCCGGAGTTGAACGGAGCAGTGTGAACTTGGACGCAGTGACCAAAAGACAGAGGATACTTGTGCATCACGGCTCCAGCTGCCTCAAGCCTGCCAACGGCAGCTGTGAGACTCATGGCCCATCTCGGCTGCCAGGTTTGTTTGCTGAAATCCACTGGCTTTGAAATGTGTACAAACTACCCCTGGAGACTTGGCTGGGGCCTCCCTGCTGCCTTTGTTTGAGCTTTAAAACCGCAGTGGAAACCGATTTTCAGATATGTTAACGCTGGAGATGGCCGAGCCAAGTTAAAGCTAACAATCTTTGAAAAACGCTTCCTGAGCACCCAGGGAAGCGCGGGTGTGCTCCGTCAGTAATGCTGTATCAGCACCGGGATGGCACTCTGGAAAACAGCCTTGCTCAGTGAAACCAGGCTTTGCCCTGCTGTGGGGACCAGCAGCCAGTGAAAGCCTCTCCTCGGCGTGCCCCAGCAGGTCCCTGCTGCCTCCTCCAGCGCTAGCTCCTGTGGAGGTGCCCCAGGACATCCCCTCATCCCTCCCAGAGAGCCTCAGGACTTCACAGGCCAAACAGACTGCTCTCCCCTTCCATCCCTTCTGCTGGTCCATCGCCAATTGGTGCGCGAATTTGTACAAGCCCAGCCAAGCTCAACCTGCTCTGGGGCTACAGGGGAGCTGCCAGCATCAGGCCTTTCCCTTGGCCATGTGTGCAATGCAGACTGAAAATGTACCAGCAGTAAAGCTAGATCGTTTTAGAGCACTTATCTGCCTCATTTTAGAGCACTCGTCTGCCTCATTTCCTACATCTGTCAAGAGGATACAATACTGAAGTGTCTTTTTCCTGTAGACATAAGCAGACTAAGAACAAGACTAAACATCTCTTGGTGTTAGGGAAAATTCTCCAGGAGGCGGTGTGGCTGCGGGGATCTGTGATGAAAAGGGTGTTCCCAGAGCTGGTGCTGTTCCTGGAGGTCACGGCCGCGTGGGTCCCCTCCAGCACTGGTGCAGAGAGCAACACAGAGCCAAGCTGAGGAGCTGCAGAAGCTCATCTTTGTGCCCATGACTGTGGACGGGCGTCAGCTTCCTTGAGCTAACCCGAACCTCTTCCAGAAGAAAAAGATAAGCAGCATGATCCCTGATGCAGGTTGGTTTGTTGGTACAGGGTCACAAAGATCCTTGTGCGTCTCTTCCATTAACAGCACAGACATGGACATCTTCCCTGTCGCTTCTGCAGACGAGTAGGATATCTCAGCATCACGGGAGCACACACCACTGCCTCGAGCCCAGGGAGAAGGCAGGGGAGCCAGGCGAGACCGCAGCGAAGCACAGATGGAGAGACCCCTGGGCACTGCCCCAGCACAGACCTACTGCAGATGGATGTGCTAAAGGCAAAGTGCTCCTTAACACTACCTAAAGCGAGCATTGGATGCAGCAGTGCTATCACGTCGGCTGTATTAAACAAAACCAGATGCAACGTGAGCAATGCATAAACACACCGCATCTGCAGCACGCCCAAGCCCAAGGCACACGTGCCTCGTCCCCACGGAGCGGGTGTCTCCACACCTTCCGCAGGCGATTTCCATGCTACCGGGCAGTTCCCCACAAATCCCGGGCAGGATCTGGTCACGGTGCAACCTTGGCATTTGTCCTTGTGAGAATACCTTCAAGATTTTCCCCTGTTGTGATTTTTCTTTTCTCCAGCAGCCTTAAAAACCTCTGTCCATCGCTCACTTCTGCAGCAGGCTGTGCCTGTGCGGCTCGTCTCACAGAGGATGGTTTGACTTCATATTGCAGCTTCCAATCCTCACTTAAAAGGAGAAGTTGTGGTTATCGCTCGTGGTTTGCATCTCAGGTCCATGAATTTTGCACCTTGGCAGAAATCTAAGGAAGATCCCACTAATATTTGTACATTTTCTCCACGGGAAGGATAAAAAACTCCAAGAAAAAATGGGAGGAGGAAAATTATTTGTACTTCTGTCAGAGGGCTTCCATCTCTGAATTAGCTCGGGGAGCGCAGGAACAGCAGCCTATGCCTTAGGTAATGGCCAGGCGCTTGGCAGGAGCCTGTGTGGGTCCCTGAAAGTCTGCTCGAGTTTCAACATAGGGATATACAAAGAAACGTTAAAATAGTAGATGGAAATATAGCACTCTGCTGTAAAAAAATAATAATAATAAAAAACAACACAAAAAGGGAGTGATTATGAGCCGGAATCTTGGCTCTATTGGCTATTTTTTTAAAACAGAAAACGGCATCATGTTCCCAGGGACATGCTGGCAAAGAGCAGGGATGGAGTCTGCGAGAACCTATATTTTATGCCCTATAACTTAATATGGCCTTAGCATGATTTCAGTATTTTTATTGGTTCTCAGAAGTGCGCAATGTAAACACGTGGAGCAGCCAGAAGGGCAGCACGTGGAGGGCCATGTGCTGAGAAGCTGCAGGGATGTTGGGGACGGCACCACCCCTGCAAAGGGCTCCCTGCGGGCAGGGGGGGCAGCAGCCTTGTTTGGGGCAGGACTCCAGCCTTGTTCTGCATGTTTACGGTGCGGCACTGCCATGTGAAGCCAATGTTTTCACTTTCCAGTCAAGCCAGTGCTCAAATCACCACCTCAGCCCCAAAACAACACACATCCAGCACCTTTGCTGCTTCTGTCCCCTCACTCTGTTCTCCCTTTTAGCAGCCGCAACATCACCAAAGGAAGAAACAAGCATCGAGCATCCACCCCGTGCTCCAGGGCACCTGCGTGCTCCAGGGCACCTGCGTGCCCCGCAGCCCCCCCTGTCCCAGGAGGCACTCCAAGAGCTGCCACCAACCTTGGGGTCCCTGCACGCCCCTCCTGGCCATGCATGAGGTGGGAGCTGGCCAGTTCTCTGGCTGCAGGGGCAGCAAAACTCGTGCCCCAGGTGAGCCTGGCACCTCCAGCAGCACTGGCTGCATCTGACCTGTCCGGGCTATCGCCCCGCAGGATGAGGCTCTGAGTCCACGCTTCCAACAGCTGAGATCTACCACAATAATTACAATATATAAATCATGTCGTCGGGCGGATAACTCCCCTTTTCAAGCAGAAGGATCTGGCTTCACGTGCAGAGCAGCCTGTTGGCACTGGGCAGCGCCATCCTGCACCTGGCACCACCAGACGAACCCAGGCCGGATCCTGCCCTCTTCCCCCAGCCCTGCAGCTCTCGTCTCAGAGACAAAATTGCATTTTTATTTTCTACAGCATTGAAATCAGATCTCTAAGCAAACGGCACAAGCCTAGGGTATTCCCTGAGGATTCAGAAATCATTTCCTATTAATTTATCCTATTTCTTAACTATATTACCAAGGAGAAACCTTGGAAGGGAAAAACAGAAGTAAGCAAGCAATCACCCAAATTATGTGACAGAGGGCAAGGCCCGGCCATCCCCGAACTGCAGGCTGAGGCCAGCTGGGCAGATGCAGCAGAGAGGCAAGTCCAGGCTGCACAAGCTGTCCCAAAGCCTACGCAAAGCCTGCAGCAGACCAAAGAAGCGATCCACATCTCAAAGACCAACCCTCCTCTTGGATGCTGCTTTTTTTTAAATAAAAAAAATAACATACTTTACGCCAACCCTTGCAACAAGCCGTGTCTTGGATGACTTCCTGCCCTAAGCAGTGTCCTGGTTCAGTGCCTGCATCTCCCACTCAGTCTGCCCCCACGTGTTTTGCTGCAACATGGCAAGTCCTGTTACAGCAGGACTAACGTCCGCAGCATTTGCTGTCCTTGAAATAAAAAAATAAAAAAATCATGCATATTTCTTTCTTGCTAAGGTTTAAATGGAATCCAGCCTCCCAGACAAAACACTGTGAACTTCCTTTTGTCCCCTTGCTGCAAAAGATGCCCGTACTGAACATCTGGGCTCAGGCTTCAGCCACAAGGAAGGCAAAAGTCGTCTTGCACACAGGGGGTTTAGACAAGAGCACACAGCACTCATCACTATCCTTCTGGGGAAGGATGCAACCACCAAAATTTGGAAACCAGCACACAAATGACCCTCTGGAGAGGGGCAGAAGCGGTTCTGGGCCCAGACATGCAGCTGGCTGGCTGTGATGCACAGAGACAGCCCGTGCAGCTGGAAGGAGAGCACTGGCAGCTCCAGAAAACCCACGGACCACCTGGCGGAGGTGAGCAGGATGCTTTCTCAGACTCACTCGGACACCTGTGATGCCGGGATATCCAGGAGGCCCTTCTTTTCCCTTCAGTCCTTCAGTGCCTTTTTCTCCTTTTTCTCCTTCCAGGCCTTGCTCTCCTTTGTCTCCCTGTGGAAGAGAGAAGGTGGGAGTTTTCATACCCACGCCACGCACGGGTCACCGTACATGCCTCTCGCAAGGAAAAAAACCACCACATAATTAATATTTCAGGAGTCTGGGAGGAAGAGAGCCTGCAAGCAAAAGGATGAATGAGGATGAGTCATAATACACTTGACATTTAAAAAAAATAAGCAAAACCATTTTTTTTTTAAAGTTTCTTGGCTGGAGGAGAAGGAACTCCCCCATTACACAGGGTAATGTGAACTCTGCTTCTCCTGCAATGAGGCCTGAAACTCCCACATGAATGAGACAGCGGACAAGATCTGAGAGACTCCCTTGCCTCACCCAGAAGCCCTGAGCTCAGGATGCTGGAAGGTTTGAAATAGGACAGGTTTGTCTGGAGCAGCCACCTGGCTCTTTCTGCCAGCGGGAAGCAGCCCAGGGCTTGACTGAGCACTATGAAACTGCATTATCTTGCCCTGCGAAGGGCTTGTGGTTGGAGCAGCAGGTATTATGCCATGTCTGCTCTTACAGCCGATGGCACGTTTCATGGAGATCATCAAAAGGGACAATTCTGTGCCGAGAATGGCACCATGCTGGTGTACCAGCAGCCTCGATGGACTTGGTCTCTGCTGTGCAGTGTCATGTCTCTTTGGGTTACAGCAGCGAGCAGCGGCTCTTCTGCTGCCCAGAGACACGTTCAGTTCGAGGAAACCTCACCTGGTTCAAGAGCTCTTGGGGACAGCTGGGGTGGCAAGAGAATACAGACAACTTGACTGTCTTTAAGGGGGAATCTTTTGGTCCAGCACTCAGAGATAAGCAGAACTAGAGACACATGGCAAATAGCTTAACCAGAGCGAAGCAATAAAGTGCATTGTTGTGGGACCGGCTGCTTTTTCTTTCCATGGAACAAAACTGTTGGTCTGTTTGGAAAGGCCGGCTGTGCAGGGACAGAAATCAGAGTCCTGCTCCAAAGGCAAGGTAGCAAGCACACAGCAGTCAAATAAAGAGAGCGATGCAAGCCCTGAGCAAGCACCTGGGACCTTGCCAAGAGGAAGGGGATCTGATTTCTCTCCTTGCAAACAATGTTCTGGTCAGCGGTGCAGGGGATAGCGATGGACAATTCTTGATTTCCCCTGCCAGCCCCAGGAATTCCTGATTAGCTGGAAATTCAATCTGCAAAAACTCAAATAAAACAGACAAATTGTTGGAAACTAGATCTTGAAGGAGTTGACCTTTTTGGAGACCTGATCATATGCCAAAAATGTGGGTAGAGGAGTGAAACACGAGGAGTCCATTATGTGTGTCTGCAGAAAAAAAAATCTTCACTTCTTATTTCTAAATAAATTAACCTATCAAAGAAGTGAGGGGATAAGAGACAAGGGAACCCTGCACCAGAATGCCCTGCCTGCTGCAGACCCTTTGTATTGCACATCTTACCTTGATTCCATCTGGCCCGGGTGGTCCACTGTCCCCTTCCAGCCCTGGTTCTCCCTACAAGACAGAGGCAAGCAACATAAAGCTGTGCCCACATAAAGCTGTGCAGGCACAATTTTTATTTTTATTTTTTTTCCCCCATGCCTTCAGCAGATGATCCATGGCAGTAGGTCAGGCTGCAGTGAGAGGAGCCCAGGCCAGCACTCCTGATGTGTCCCATCCCATGCCCTAATGCTGAACGAGCTCTTCCTGGAGCAAGAGCAGCAGCCTGGTCTCTTGCTCTGTTCTGAGCTTTTCCTCCATAGACCCAGCTGTGGAGAAGAGCTCTTTCCCTGTGTTGAAAAGGTGAATCAGTCTGCCTTCATTTCACCCGGGGCTTCCCCATCCTGCTCCAACAGCTGACCTTGGTCCCGAAAAGGGACAAGAGCCATGGCCAGCCGCAGTCCATGAACTCATCCTGTCCCTGCTCCCTCCCATGCAGCACGGAGCAGGCAGTGCTGCCCTGTGGGATCTGGCTTTAACAGGGGAGCCCGAGCAGGAGGTGACTGTACTCACTCTTTGACCGATGAGGCCTTGCTCTCCAGGAGCTCCCAGCTGGCCAGGATCACCCTAGAAAGAAGGCACCACAGACACGGAAACACTGTTAATAAGTATGGGGCGCTTCCCGTTGCACTGCCCATTTTGGCTTTTTCTTCCCTGTGCTCACACGAAAACCTTCAGCTTGCAGGGCTGCACCAGCACCTCCTGCACCCCTCGGGGGCTGTAACAGCGACACCCACCAGGACAGGGCATGGAGAGGGGCTGCTGCCTGAAGCTGCAGGGCCAGAGGCCTTTCCTCAGCAGGGCCCTGTGCTGGGCTGGAAGTAACGTTCCCTGCAGCAGCCATAGCTAGAACAGCACTGGTATCACACCAGTGTTGTGCTTCTGGCTGAGCAATACTGGCACAGCACCAGGACTTCAACCTTCAACCCCCCCAGAGCCAGCAGGCTGAGGGTGGGTGAGAGATGGGAAGGGGATATCACCAGGACAGCTGGCCTAAAGTGACGACATCGCACATTGGAATATCCCATACTGTGTGGGGTCACACTCAGCAATAAAGGGTGGGGAAGGGGATGGGGGGCTTTTGTCTCTAGTAATGAAAATGTCTGTCCTACCAAACGACTGCTACGTGTACTGAGGCCCTGCTTCTTGGGACATGGCTGAACATCGCTCCTTGATGGGAAGTAGAGAATAAATTGTTTTTCCTCTCTCTGTGCTTCCATGCAGCCCTTACTACTTTTTTTTTTTTTTCCTCTTCCTTTTCCCTTTAATTAAATTATCCTTATCTCATTCCAGTCTCGTGGAGGAGACAGCCAACTGCTCTCTGAGCCCCAACATGACTGCAGAGGGCAGAGAAGAACCACAATCTTTGATGGGCCCCGAATGAGTGACCTGAAGGTGTCTGGAGCTGGCAGATGGATCTCGGTGACAGGCTGCGAGGCTGCGATTTCCTTCTGAGGGTACAAGGGACATGGGGCAGCTGCCTCCCATGTAGGCCATCCAAGATAACTGCTTTGCAAGGAACACAGCTCAGGAAATGCAGTGACAGGGGCAGAAGGGGAAGGAGTTGCACTGTCAGGGTGCAAATCACAATGTCCTGTTCCCAGAGGTGGCAGCGACGGCGTGCAGGGGCAGCCGGGAGCACGGGAGCTGAGACAGCCGTGCAGGATCAGGACGCCAGAGACACGGTAGCTCCAGTGAAGTGTCAGAAGATTTGCCAAAGAAAACATGGCATAGGATGGGGCTGGGGGTGGGGAGCGAAGAACAGCAAAGAGGAAATTGCTTTTAATCCCCACACAGAGACTGTTCACAAGCTCTCCACACAGCAGCAAACCTTCAAACCAAGCCGAGAGGGGGACAAAATAAAATAAAAACCCCTCTGAGCTGCTCTGCACAGGGATTTTGTTCAAACAAAGAGATGGCTTTTATAGGCCTTTCCATGTGGACAAGAAGGTGCATTCATGGCCCTGGAGCAGTGCTCCCGCCCCCATCACCCTTAGAGGAGCTCAGCCCCCACATAGCTGAGGCTTGGAAACTGTGGCAGGACCTAGGCTGAGGGTATTTTTTACACTTGAGACCTTCCTAAGACTCTTCTTGTTTCACAACAGAAGCTGCCTGGATCTCTGGGTCTTGAGGACTCCCTTCTCTGCTCAGATTTTAGACCTGTGAAAAGAGCTGAAATTTATTTCCAAGGCCCTTCCTCAGCTCAAGGCAGAAGATCCCTGGGCTGGAGCTTGTCCCTGGCACTGACAGCTTCCCCTGCTGTGATGGGGCTCGGGAACTGGTAGCCAAGGGCTTGAAGTTCGATTCTTTCTTTCTTTCTTTTTTCTTTAACCTTAACTTTATTGATTGTGCTGTCTACATTGGCTGCTGGAGGGTGAGCCTGCAATGCTACCCATCCCTGTAGGAACCAAAGTGTCTATTACCTCCCTGCTCTGACAGAGAAATTGCACTAAGGGCTTTTACTTACCTTCATGCCAGGTTCACCTGCAAGGCCAGGTTGTCCCATTGAGCCAGGCGGTCCCTGGAAAAAAAAAAATAATGAAAAAAAACATTGTAACCAAGTAGAAAGCAAGATCAAAGGCATAATTCCTTTAGCAGAGCCCTCCTGGGATAGCACAGCCCTCGTTGCAGTGTAATTACTTCCCTGGAGCTGGCTCAGGGTTTGTAGCATCAAAGAGGCCAGCATCCCCTTGTGCCTGGTCCCTGCGGGGGCTCTGCTCTTCTCTCACGCCCCCAGGCTCCTCTGCCAGGCTCCTCTGTAACTCCTTCCAACCCTCTGCTTGCTGAGGTTGGTAACCCTGGCAGAGGGGCTCGGCATCCCCCTGGCAGCCAAAAATGAGTGCCTGACCTGCAAACCATGGAAGATTAAGGTATAAAGAGGGAAGAAGAGAGAACGACCTTGCAAATTGTCCTTACTAGGTGTGCAGCTGCCTCTTGCAGCTTTGCAATAGTGGGGCCACAATTCCTTGAACACCTTTGGTACCGAGATCAATTGGGAGCTTTAATCTTCGTACTTTTTCTACTACACCTGGTAAGAATGGGGAATGGCAGACTGGAAAGCAAGCCCCAAGATATGACAGCAAAGCTTGTCTTTAAGGGATTTAAGGGGTTTGTTTTCTTAGGATACTTGCTTTCTGGACAACAATCCCCCTTCTCTTTGCAGCTAGGAATAAAGGAGAAAAGAGCACATAGTCAAAGGGAGCACTCGGCTGCCCAGGGAATAAAACCAGTTCCTGGCTTGCTGAAATGGGTTCGGGCAGAGGAGGGAGCAGGGTGAGTGCTGGGTTTATTAACAAATGGTCAAGTCACGCAAAGAGAAAACTCAAGCTCCAATGAAAGCAAAAATCCTGCTTTTGGTTTCTCCAGCAGTGCCAGTGCAGGGAAAGGCTCCTGGAAGAGACACAGATTTGAATAAACCTCTGTACTTTCTTGGTTGGCAGCATCCAGAGAGGCTCGGTAGCAGCCTTCCAGCTCCTCAGTGTGGTTTACCACGCTGAGAGCTCGCTCCATCCAGTCTAGCAGCCATGAGAATGGAAACTTTCCTGACTCATACACTTTGCAGTAGACTGTATTAAAAGGCACCTTTGCTGCTGTTTCCACAAAAAAAGCGAAACATCACGGCTGCTTCACAGCTCAGGACCTGTGGAAGGAGCTACCCAAGGGACTGGTACACCTGGTATAGTCAGCCAAAACTCCAATATTTCAACGAGAATCAAATAAGGCCGAGGCTGTAAATGAATTAGGGGGAAGTTATGGAGGCATCTCCTGCATCAGGGCACGGTTTGGCAGCTGCTTTGGTTGTGGTGTGTTTGTGCCACTGCTTCGTGGCAACGGCAACCCAAAAGCACTGTCAGCAGCGCAGGCGTTTCTCTGAGCTTCTTCCACTGGCTGCAGACCTGTGATGGGACTGCTGTAGCAATGCTGGCTGACAAAACTGTGCCTCGTCAGCAATGGGACCAGTGAGCGGGACAGAAAAGGCCAGTTTTCAGTTTGAAGGCTCTATTTTGTTCCTGACTTTGCACCCTGGTACAGAGGTGGCCCCTGGCGTGGTGGTGGAGCCATGCCTGGGGTGTGCTTGCTGCAGGGTGGCCAGCTTTGAAATGTTCCTCTTGCTGTGAAGAGGGGGCTGCCCACCTACCAGCGGGGTGCCCATGCCCTACGATGAAAATGATGCTCGGATTTCTGGCTCTCACTGTTTGCTTTAGAAGCTGGTATTCAGACTCAAGGGAAAACCTTCCTGCTTGTGTGAAAGGTTTCACCTCTACACCCTTAATGCTCCCTCAGTCCTGCCACCCTCCATGTGAGGGGAAAATAAATAGGAGCAAAGACCAGACCTACCTTATGCCCGATTTCTCCCAAAGGCCCAGGCGGCCCCTGTGGTCCTTGTGGACCCTGGAAAACAGAGACACAAGGCTCTTTTCATGCAACAGTTTTCCCTTCTGAAGGGCCATCATTTCTGCGGCCTGTAAGATAAAACACCATTTCCCTCCCACCTCACAGCGGAGCTACGCAGTGTGCTAGAGATGGCCAGCAAGATAGAGGGACAGGTAATGGGTGCTCTGAGGCATCAAAACAGGCAAACAACAGCTCAGAAGGCCTTCACCCCAACCTAGAAAAACCGCTGATGGTAATCTGACAGTGTCTGGTTAATTGCCTCCCCTCACAGTCTAGGAAAGTCCCACAGACACAGACAGCAGGAGATGGCCCCTTATCTTGCTTCAGTGGTCCTGCTGGCTGTCCTGCAGGTCTGTCTGCACACGTCATCTCCCAGGGCCTCCCTCAAAGCTGCAGGCTCAGTTCTGACACCGTCGTACTCCCTCCTGTTCCCCCCTCAGCACAGCCCTACTCTTCTCATTTCTTCTGACCCTGTCCAGACCCAACCTTGCATTTCTTTCCTCCCTTCCCCTCCAAAATCCAGCCCAGGTTGTATCCCACACTGTCCCTGGTTGATCCACACTCCCCTTTTCATTTCTAGGGGTCTGACCTTATCTTTCCTCATGCCTCCTAGAACTCTAGCCACGTCTTTCACATCTCTGACCACACTGGAGCTGACCAGGGTGGGAAAGGGAATGAGTAGTGGGGGACAAACAGACAGACAAAGAAATGAAGTGTGTGTGTATGTGCAGGGAAAGACAGATGAAGAGAGAGTGGTAAGACACTTGCCGGGTCGCCTGGTGCCCCTTTTGCTCCTGGAGGTCCTGAAGGCCCTTGGATACCCTAGAAAAACAAGTGACACCAAGGTTAGCTCCAGCCCCATGGCAATCCTTCATACTTCTCAGTAGTGACTTGTATCTTTTGAGATACTACAGGAAAAGGAGTCTCCTGGACCAGGGACCAAAATATAAGAACTTGAGTGAAAAGGAGTTTATAAAAGAAAGCACCAGTGATGGACACTTACTGGGAAGCCACGCGATCCTGTCTCCCCAGTCTCGCCCATCTTCCCCTGTGAACACACGGTTACAGCCATTAGCAGCTGGAAATGTGCTCAGACACCTGCAGTGCTTTGGCCAGAAGCTGCAGGTCTCTGGGCACTGTGGACACCCCCAGGGGGTTTGTGCCTTGCCCGAACTGGCAGGCACTGGGTGTCCCAGGGGACGTACCTGCAGCCCTTCTGGCCCCAGCTTGCCTGGCTCTCCTGGCCGGCCCTGCAAGGCAAAAAGACAGCACACACTGTATTGGTGAAGCTCTTTGCCCCATCCCACCTGCTCTTGTGTTTTTCTGCATCAGATATCCACTCCTGTTCCCTGCAGCTTTTGTCAGGCCAGATGCCCAGCATCCTGCCCTGAGGAACACCCCAACCCGTGGGGACTTTGGGCAATGGGCTCCACGACCCACGTCTTTTTGAGCAAATGCTGCTTTGGAGCAAGATTTTGCTCTGGCTGCATGGAGGGCTCATTCCTGCTGGCTGGTTCTCGTGGAGCCATTGGACAGCTCCAGTTTCTGGAGGAGGATAGGACCTTGGTCTGTCCAGGGCGTTTCATAATGCTGCTAAGAGCAATCTCAGCCAGGCTGGCACTCACCTTGGCACCTCGTGACCCTGGCTCGCCTACTGGTCCATCAGGCCCTCTGGCACCCTGGAAAAAGACAAAAGAAAGGAAAAAAAAAAATAAATTAAGAAAAAGAGGGAAAGAAGGAGGAGGAGAAGGAAGATTCCTTTGCCGCTGCAATCAGCAGTGCAGCCTGGGTTTGGGGAGGCTTCCCAGCCCCCCTGCTGCAGCCTGACAACTCCCACCTCCCCAGTGGGCTTTAGCTGTGCCTGGCTCCAAAATCCACCCACCTCCTGCCCACTGAGCCACCGTGCCTATCCACCACGTGAGGTTTGGGGCACACAAGGAGATGTCTCAGGGGAGCTCCACTTGTGGACGGCTCCAGCCTCAACCACCATGGCTGTCCTCGCACTTCTAACCCTTGGGACATTTGGGCTTTGCAGGCAGGGCAAGGCTGTCGCTCAGAGGTTGAAGTTTGGGTGCTTGAGCTCCGCTCCTGTGCTAAGGCTTTACAGGATTTGTGCAGAGGATACAGCTCATGGAGAATTCAGCAGCCACCCCAGCTGTGGCCACCTGGAAGGCCCCTGAGAGCAGCCCTGGGTGAAGCCAACCCACACCTGGCTGGGCTGAGCAGGGCAGCTCAGAGCCCAGGGCTCAGCAAATCCCTTCTGTGTTTTGTTCTGTCTCACAAGAAATGCACATTTACCACTGCAGCACTCACCAGTGCACAGCACCAGAACACTTTTTATTCCCCTTTAAACTAACCACCAGCTGCAAACCAAAGCCAGAGGAGAAAGGCATGTCAGGAACGGCCTTATTTTCAGACACCACCTCCATGATGATGGCTTCGCATGCACAGGATCGCAGTCCTAGCCTTACAGGTATCATAGAATCACAGAATGCTTTTGCTTCCTTCCTAAAACCCTGCTGGTCCACCTGTGGCACACCACACTGCCTCGTGGTCACAATCGGGGCAATGAAGCTACAAAGCACACAGAGAGGCACAAAGCTCCTGCCACACAGGACTTTTACAACCATCCTGAGTCCCAAGCAGCTCCCAGAGAGCAGGATATAGCTGCTGGCAGCTGAGTTTGTTACCTGCTATTTAAGGAAGGGGCTGCTGCTAGGAACCAGGCAGGTGCTCATGCATATATGCCTGCTGGGAGGGGAGCAGCCGGTTGTGCCTGCTCTGGCACCTCTGGTCCTATGCCAGCACCTGCACCTGGGTGCGTGCGGGCGTCCGACGGGCTGGGAGCTCCCGAGGTGTACGTGACACTGCTGGCACCCATGTGAGTCCTGATCTTGAGCAATCCCGGACCCCCCGAGCTGAAATTGCACAGCTCATGGCATGGCTCAGGCATCCTGCAGCACGGGAAGATGTTCTTCCAGAGGGTGCTGAGCCAGGAGAGCACTGGCCTTGAAGAGAGAGCACCTGCGATGAGCATCCGAGCTCAGGGCAGCAGAGCCCAAAGCGCAGCCCCCTGCACCCTCCGAACCCCAGAAACCCGTGGGTCAGGCTGATGGGGAATAAAGAGAGCCATGGGCAGGGAAACAGAACGGCCCACAAAGGGCATAGTGAGGGACTGTATTAACACACGGCACGTCCGTAATCGGGCTGTGATCTCAGCTGGGACTCCTAGGCGCTACTGCAATATAAATAATAAATAATAACACAGAGCGGTGCTAGAATGTAATGGTAAGAGGAATTCTGAGAGCAGGCCAATGTGGAAATAGGGAAAACAGGAGCCAATGCGCTTAATCGGGATGCAAACCGAGTGCCAAAAGTAATAAGAGCGTTAGGGAGCCAGCGAGTTAGAAAAGCAACTCCAGCATGACAGGCAGAGAGGGAGACGCACAAAGAGCGGCAGTGTAGCAGCAGAAGATGGACAGGAAGCTTCGCCAAATTATTACAGCAGACAAACACTGTCCATATAAAATAATGCAAAAACTTCTACTGTGCTTGGCAAACCCCCGTGCCACTGAGCGTACCGGGGGCAGAATAACCAAGAGCCTGTGCTGCATGCCAGCAAGCCACGGCTCTCAGTGCTCTGCCTGCTCCCCAGGACGGACGGACAGAGGGGGGACTGTGCACAGGCACGGATGGCACAACCAAAGGTTGTTACACGGCCACCACGGCTGCCCTCGCCACCTCCAGACACTGCTGCCCTGGCTCATGCTGCCCACAAGACCCCAGAGCAGGTTTTACTAATCCATGTCCCTGTGAACCACAAAGAACAATGATATAAAATAGAAAGCTATTTAACACCAGGGCTCCTGACAGCTCCAGCTCTGGATGTTGGAGCAGCGGGAGAGCAGCACACGGAGGTTTGGGGAGCACCCAGGAGACCCAAAAAAACAACAACATAAAAACCTGCCCCAGGCTGGGAATTGGGCTGCCAAAGACAGTGGGGTGTCAGCACATGGATGGCACCGGCACGCTGCCACCCAGCTCCTTGTCCTTGGAAAACAAACCGGTCCCGTCGGCTCTGAGAAGCAATTTGGCTGTTTGGGGCAGTTACACCTATACTAGCCGAGACGATAGGTTGACCTGCTTGTGTAGCAGTGCAGAGGGGAAGGGTTCAATAGCTTGGCCCTGGTTTTACAGGAGGAAGGAACAAGGTTGAAAGGCAAGTGGGACATGGGAACGGCAGCGGTGACCTTGATTAGAGGCCCCTGCTCCAGGACAGGCTGCCAGGAAAGCAAAGCGGGATGCATCTCGCCCCTCCAGAGCCATCTTCTGCAGCCTGTCCTGTCCAGCCCCAGGCTGCTCCGCGCTGCTGGAGGCTGTCGGGTGCTCCCAGCCCTTCGGCTGGCCGGGGCACTGTTTGCAGTATCTGCATTTCCTCCAGCAGAGCTCTGTCACCAGCATGGCAGGACCTGCCAGGGCAATCTCCCTTCGCAGCAGTCACCTGGCTAATCCCATCACAACACATCTCATCAGCCTCTGACCTGCCGGAGGAGAAAGTGACCCCGTGTTCACAAACTCATGTGGCAAGCTTCATCTTCCCCAAGCCTCCTGGGCTGGAACCCAGGATGAAGGCTTCCCCTAATTCGCCCTGACAGGAAAGGCTACATTTAGCCAATTAGCGAAATCTTTTAAACTCTTTTTTACTGACAACACTGGTTAGAGAGGGGTGAGCAAGGTCCTGGCGGCTCTCCAGGAGCATCCCATGCCAAGCACGCTGCCTTCCCCTGCGGGCCCGGCTGGGCGCACGAGGGCAGACGCGGCACACACGCATCCCGAGAGCGAGGTAAGGAGGGTGCAGAGAGAAAGCAGGGTTTGGTCACCAGCCCAGCACCTCCACGAGCCCATGAAACAGAGAAGGAAGCTTTCCTTTAGTTGTACTACAATTTCTATGGTGGTACATAGCCCAGGAGAGGTCCTGGTGGGCCAGGGCTGTACGAACAGTGAGAGCTCTGGGCAGATTTACAATGTAAACAGGAAAAAAAGGAGGGTTCAATCGTGATCTGTCTGCTTCTTTGCACGTGGGCTGCTGAGGCACAGAGAGATACAGGTTTGTGGCTGAGGGAGCATTTCAGAACCCGCTCACCTGTTTCACCAAAGCCAGCTGGGATGAAAATGCAGCTCCAAGGCACTGCCGTGCCCATCCCAAAGCACCTCACCCATGGTCAGTCGAGGGATGTCCCGGGGCAGTGCCACCACGGCACAGGAGCCACTAGACCAAGTGCCGCCCCTCATCCAAGTACGGATACGTCACTGTCACAGTCTGGCCAAGTGAAAAGCAAGCCGATGGCTCAGCTGAGGCTTGGAGACATCACTGGCCATAGGTCTGTAGCTAACGTTTCCTCAAACACTTCTAATGCTTTTCAGATAATTAGAAAGAACTCTGGGAGCAAAAACAAAGTATAAAATACCTCTGCTATTTCTCCATAAGCAAATTCCCAGCTAGGCCTGGAATAGGCAACAGCTTTCAGGTTTGTTACAGAACACCGCAAATTCCTAGTGTTTAAAGTCCTGCAGTCAGTGCTGCCGCAAAGCAGCGGGGCTGGGTGGCAGGAACAGCAGTCCCCTGTATGGAGGGTGCAGATGTGCCCTTGTTATCTCCTCTTTGCAGGCTGCACATGGGCAATGCCTAATGCAGGAACCTGACGGCTGAATGGCACGATGGAAGAGAGAAACGTGCTCCGGGACTTGAAAAGCGCATCTGGGTCGATATCCAGCATCGCCTCTTAGTGAGGGTAAAACCCCATTGGCATGGACAGGCACACCTTGCCAGAAGAACAAGGCAAGGTGACTTTTACAGAAGGATTTCAGGTGCGGCTTTACGTATGAGTTGCAAAGTCATGAATCCAGTCGATATTTTGCCTTTTGTAGAGATTCTCAGTCAATTCGTAGGCTCCTCAATACCAATCTCCTCGGCAGAGGATGCTGGAGGCCAGGCACTGTCCTCCTGCATGGAGCTGATTGACAGAAACGGGCTTTTGAATATACGGAGATAGAGCAAGGGACCGGCAGAATCAGCCTCCTCCACACATAAACCTTGATGTGGGTAAGCAATTAGGTTAAACATGTGCACGGCTGTCGTTAGGTGAATGCTACCCACATGCCCAGGTGCTACACCCAACGGCGAGGAAGCAAAGTGAGCCTGGACTCGCAAGTCCCATTTTCTCATCCTCTCTCCAAGGGAAGAGAAGAAGCCACTTCTGTGGAAGACTGCTCAAAACAGAGAGATAGGGAGGAACAGTTGTCTTGTCATGACTGAAAAGAAGGTTACAGTTCTTAAAGAATTTTCTTTTCAAAAGTTGTATTTCTATCTCGACAACACAAAAGCTATCACGACGTAAATACAGGCCCCCAAAAGTCTCCATTGTTCTTTATGATCAAAACCATACTTGCTATTTACGTTTTCTTCAAAAGTGAAATTACTTTAACGAAGTATCCACAAACAGAGCTCATGGAATCCACAAACATCTGGCAGAGGCTGCATTCCTGTTTCCACTCTGAATCGAATTACACCCCGTCTGTAAACGGGGACAGACAGCGCATAATGCCTGAAATTACAACTGGGGGATCGTTTCTCCATCCTGAGAAAACCAAGAGCTGGAATAGCAGGACAAACTAAGCAAACAAAGAATAAATACTATGTGCCTGGAACCTCTTCTGAGAGCATGAAGAGAAAGAAAACGTGAGGGATGGAGATACAAACCAGAAATCCTCCAGGCAGGAGATCTGCTGGTCCTTACAACACCAATGTTCCCACATCACTCACCGAAATCTGTAGGATTTCAAAGCAAGGCCCGAGTTCCCTCTCTCTGCTGGGGATCTTAGAAAGGATGTCTGTCTTGCAAATTCTGTTGGGATTGTATTACTGTGGTTCTGGAGAGGAAACGCAGCCCGTGGCTGCCAAGCTGAGCATCTCTACCATGTGGTATGTCATTTTGGGGATGGACATTGCTGGTAGGAGCTGCTGTCCTGCAGGATTGCTCCTGGGGGTTTGGGTCCCGATCCAGCTCCATCCGCAGGCAGGTCCCTGCTGTGCCAGCCAACCTCCTGCCGTGGGAGCTGAATCCACCTTGGCTCTTGGTTTTCCTAGTGTGATAATAAATATTCATACCTTTAATCGTTCCTGCCAGTACAAGTGGAGCTGAAAACAGTCCGTCAGCGGTACTCTCCTTGTGACTTAAGGCCTTTAGGCCAAAAAAGACATAAGAAGCCGAACAGGATTTACATGGGTGAACCTCCCAGGAGCCATGAGCCCAGCACCGCAGGTGTGTGCAGCTCCTGCTGTAAGGACAGGCTCGGTGCCAAGGCCTGGGAGGGGGCAGCAGGGACTATGCTGTCCCTGTGCACGCCGGGCAGAAATGCCCAGTGCTCTCAGAAGACCCACCTCTCAGAGAGCCCGCACAGCCAGCAGCCTGGGATTCATTCATATGGCATTTCCCATTCAGCTCCGCACTGCAGTTTTACCTTGAGATATTTTCTGCTGTCCACTCAAGGCTTCCCGTGGCAGAACGCCTCCGGTTTCTCATCTGTCGTGCTCACAGAGAGCCCGGGCGGCTCAAATCATGGCTGCGTAGCAGAGAAACCTCGCTCCCAGGGGACCCTCCGAGAGAGGAGCTGGGGAATGAGGCCCAGGAGCCTTCCCACTGAGGGCAGCAGGGCTGAGGAAGTTTCTTCCCAGCCCCACACTAAAAGCTGAACCCTGATATGTATCTGCTCAGCTTGGACGTCTTTGGTGTCCTAGCTGTGCTTTTAAAGCTTAGAGCAGTTCCAGGATACATAACTCTGTGGGTATAAAGCTTTCTAGCTGGTTATTCCATTTCCTTTTGCCAGTCCCAGCTACTTGAATGGAGTATTAGCTGTGGTAGAGGGAAACATTTGTCTGTCCTGAATTCCCCAAGCAGGACTTGCAGTAGAAGCAGAGTCTGGGGGTGGGTAAAATGTTTAGTTTACTCCAGCCTACGTCTTTGAAAACAAAACATGAAAACAGATATCACAAGATCCTTGGAGGGAGAAATGCAAAATATGTTGTTGTTGGGGCCTTCAGCAGAACCCATGTGTGCTTATTATTAATACTTTGTAAAGCAGCTGGACAAGGGAAAAACAACCCACAGCAGAGATGCTCCTGCAACGAATGTCCTGCTGAAGAAGAAAGATTGAGGAGCTCAGTGGGACATGAGCTGGATGTCACAGCCAGGAAAACAAGCAGCTTTGGCAGGTCTAGAGGTCATTCTGCTGTCGGCTGTCACCCAAATGGAGCAGGAAGAACCACAGATGAACTGACACTGAGTGTTTGTGAAATACTCATCTGGTGTAAGGAGTACTCACAGCGCAGTCAGCAATGCTACCCAGTGCCATTCCCCAGGGCCGAGCTGGGGGCCTGCTCTCCATGGGCACAGCACGGATTCACACATGCTTTACGGTGTGGTACTGTTAGATACACACAGATAAAATCAGAGCTTGTGTTATGGGCTGGAAAATCACACGGGAAGACACGACGTGCTTGTACCTTGCAGCACTGACAGTGCACAGTACTCCTTTCTGAGACCCCACACCAAACCGCCAGGTGTGACTGCATCCAGCGAGGCTCAACGGGAAGGCTCTTCTGCTCCTTGTCAGCCCCATTTCTGCCATCCTCGACTCCTGATTCTATTTCTTAGCATAGCATATCCTGCTGTATCTGCCTCTGGTTAAATCACACCACACCTCAGCTGCTCTCTGTCCCTTGGTAGCAAAGGCACCTTGTCGGTCCTTTACCTGCACCCCTTCCCCCCGCTGTTGCCCACCCTCAAATGGCTAAATCTTTACCATCCTCACCAGAAGCATCCATAAACCCTGCCTGACGTTGCAGGTGGCTGGAAAAGACAAGAGGGACTGCTTCCACAACAGACCACGCTTGGACACTTTTCTGCTCATCCCCATCACTTGGCATTCATGTCCCTGGTAAGACTTGCTTCAGTGACCCTTCTACGCAGCAGAAACGCAGCTAAGGAGGTGCTGCCACAACCACTGCTCATCTCCACACCCCAAACAACTCCACCACATTCCTATTCCAAAGGCTGAAAGTAGAGAGGCGTAAAAAATCCATGGGAAGCGCTTACCCTGCGGCCCTTCATCCCTCTGGTCCCTGGTGCACCGCGGACTCCTGCTGGACCCTGGGAGGGGAGAAAACACAGACTGAGGCTGCAGGAGGAGGCAGGCAGAACCAGGGGTGAGACCCCACGTCCCTGTGTGATCCCCAGAGGACACGGACACAGCCTAGAGCAGCCACTTGGCTCCCCGAGCGCTTGCCAAAGACGTGGCCATGTTTCCTCGTCTGTGAACGGTCTTTTTGTGAACTCACTGATTGTCTCTCGATTATCAACGCTTAGGCCAAGGATACTGGCTGAGGTTTGTAAGCTTAAGTATCTGCAGCCTGTTGTCTGTGTAAGTGGTATGATTTGAAGAGAAGCTGAGCATCCAGAATTCCCTCCAAAACTATTAAAAGCAGCTGTTGCTCGGTGTCGGTACAAAAAATAATAATAACCAGGATGTGCTTTTCATTTGCCCAAAATCAGGCACCTCATCTTAGGTATGCAAGTTCGGCCTTTTCAGCCAAAACTCTGATTTTATTTTCAAGTAAGTGTTGTGTTGTGAGTGCTGCACATTCATGCTGGCAGACAGACTAATTTCATTCAGACTGTTGGTGTCGAGGGTGGCCCTGTTCATCACACCCTTACAGGAAGGCTTCAGGTTGTCTTTTATCCTACATTTCTACACGTTTGATTCATTAATATGCATACAGGAAATACAGAAGAAAATTAAGCAGTTATTTTTCTGTTCAACACGGTATCGGTTTCAAACACTGAATGATGTGTTCAATTAACGGGACTTATTTCTACATTACAACTGGAATAACCCATATTTGAAGTTGATGCCTTTCTGCTGTCAGAAAAGAAAACCTCAGAATGACACATTGCATTCTTACTCTCTCAAAAATTCCACATCAAGTTTGCTATTTATATATTCAGAGCATTTGCCAACTGTCAACCCTGCAAGCTCCACCAAGGCCTGGAACAAAGTTGGACTGTGATCTTCCTTCTGCTTGTACCACTGCTGCTAATAAAGATCTCGCTTTTGGAGCCGAGTTCTGCACGGCATGTAAACCCAGAGTACAAATGCTTTGCTGTTCGCACTCAAAATGGAAATGTTAGTTTATGGTAACTATATTTGTAATTATAGCAGATCTCAGTGTTGCTGGTGAGGTCAGTAGTGACTGGCACAGAGAAGCAGTGGATGTGTCAGATGCTTGTTTTATGCAGATTTTTATGAAAAGCACATACTGAAATGAAATTCTTTGTTGGCATTTGGAATATCCTCCTGTAAATCTCAGGCTATCCCAAGCAGTTAGCCCAATGTGAACAAACAAGCCCCAGAAGATTGTGGTGGCAAAATTTTGAGGGGAGCAATTCGATACCATAGTTGGGATTTCAAGGAAGCATTCTAGATGAGTGACCTTTAATATACCTGTATGTATACATCATTTTCAAAACTGCAAATTATCAGAAAAGATATACCACGATGGTGAGAAGGAAGAGAGAAAAGGAATTTACAAACCTCAGTGAGCTGAAATTAAGGGCAGATTTTCCTACCACTGCCTATTCCTTTGCTTTCCATTCACCCCCTACTGAATTAAGCAGCCATCGGGGCTGCTGAGGCCCACTGGATAGCTTCATCTCCAAGAGTTTAACAGTTGAGCATAAACAACAACATGCCACAGGTCTGGCTTCAGAAGCAAATAATGAAGGGTTGTTTGGTGGAGAAACAGGCAGAAACAGCTGGAGTTAATAAGAGCGGGGATTTAATATTAGGGGATTATTTGATTTACTGGCTTTGCGGGGAAGTTTGACTTACTGAATTACAACTTTTTAAATGCAGCCTTGGAGGAAACATTTTGCTTGGATGAACCTGTTGGTTATTTGCCTGCAGGAGAACAGGGCACCGAAGGAAGCAGAAGGACCTGGGATGGTCTCAGCGCCCAGAGCTTTGCACGGAGGTTTTGTCATCCCTGGTCAGAGCTGATGTCCTTTCTCATACTGCTGTCCCAGTGAGACAAATTCAGCTCTCACTAAGGGTACTAGTTAGGGGTACACTGGGTAGTGCTTCAGGACTGAGCTCTGTGCCACAAGGTCGGTGCAGAACCCAGCTCTGCCCAGGATGTTGTCACGGCCTCTCCAGTGCCTACAGGGGTAGAGCCTGCCTAAGTCCCTGGACATCCCCAAGTCACAGAGCAGCTAATGTGCTAGAAAGGGACATCTGAAGATATCCATCTGCCTCCTAGACTTCTGCCAACAGCAAGCGTGAATGCTGCCATGAGGGGCCAGGCAGCAGCTCACTGCTGGAGGCTCTGCTTGTAAGGGACTGGCCAGTGCTTTGGTGCTGCTCCTCAGGTAGGGGCAGGTCACCCCAGGGTGCTGCTTGACCTCACACCCTTTATTTCCATCATCAGTATAGATGTGCAGCTGTGAAATCTGTCCCTAGCCAGCAGCTGGCTGCAGCTGGTGTGCCCAGAGCACCCCTGAGCTCACTGCATTGGGCAGAGCTGCCACGGGTCTAGAGGCCAAGCCTTTGGCACTGCCCATCTCACTGCTGTGATCTTCCAATTAACCACAACGTGGGAATTCACACGCTGAGCAAAATCTGTTCCTCATTCCCACCCAAAGCTGGCTTTCTGCTGGTTCCAGCACACAACGTGCACCGCCTTCATGAGGCGGTGTTTGTGCTGGGAGAGCCAGAGCTCCATCTAAACAGAGGCTGTGAGAAACTGGAGCCAGGCTAAAATCTACCTCCTCACCAACTGCTTGCTCCAGCCCCAGCTGCGTGTGCACCAGATGAGCACATCCAGACAAAGGGCGCATCTGGGGGCAGCTGCTTGGCTGCCCTGCTCTGACAGAGCACGAGGTCTTGTTCACAAACTGTCTTTCAAACTCAAATCATCTGGGACATGTTTGCTTGTCTCAATCCATGAACACCCAGGATATAAGAAGCTGTGCAGTACTATAAGGTGGTGATAACCTTTACTTACTGCTGGTCCGGGGATTCCAGGAAAACCCACTGCTCCTGGTATGCCAGGGTGCCCCTGAAAGGAAAAAAAAGAAGACATGCCTGGTGTGAGTTCCCAAAATCTGCTCAGATGTCCTTCCCTCAGGTGAGAAGACAGAAAACAAGGCACCACTGGCTGCCTGCAAGGTCTGGCAGGTCTGTAATTTGCCAGGGCAAAGGAGCTGGGGCACACGTGGCAAAAGCCAGACCATAAAAACCCAGCCCCAACTCTACCAGCAATATAAGCAGTGAGATTTTCTGAGCAGCCCAGAACAGAGGGGGCTAAATTAATGTGAAAATCCATCTTCGGGTCTTGTGCTATGGTACGCCGGGGGTGCATGCCAGAGCAAGACAGGATCTCACTAAGTCCCCTCTAATTAACTCCTCAACAAGGGTACTCAGCAGTGCAAACGGCAAAGCAAAGCAGCCTGGGTGTGTGCAGGCAGCCCCACATCTCATGCTGGGATGTGACCACCAGAGGTTTGGAAATCCCCACTCCCAGACCCTGTCTGCTCAGTAGCCAGAACATTTAGGAAAAGGTAGTCCTTGGGGTGCCTTCAGGTGCCATAGCACCTGGGTAGTTCCTCGTTATCTCTGTTGGATGCAACAGGTCCTCAGCTGCTGGGAGATGCAGAACACACGTGGAAACCCAGTGTTACTGGGGAGACTGTTGACCAGGAGTGCTGGGAGAGGTTACACCTCAGTAACCAGTCCACAAATGGCCACCCCCATCCCCCAGGGACAGGAAGAGTTTGCAGCTCCTCTCACGTAACCAGAAGAGCATGAGAAGCTGCACCCTTTGCTAGGGCAGGGAGGGAGAGGCAGCAGCAAGAGCGAGAGAATGCAGACTTACTCCTTACCATCGACCCCTTGACTCCTGGAGGGCCCGGGGGTCCCACTGAGCCACGGTCACCCTGTGAGAGACAAAGGTGCATGGGGAAGAGTGAGGAATTGTGCTAACGAGCACTCTGCGCTGGCTGCAATGGGGATGTAGAGCAATGCAACAGCTGGAAGATCCTCACATTGCAGCCCGTGCCGTCAGATTTCCACCAGAGGCTTCCAGCACAGAGCACTCATCATCCTCCTTTAGGTACCCACCTCAACAGGGTAGCTGAAAGACTACAGCAAGAATTAGCTGACCCTCTGTGACCTGAGAGATGAGACTTTACTATCGACTTCAAACCACTGAAGGACAAGAATCGAGCCTCCCACTCAGGACCACCTTTGAGTCCAGGCTGTGCTGGGGCTGGATCCCAGGAGAGCTCTGGCCCGTCCCACCCACGGCCTGCACGCCTCTGCTCGGCACTACCCCAATTCCTACACGTCCTGCCCTTTTCAGAAACATGGATTTGAGAGCTGTGGTCAAAGGGGCTCACTGAAAGCAGAGAATCACACTGGAAAAAGGCAGAGAAGCTGTCTGGGATGGCTGGCTGGTGATTTCAGGAGACCCTAGGCATTTGGGGGTCTCCCTGTCCTGTGGCTCACAGTGAGACCACAGTGCAGATGATCTGGAGGCCTGTGTTTATGAGGGATCCAGAGCTGGATGCCTCCACAGCCCAGCTCCTGCCCTGAACACACCAATCCTTTTAAAACAAGCCACCATTTGGCATTAAAATCAACAACGTACCCCCAAAAATCATTAATCCCCAAAGCCTTACTTATCCCCACAAACAGAGCATCTCACTTCTCCAAGGACATCCATGGCCCTTCAGCTCAAGGATGGGGGATGAGGTGCGAGGCTCTGCAAGCACCACCGTGCCCCCTGATGCTGTGGGCAGAGCTCTAGCCTTGGGATGTCAGCTGCTGCTTTTTGGCAATTCCCCCCATGAATGCCTGCGCTCTCCCTCACAGCCCTGGGAATGCACCGGGAACTAGGTGTGTTGTGTTTGTGTGCTCGGGGGGATGAAGAGGAGGAGTTAGCAAAAGCTGCCAAGGAGTTTACGCCCAAACTCTGACCTACCTTCCAACAGCTATCCTGTAAGGGGAAATGTTTTCTGGGCTCTGAGCATCTTATTAAAAAGCAAGCCCCGGAGTATGTGTTGTCACCAGTTGGCCGTTGCAAACCAACGCAAGGCTTTTTTGTTTTCCTGTGAATGTATGGATTTTATTAAGTCTGTATTAACCGTATTGTTCTCTTTGATAATCTTTGGATTCTACTGGCTTCAGCCTTAAATTTTGCAGCTCTCAGGACAGAGATTGCTGACTCAGCTCTGTCTAATGAAAGCATATTTCCCACTTCATTTAGCTCGCAGCAACATAGTAAGCTGCAGGATGCTATGCCAACTGGAGGCCTGGTCGAGGTTTTGATTTGATGATAGTTATTTTTGTCATCTCTAAGTCTGCGTTGGTAAAGGAGAGGTCTGATAGAAGTAACAGCTGTGCTGAAGATCTCCTAGGGTGGATTCTAAAAGGACAGCCTGGGTTTGCTTGGACACCAGTGTAACATCACCACGTTACAGTTGGTCTGCAGCTAGGTATAGCTCATGTGGTCAAGGCATTGGCACAGAATAGGGACAGATGTGATACTGGAGTTTACTGGAGTGGGAAAAAGGTCTTCCCATGTCTCCTGCATGGTAGGCCTCATATTTCCCATTCAATTCAGGGCTGCAGCTGCCACTGAGACCCACACACAGCTCACTCAGGCACTGACTTTCTGCGTAACCACCTTGGAAACTTTACAGATGCTTTATTCCTGTTTTCCTCCCTTAAAACGCAGCCCTCATCACGTCCTTCCTTTTAATTCTTGTGTGCCTTGGCAGTTTGGAATGAGCCTGCTTCTGCTACTGCCCCACCAGAGAAGAGCACAGGGCTCCCCAAGGCTGCCGCAGACAAGCAATAAAATGCATTTGCAGTGAACACAGCGGAACTGTCACAGAGGCTTGACATCATTACCCACAGGACAGGGCTTGAAGTAATAAAAGAGAGCGAGTGAGCTGATGTGTGGAATGCATCATTTTATGTTCTTTACTATCTTTATGGCTGGACTGTGAATAATTAGGGCACCAATGTAAACCAGCGCTCTGCAGCTGAGATATAATGAATGACATAGATGATTTGTCTTTAAAAACTACCCCTGAATAAAATTTTACACTCTAATAGAAAAGGAATTAACGGCCATTTGCTTTTTATGGAAAATAAAGTCATTTTTCTTCCTGCAGGAAGCATGTATCTGTGCTGTACACAAGAGGGCACCAGCCCTTAGCAGCGTGCCCAAGGCAAGCACAGGGCAGGCAGGCAGCGTGGTCCTTGTTAAATGAAAAGGGAAGCGTTTGGACCAGCTCAGATACATGGCTGTGCTCTTTGATGATTTCTGCACCTGGGAATTTGGTGAGCCCTCCTGTCGAGGGCAGGCTCAGCCCTGGTCCTGTGTGACCCTGCTAGCAACGCAGCCTGGGTTTGTGTGCACATCTCTGCATGAATCCATCTGTAACCTGAACTCCTTAGACCTCTCCCATGACCAGGAGCACAGGGCTCATGGGTCCTTCATCTCCAGGAAAACCAGAACTGACTGTCAAATACAAGCCTTCTGGCAGGTTATGAATGAATACAGCTTAAATGATTAGTGTTTCCAGAGAACAGTTGACAGCATCTCCTTGGAGGGCAAGGTTCTAATTCCTAAACGCAAAATGGATGACATGCCTGGCCCACGACTCGCTCAGACACCCTGGATGTGCTGCTTTCCCAGCTGCTAGGTGTTACACTGACTTGACAACTTAAACCCTTCAATATTCCCCCGCCCCAGTCTCCCTCATCCTGTACCAGTAAGAGCAACCAGCTCATTGCAAGCAACCTTACCTTTTCTCCCACTATTCCAGGCTCCCCTACCGGACCAATGAAGCCCATTAGACCCTGAGGAAAGAGAAGAGCACCATTAATTCTCAGTTCTACTTGCTGTGAAAGTCAACCATTTCTTTGGTCCACCTTGCTGGCTGAAGCAGCACAGCATCCCTCGAATGCAGCTCAGTAATTCCTCCTGGCTACCAGAGCGCACGGAGCTGCTCCCGGCCATGGGAACGGCTCACTCCACAGCTGGCTCCGCTTTGGGCGCCAGCTGGAACGGCAGCACGAGGATCTGCAAGAGCCACAACACACGCTATAGGGGATGAGTTAAGCACGTTTCGTAGAAAGGCCGAGTCCGTGGTGTGGCTTTGTTTTGCAAGCATTTCCCCAAACGTCAGCACAGCTTCCTCAGGAGCATCGATAGCGGGAGCTCCTGGGTCGCACAGAGCTGGGACTCACCATCATTTTTACTGCCGCACTGGCTACGTTTCCTCTGTGTTAACTGAGCCACTTCAAACCTTCGTGCAAACTGATTTTGCTTTGGATAGTATCATTCTCTTGGGATGTTAATAGGAAATAAAAGTCTGAGGACGCAGCCAGAGGGGCCAGCAGGGCAGCAGACCTGTCCCACTACTCAGAAACTATCTCGGAAAAAAACACCAAAGAAGTCTAAACAGGATTTGTCAGCATTTAACAACATTTTGGATAATGAAGAAAAACACAGAACTGCTTTTAATTAGGAAGATGGAAACATGCTATCTCGAGCTAAGGTCCCTGAGAACTGGTGTACGGCACACTCCCCAACAACCCCAGTGGGTTTCTGGCTCTGGGGATGCAGAAGAGCATCCTCTGCCACTGCCGGTTCTCCTGCTACGCAATTCCCATGACCTCGTCCCCAGTCTCAGCAAGGGTCATTGGGAGATAGCTATCTATATTTAGTTAGTCCAGTGAATCTGTAACTAAAGGGATTCATTTCCTGTTGAAACACTTCCTAACCTGCCCACAGCTGGCAGGGTGCTGTCAGTTCAGCCATGCCTGGGCTTGTTTGACCTTAGGCAACATCCTGACGGCTACCGGGAGGTGGCTGCTGGGCACGTCAGAGACAGGAGACGGATTTTCCACTGGTACCATCCTGCTATTTCTCTTTGTAAAAATAATTTGAAATCTTCATAATAAATTGCAAGTTCTTCTGTTGCACTTCAACACCTAGGAGGTTTTTAAATGACACCCTCAGGAAAACATCCAGCATGAAAAAAACAAAACAGGGGGAAAAGCTATACCTGCAAAGCAACGTTCGGCAGTGTGGTCCCAGAGAAGTGAGACATTTTCACCCTGTTATCACCTTTCTGAGGGGACAGCAAGAAAGGAAGCAAAGGTTTCCTTGCCATACTCCTGTTTCATTGCTTTCTGGCCCACGACGTGTGCAGCCTGCAGAGGAGCTCTCTGCAGCTGGTGCATCGCTGTGGCTGTTCACATCAGTGCTCTGACGGTGCAAGGTGATACAGAGGAGCTACTCACAGGATGTGCACCTTCCTCCACCACCAAAAGCCTCTTTCTCTCTCCACGAAGTTACACTCACAACATAAAGCTGCATCATAAAATACCCTCACTGCTGTTCCCACGTGTGTGAGACCCAGTAGCTTCATTCAGAGACATAAACCACGACGAGGGTCACTCTCCAGAGCCTTTTAGAGGGAGTAACTTCTGATAATAACTCCAAATGTCAAGAGTCTTTGTGGATTAATGTTCTTTGCATGGTACAATGAAATGTTGTCCTTCAAACCTCAGTGGAAGTCCTCCCCAAGGCATGCTGGTGGCACAGCAGAAGCATCCCTCCCTTGGACACCCAGCTGGGTGAGCAGCCACGCACTTCTCTCGAGCCGTAGAGCCCTCGTCACGCTCTGCATGGGAGCAATATCCAGGTGAAAAGCATTTGGAAAAACTCAGGAGAGAAGGCAAAGAGTGCAGGGCCTGGAGTTAGACGCTTATGTTAGAAATTCATCCAGGGATGATGTCCCAGGCAACTGCTGTGCCACAATATGGACTAACCACGGGAAGACATCTACTACCAGGACAGCTCTGCTATCCCGCCACGGGCTCAATGTCACCAACCCCTGTCAGTACTGAAATCGTCTTTGCTGTTTGTGAAGCTGCAGTAGGCCCAGTGCACAAATGTGCTACTGCAGCCAGGCCTCATGGAGTGTGCGAGCAAAGCCGTGCTCCACCGAGCAGCAGATCGCCCACCGCAGGAACCCAAGGGACAGCAGGCAAACCTGCAGTATCTGCATATGCAAGCTTGCCACTGGGTGGCATTGCTAAAGGCTGCTGAATCAATTATCCCTTCAATTAGACTCGAGTGCGGATACATGGCTGATAGCTGCTTCAAGTTACTGAAGTTTTCCATAGCCCAAGGCCACAAAGAAGGGAAATGCTAAGGCAGAGGAGAGGATGGCAGAGCTATGAGATGACACAAGGAAATGTATTGCTAAACAAAAAGGAGGTAGAAAAAAAAGAAACAAGAAAGACTGTATCTATTCATTTCCAATTTCTCAAAAGCCTGCAGACGTTCCTCTACTTGATCTTAAAAAGAGGGAAGATGCCCTCTAAGATGTTTCTGGGATACTTAGGTCGGTCCCTGCAGAAGAACAGAGATTCCCTGCTCTTGCAGCAAATGTTCCCATTCACAACAAGATTGTTCCAAAAACACTTTGCAGGGGTGGGGTGCGGTGTTGTACGTCCAGACTCAGGCTTGCAGGCTGGTACTTCTGACACGCTGTCCATGGCAGCATCAGCTCCCACCCTGAAGTCTCTCAGGAATCTGGGTCATGAAGCGAGATGTACTGCTCGTGCTTCCCGGCCAAGCCGGTGGTGCTCTCCAGATGGCATGCAGAGCCCTGATTGCAGCACAGCAAGCGGCCCACGAGCCCAGCACCCTCCCGAGACCCCGCTCTCTGTCACAGATGTGCCATTTGTTAGCACAGCTCCAGCAGAAAGCTGCCAGCACTGCCAACGCAGGCAGGGCTGAGGCAAACGCTGCACCTGCTGTGTGGATAAATGGATGGAGGGGGAGCGCAGCCAACATTTCTGGCCTGGTTTCACTCTAGAAATGGAGAAAATTCTGCCTGTGCTGGTACATCACGTTGCTGCTCCAGGGAAGACATCGCTGCTCCCTGCGTACCGAGGAAGAGGAGCATCCCATGGTGTCATCATAGCGAGACGGAGAGCAGGGACCCTGCGATGTGGACAGGCTTCCAGCACGGTAGCTCTGTGATGTTTGCAGCCAATGCTGGCTGCTCTGGGCTGGATGAACCAGCACTGCTGTGTCTGCAGGCAGACAGAGCACGGAATAGATACGTGCAGGCAAAATAAATCTTGGTAAGTTATTGGGAGTCTCTGAAACAAGCGGGGAAGAGTGGGTAACGATGTTCTTCACTGGCCGGAATGGTACAGGTGCTAAAGGGAGCACATGCAGCAGAAGATTTAGGTTTTAAGAACCAGAAAGTCATCAGTGGCAAACTTTACATCAAAGTATACGTGAATTATGGGCATTACACTAAAATGGCCGTGGCGTAACATTTCTCCCCAGGTTCTCAGGGTTGAAAAGAAGCCCTCCATCAAACACGACTGCAGGCAGAGTGCGTAATGATGCACGTGAAGTCCTAGCAGCGGTGGCTGCCCGGATAAAGGGCCACAGTACACAGGCAGGAATGTAAAACGTTTACACTGGATGGGGAGTTCAGCATGTCGCTCCTGATTCAGTCGCTGTACTCCCCAGCCAAGGGCATGGCAGAAAAAGGATGGAGATTGTTAAAAAGTTGCTGGGGGCTTGGGGGCAGAAAGGGGGGGGGGGACACACCAGCAGATTGTAATTCCTAACTCCTGCCTGGCTTTCCCCATTTATTTTCCAGCCCTGTCATAATTAAGCCCCCCCTCTTGGCTGCATCAACAGAGAGCAAGTCAGCAATGAAGCCTTGCATAAATCATAGCCCATTTGAGAGGAACAAGCGAACGGCGAGCGCAGCGTGAGCAGGGTCTCCCAGGGACGGCACCGCCAGTCGCTCCCAGCAGGAACCGATGGTGGCCTTTCTGTTTTACTGGTTCGCTAGAACTCAAAACAAAACAAAGCAGGGACAAAGGGCGGGAGGGAGTAAATGTACAATCCTCCCATTCAGATGAAAGAAAGGGAAAGTAAAACAGTAAATATCGCAGTTTAAGGGAGGACGCTCTGACCCGCAAAGCAAAGCCACGCGGTTTAACCCCCTGTGCACCACAGCTACCCAGGGCCACGTCCCTCTGGGAAATGGGTGATGGGAACGTGGGGACACGTGGACATCGTGCCTGGTCGGAGCAAGGAGGCTGCGCGTCCTTGAGTGCCCGTAAAACCCTGACCGGGGATCCCAGAGAGGCCTGCAGCTCAGAAAGAGACGCTGGAAGGAAAGGTAGTTGCACTGGGAAGGTGCTGCTCTGAGATGTGGAAATGTTGGTGAATTCCCTGCTTGCTTCTCAGCGACCCATCCGACCCTGTTCAAGCCAACCCCTACCTCCATGTGTCAGATCCCACCTGCAGAACTGCTGTCACAGCACCTCCCTCCTCTGTAAGAGCAATGCAAGGAGAACACACTGAATAGAGAACTGCTGGTGCTCATTTCCTTTGACAAGTTATTTCGGAATAATGTCTGCTGTTGGGACAACATCCTTCTTGCCTAAAGGAAGAAACACCCCCTAGGGACTGATGAGTGTCCACCCCTTCCCTGTAAGGTGTGATGGGGGCATGGATGATCATGACATTGCCATGCTTATTGGAGTGGAGGAAGGATTCAGAAAGCTGTTCTACCACGACAGGACCTCATTCCCATTAAGGATGTTTGTCAGCCTTGGCCTTTTTCGGCTGGCTCAGGTCCTCACTGATATTTTCAGCCTCTAGAGCAGGGCCCTGCTTCTCCTGTAGGGCTCTCTGACCTTCAGGATGGACGTTGAGGTGACATCCCAGCTCCGGGATAGGAAAGCTGGTGGCCTGGCCCTGTGGCTCCGTGTTCTTCATCCTGTTATTCTGCCTCCATCTACTGGCAAGGAAGGGTTAAATCGCACATTTCAGGGTACAGGGGAGCTCACAGCTGGACTTCTTCCAACATTTGAAGACAACAAGAATCTTATGAATGAACTTCCCCAGCCAGCATCCATGCGATGGAAAAACAACGTATCAGGGACTGCCCCGTGGCTTAAAAACTCAGCTTCTCACCGAGAGCTCAAGTATCTGGAAACACTACAGGAACTCCCACGTTAGCCTAAACAGGTGTCCGTACGAAAGGAAAGAGGGCTGCAATGAGATGGATGGCCGATCGTTTCTCATGCTGTCATGCTGAGTTTCCATCCAGAGGGAACCCACAGGGAGGGCAGAGCAGCAAGTCTGGGATGCCTGACCACTCCTGTTGTGCCTCCGAGGCCTCTCCAGGAGCAAACAGGGAGAAGCTGAAGGTGGCTTCCAGTGCCAAATGACCTCGTTAGCCTGACCCCTCAGAGCTCTGCAAAAAAACCAACCCGGCCCCAAGACCAAATGCTGAGGCTCAGGTGGAGGGAGGGCGGAAAAGCCAACACTCCCGCACTGTTCAGCAAAGGTGCGATGGGAAGGGAGGTTATTTCTCACTAAGCCGCTGCGACATTTTTCTTCTAATGACTTAACTGGTATGGAAATGGAAATTCTTTCTGGGTGATATTTCTAGACAGAGACTAATTGACTAAGAATAATACAGGCAGCTTTCATACCACTGTGCTGGTTTCGGTGTCAGCGCAGGCCAGCTGTGTTTTCTTTTCAGTGAACAGTGCCTACAGTTTTCATCCAAGGTCAGTCCCAAGGGATGGTAAAGCATAATAATCCTAATGATGCTTTGCCCTTCAGTGGCAACATCTTGTTAAGGTTCTCAAAGCACTTCTAAATATTCATTTTTAACTGTAACACATCAGTATCCATAGGTGCCACCCGAGAATAGCAAGCCTAGTGCTCAGCACTGTTCAGCCCATGGTGTTTCCCTGCCAGAAGTTCTCCTCTCACCAGGCCCCAGACTGGAAAGCAGCACTGGCTTGTGTCCCCTACAGAAGGGGAAACTGAGGCACAGAGCACTGGGAGGTGCTCCCCAAGACCGTACACAAGGTGATAAAGCTGCAAACAGCACTTGGGCCGCAGCCTCAGGTGTGTGGAGCAGCTTTGTTTCTTCAGTTGTTGCTCTCCACGGAGTCAATTATTAACCATAAAATACAAGTGCCTCTAATTTCCAGACATAAATAACCATCCTTGATTCATACCGAGGCCCATCAGATTGCTTGGTACTGAAAAGGATCCATCATGGCTTTTTTTTGACACGCTTGGTCAGAAACCCACAAGTAAGTGACCCCCAGCTGTTGGATACAGGGGAAAGAAGAGCCAGGGAGACCGACAAGCTGAACCAAACCAAACTTGCTGACCATAGGCAGGGAAAGTGCTGGGAAGGACAGCTGTGCTGAGCAGCAACACCCTCTTTGCCAGGGCCAGCGGCTGCATCCAGCTTGGTGTGGTCATGTAGGAACGCAGAGAACATGTTGGAGGCTCCACGGCTGCAATTTCAGGGTTGGTGGTGGACAAGCTGGTTGGTTTCAATCACAGAGACACGGCAACGATTGTTTCTCTTTCCTTGATGCCTGTGGTTCCCCTGAAGCCTACAGGGATAAAGAACGTCCCCTGCTAACCCAGCAGAATGTTCTCTGTTGCAGTACACCGAAATGCAGCTCAGTGCCTCTCTTGCCCAGGGCCTGGTTCCTTGGCTGATGTCTCCTCTGAAAGCAGCACAGCACCTCGAAACAGAGGGTCCTACCCTTAAAACCTACATAAGCAAAGCCTGGAAAATGCCCCTTTGGGAATAAGTGGAATACACAGAAGTCCATAATCTCTTTCGTTTCCATGACTTTGCCTCCTAGAGAGGCACAGCCGGTCTTATGTGCTATAGTGCTGCCATCACAGCCAGAACGTCCACCTGAACTGTGACTTTATCAGATGGCCTACGGGAAAACCTCTAGCTCAAAACAGACCCCATGGCCCCTGTTTGTTGAGAGCTTCAGCCAGTTTACAAGACACATTTCCTAATCACAGCTGGAGCTCCAGGACCGCAGACAGGTCTGAGGTGGTCAGAAGCCCCTGGCCGCTGTCCTCTTCCTGCACACTGCTCATCCAGGAGATGTTGAACACAGGAGATCATCAGACAGACAAGAAAAACAAGGAGTTTACCTGCTCACCAACTTTCCCTGGTCGGCCGTGGTTTCCTGGCTCGCCCTGCATGACAAGAGGAGAGGAAGCGAATGGTTACCTGCTGCTCCCAGTCAGCCCCTTATTACAAGGTGATTCTGTGCACACCATCATTTGGGGTGCTGCTTCTGAATTGTGGAAAACCAGCAAGAAGCAACCTCTTACAAAAACCTCTTACAAAGCCCAGATTTTTTGAAAAATAAAAGCAAGAAACATAGCTGCCACAAACATGGAGACAAACATGACACAAACATTTGCTGTTTTGAGTGAAATGCCTCTAAAAACTGCTGGTCCTGCTGTGGTGACATAACTTACACAAACCCAAACTCAAACATTGAAATGTTGGCTGCCTGCTCTCCCGTGGCATAGCCTAGTTCTGGGTGATTTATCCCTATGGTTAATCAGGCGTGAGTTCTCATCAAGGATCCTCTTGAAGCCGGGGTGTTTCTACCCCATGTTTCTATCTGAACAGCTGAGTAAAATGGACAGATGAAGGATGAAATGCATCAGCCACAGGAAGAGGGTAGGAAAGTGATTAAATAAAAGATTTGGGGAGCAACTAGTGGGAACAACAGTGTGGATGCCATGGGGAGGTGTAGTTCTTGAGTGACAGAGGAGAAGGGATCCAGAAAATTCACCGGCTGATGGAAGAACCAGAATAACAAAAAGCAACCCAAATATTCCCAGGCAATGCTGCACCCTGATTCTGCTCTTACAAAACCTCCACCATAGGCAAATTACTGTCACATGGAACAGGAAAACCACAGGAACGACCCACACAGGCTAAATCATAGTGGAGGATCAGAGAAATTCAGAGAACGAGGAACATGAGGGCTGAAGAGAAAAACAGGAGGAAGAAGAGAAATCCAAACCTGCCAGGGATATGAGGACAGCCGTGGCAGCACGGAAGGCCAGCACAGTGCCCCTGGACAGGCCATCCAGGGGCCAGAGTCACCGCTCAGCAGTATTGTCTCTGGGTGACGGCAGCTGTATTTTCTGAGTAGGCAGATACTCCAGATGTGCTGCCAGACCACATTTTTGCTATTTGCTGCTTGAAGAGGTTGTTTTTGTTGGGATTTCTCTTTCCTTTTGAGTGTGGGTTTGTGGAGCGGACTGCCCTGGGATGGCTCCTGCTGCTAATTAGGCAGCAGAGATAGGAATGATGTGCATTGTTTTAGAACAAAAATGTGGAGAAACAATGGAAAATAACATGAGATGGTGGAGGGTGGTGGTGGCGAATATCAAAGGAGAAACACACTTGTTTATAATAAAGCACATGGCTTAAAAAACACACCATCATTCTTCTTGCTGAAGAAACCAAGCAAGAACTGAGACCCCAATATTGAGAGAAAAAGAGAAAACCTCAGTTCCCCTTGTCCTCTCTGAAATGAATACCCTATGCTTGGAGTACAATGAAGCTGAGAAAAGAGACGTTCCTCTACTTCTTCTCCCTTCCACTCACTGCTTCCTGACCATTAACCAACTCTTTCCTCACCTTTGGACCATCAGGACCAGGTCTTCCCGGAAATCCCTTCCGGCCAGGTCGACCCTGAAATACACAATAAATAAAGCTAAATAATGACTCCTGCAGCTGACCTGGGTTACAGCAATGTGCCTGTGAATCCAGATGGCAAGGTGCAGCTTACAAGCAATGCTCCCAGCCAATCCAGCGTGCTAAGGATGCAGCAGTCCTCGCTAATGCCAAGGCAACACAAAAAGAAAACGCTGTCTCGAGCGACACTGGGTTTGATTTATGCGGAACAAGTCCAGACAGCTCCTCTAAGGTTCAGCACATTTCTGCCCCTGCAGCTCGATTCCATTGCTTAAACATCACATCAGAAACATCATTCATGGACTGTAACCAACCAATGCAAAGGTATTTGTTGCTGGCTTTTAGCTTATTCTGTACACCATTTAGTTGGATTTATTCTACTTCCAGAAATTTTCTTGTGATGCCAGCAAAGATGCCAGCTGCCTGAGCACCCAAAGATGGCACTTCCCTGGTGTTGGCAGGGACTTGGCCATGTAGGCTTCTTGTGGGCTCTATCCCTGGCATCGAGAGAGGGTTTGGGAGCAGGAGTGTCCCTGCAGTGGGGCAAGCCAGGCTGATATCCACAGCTAAATTTAGAAAAGCAGAAATAAACCTGCAGACCAAAAGGTTCACATTGATCCTTCCCTCTAGCTAGGAGAACAATTACAGCGTTCTCCCAGGTGCTGTGGTAACTGGATTTGTTATGTTGCTCCAAGAAAGGAATAAAAGTGTCTGATGGAATAGCGGGGGAAATGCAAGATAAAAATTTATTTCCTGATCCACCTAGAAGCTCTCAGCAGTTTCCAATTTACAAGATATTTCACTATCTTGCAATAACAATTATGTTCCTAACCATTATAAAACCCTGTGAGCTGGCAGGCTCACAGATACAATATTCTTTTTGCTTCTACTAACTGCATTTCTGCAATACATCACCATGTTCAGAGTGATGTAGATGACAAAAAGGACTCTACCTCAATGTCCTGTCTTTTTCCTTACTTTTCCTTCTACTTTCATTGAAAAATACCATAAATCAAGGAAGCAAACATCAGAGCTGCTTACAAAGATGGTTTCCAGTCAAAGTGCTTTATCTTGTATATGAATGTTAGATAGTTTTTCAAGGTCTGAAACTTTAAACAAATTATAAAATCAGATTCCAACTCAACATCCTGTGAAAGACTGTTCTCTGACATTCATACGTCCTGGATCAACCAATTGGACAATGCAATATTTTCTAGAAGGGAAGATGACTTCCCAATTCAAACCAGAAGGGTTGAAGCTTCATGTTATTTCAACTACAATTTCATGGCAAAGTCAACAGAGCTGGTAGTAACTGAGTACACCACTGAAACTTACCTCTGGACCAGGGACTCCTGGTGGTCCTAAGGGTCCTTCGTCTCCCTGAGGAGAAAAGAAATTAAATGGCAAAGTAGTGACAAAGCCTGATCTCACCATGCAGTAGGAATGAAAGGTCTGCGGTATGAGCAGTGGTTAAACACAGGCCATGTGTTCAGCTGTCACATTTTAAAAACCAAGTCCAGCTGAACCCTACAGCGGGCAGCTCAACATCTCTGAGGCTCCCCAACTCCTCTCCCCATCTCAGGAATACAGTCTGAAGTCAAGTCCTGCCAGTAAAGGCCACCCAAAATTTGACTGAAGTCAACACCAGTTGGGTGGGCTTATCATGGACTGCATGGACATGCTCACAGGGCTCTGTTTCATTTGATTTGGCAGGGATATGGATGCTGTAGAGCTCTTTACTTTTTTTCTTTCTTTTTTTTTTTTTCCCCCCCACAAAAAGGGTGTTGCAAAATTTCCCACAGAACCATTTGGCAACTGCATGGAGGTTTCCCTTTTGCTTTCAAATGGGACTATGCTTGCTACACGATGGAGCTATCTCAAAATCTCACACAGCAATTGGACTCGGTCTTCTCCCTTGGCTCTATGCCAATTTCTAATGTGATAGGATCAGATCTACAGTTTCTGGGAGACCTTCAATTAAGCTTCACAAAAATTATCTCAAGTGTCTAAAACCAACTGCCAAGAGAGAAATTAAAAGCGCCCTTGGCAGCCACAGTTCTTGCTGCTCTCATTTAGGTGGTCAGCCGTGGTAATGAAGTGGCATGAGCTGGCAGGCTGAACTTGGGACTGGAAGTCAAGAACCCAGCCCGGTGGGCTCAGACAAGCCACCCACAATATGCCACATTTGTAAAGAGGGTGTAATTCACAGCCTTGACCTTCCGCCTCGGGTAACAGAAGCAGTGAAGGCACAGTGATATGCTGTGGTGCACATTCAGAGTCCCTCGGCACAGCTCATGTCAAAGTCCATGTCCATGTCTTCAGTCTTGCTTTTATGCTCACTAACTAGAGTAAATTGAAGGCAGCTTGGTCATGCCTGCCTGAACCTGGAATGCAGGGCTTCGATTCCCTTTGTAAATTGCCTAGAATATTTTTTCCCTATTTCAGTGCAAATAAATGAGCTAATTTGCATTAATCACATTTAGAGAGCAAGCAAAAGAATTCCCAGAAAAAGTTCAGAATGATTGGTGCTATTAGTCCGAGCTGCTGCCCATGTGTGCACTGAGTATTTTTTGCAAAATATCATGACTCCAAACACTTTACATTGGTCTGACCCGGAAGAAACTACCCTGAAGTCACTGGAGTTGCAACGGGATAAACAGGAGGACCCTTGGGCCTTCTCTGCTGCTGCCATGAAGTATTTGCAGCTCCAGGACAATTAAATCAATGACAATTGTCCTTTTTTAATTACTACGTCTGGAATTAAGCCTCAAGATTTCCCATGCAGTGACAGGTGAAAGCTGCAAGCTCTGAGATGCTGGGGCAAACAAATCTTTGCAAATAGCAGTTTCAGTTTATGCACTCTTTTTACTAATAATGTTGCTCCATGTGAGAGAGCAGAGTCTGCAGGTCTCACAGTGGAAAGAAAACTCACTTAAAAGGAGCAGAAAGAAAAAGCCAGGTCAGGGCATGTCTGTGCAAAGGGAAGTGCAGGGAACAGGGCATTAACATCAGTTCGGGAGTGTGTGTGGGTGTGGGGGAACAGATTAAGAAGAAAAGCTGGTGCAGAGTTTAGGGTCAAGGGATGCCATCAGTGACTGGAAGCAAAGGCCTCAGGACTGCAGCCTAGTGGAAGCTCCTCTTCTGTGGGTTTCTGACCAGTGAATATAAGCATTTGCTTCCAAAGTCAGAGGGATTGGAGGATTTCAAAACACAGGCACCACTTCAGCATGCATTGATCTTCAAAACTCAACATTACTCTTTAAATCCAATCTGCTTTTTGTCTGAGGACACTCACCTCTTGTCCAGGCAGTCCTCTCGGCCCAGGTAAACCTCTTGCTCCCGGCTTCCCCTGAGAAGAAGCCAAAGGAAAAGATACTCAGAAAAATAGTAACTTAAGCTCAGGACCATTAAAATGAGAAAGTCTCTTTCACAGCCACGGGATATCATCCAATGTCAATTTTGTTACAGAAAAAAAGTGGAAAAAAAAAAAAAAAAAGAAAACCCCACTCTTGGAGGGACCTCAAGCCAAACAGACCAAGCTAAAATGCTGGCCAGGACAATCTTGAGGAAATCTCCAGGGCTTTCTCTCTCCCCCCTTCCCACTACTTTGTTTTCCCTGGCTGCCTCCCACTCCTACAGAGCTTCACTCTCAGCTCCACTCACCTTTAGGCCTTCAGGGCCATTTTCTCCTGGTGGGCCAATGTCCCCCGGAAAGCCCTGAAGAAAAGGAGAAAAAGTTGGGGTGCAAAGGAGGACTTCTGCAGCCTCTGTGAGAGGTTCAGTTAAAGGCTAGGTGCCGGTTGTGTGCTGGTGGTGTCCGTGTGTGGGCCACCACAAAGAACCCAGAGGGAAGGAAACGCTGTGACGGGAGCCGTGCTATCGGCTGGACACAAGGGCAGCCTTCCCCAGCAGCTCCCTTTAAGTCCATCATCTGAGGAGATTTATTGCTGTGAGGGCCTTCCTGTCATCACATGGCTAAAAACGGCAATTTGGGTTTTAATTAATCTTTATGAGTCAGCACATAATCTCACTGCTCCAAGAAACAAACTGCACGCCTCGGCGACAAAGGGCAACGGGCGAGGAATTAGGAAAGGTGCTGACATGCTCATTAGCGGCCGCCCTCGGCCAGGCAGCGACTCCTTTCCACCCACCACCCCTTCGCCGAGCACACAAAGGAATCTGCAGTTATTTCCAATAGCAACAAAGAGCAAAGATTGTTAAGTGGCAGCACTTGACCGAGAGCCCTTCCAGACCCAGTAAAATACCAGAGCAGTGATGAAGGGAAAACAGACCATCATGCGTGCTGGAAGAGGCTCTCTAGCATCTCACAGGCTTTGTCTGGTTGCTTATGAGGGAGAAAAACCACAATACGCTGGGGGGAAGCCGAACCCGGGTTTAAGGTATCACCATAAAAATTTTTGTTAAGGGCAGTGAGGGTTGTTTTCTACTTGAAATGGTATTTTGCAGGCGAAGAACTGAAAAAAAAATAAAACCTCCAGGATATCGATGACAAATAGAGAAAGAAGAAACTAGGAAAACATGAGATGCAGAATGGGTCATGAACCTATCTTGGTCACCTCACAGCCACTGATGTTTCATCATATCCTAGCAGAGCAGCGAAGCCCCAGGCTTGAAAAGAGGAGGGTAGGTGGAAAGTGAGGTGCAAGACTCAAGAAATGAATCTTCTGCCCCAGAAAACCAGCCAAAGAACAAAAAGGGTCAAACAAAAACATGGTGAGAAGGACCACTGTTCACAGAGACTGGCCGGTGGCTGTGAGACTGTGTGGGGCTCTATCTCAGTTCACCACTGTTTTTTCTTACAACTTTTGGAAGCTCCTAAGAAAAGCCTTGAGAGCTTCCCTCTGCAAAACAATAGGACGTTCTGCTTTGTAGCAAGTGTCTGCCAAGCTGTTAAAAGCAAAAGATGGGGAGAGGTGATAGGTTGTGACATGCTGTTTGCCAAGGTAGAGGCAGTCTTTGGAGAATGGCCTTTCTGAGCAGGAACAGAACAAGCTGTTACATATGAGGCTTGCAAGTAACAAAACAGAAAGAAAAAGGCTTGGAAACGTAGCTGAAGATCAGGCGATCTGAGCATAGGGTTGTCAGAAGGTGCAAGATGGTCATTGTTCCATTTTCCCGTTTGAACAAAACTGGACCTCCATTGATTAAAGAACAACAAATCCCACCAGACAGCAATCCCCAGCACTGTGGGACATACCTCAGGGCCAGGTGGTCCTGGAAACCCAACTGGACCTTTGTCACCAACTTTTCCCTGCAAAAAAAATGGAGAAAAGTGAGCTGGCTCCCAGCTGCTGGCTTTCCTGTTGAGCAGAGCACACCCCTGCCAAGCTGTGTTTCCAGCTGGGCAATCAACCTTTGGAAAGGGAGATTAGGAAGCAGAGGACATCTGGTTACTTACCAGGGGGCCTGGCTTCCCTCGTGCCCCAGGGACCCCAGGCAAACCCTGGCTGCCCTGAGAAAGAGAGAGAAAGAGAGGAGTTTTCAGAAAACGCAACGAAGCATCAACAAACACCAATTCCCCCTGCTCCAGTCCCAGACTCTGCAGAGACAGGAGCAGTTTCTAAGCAGTTTCTCAGCCATGGTATCAGTGAGATGTCTCTGCTAAAGCCAGCGATGACTTTAGCCCTGAGGAGCACATGAGCTGCTGCAGTTGGCTGTGGCTCGGGGCCGTGTAGGCCCCAGTGCAGTGCTAAGTACAGCCTTAGTCAGCTGAAGTCAGCATTATGTTGTAGTCCTGGGGGAGCAGACATTTGCTCAGCAGTTCTTCACTGCGTTAAGTGCTTCACTGGGTCAGGGTTTAAGTTGCTGCACTGAGCACTCAAATTCTCCGAGTCGGCGGCCGCTGGACCACACACAGGCACACCAGTCCGAACCTGTCCCATCATTTCCAGCTTCTGCATGAGGATATGGCCCTTTTTATGGAAAGCCACTAGCAGAACATTTTTTTTAAAATTATAAATAACAACAAAATCCATCTAACGACACAAATTTTAGCAGAGTAACCCAAAGGGGAACTATCTGAAGAAGGGGACCTGCTAACAGGCAGCAGTTAGCTCCAGCTCCTCATGGTTTGAAGAGCGATAGAGAGGCTGGTGGCCACACATACTGCCCATAAAAGGGGAAAAAATGATGGAGAAAGGGAGAACAATTACCTTGTCTCCTTGGAAGCCGATATCTCCTGGCACACCTGCTCCTCCCTGATCACCCTGGATACACACCACCAAAGAGAGTTAAAATAGGCAGCAGCAATAGCCCAAATGCCCAGGTAGATGCTAGACGGTGCAACGTACAGCCAAAGTCTCATCACCAGCTCCATTCAAAACTGGACTGGTGACAAACTGTAGATAGCATTAACTGTAACAACAATCCTGAACACTATATGCATTTCCCAACATTGATTCTGAACTGAAAAATGAAACTGCAGGGAAAGAAAAATATGAAAGTGCAAGCATTGTGTTTCCATGGAGCCTGCAAGAAGAGAGGCTACGTTCCTCTGGCTAACAGCAACCGTGAAGGTGGCGAAGTGTTAAAATTCAGCTGAACACAAGAGTTAGCTTAGCACTTGATTAATGGACCTTTTCTCTCATAAGGCTCTAGAGCACAGAAAACAATACTCAGGGTCCCTGCTGCTGGCACCAGAGATCAGTTCTCTCCCGAAAGAAAACAAGAGTAACTTCTCATAACGCTTTACAACCATCCCACTGGCAGCATTTAGGCTGAGATTCTCTGGGAAGGGTGGGCTGCTGTTCGCTGGGGTAGGGATCCCAACTTTGAGCACAGCATCAGTGACAGTATTTTCTACCTGAGCTGCATTTCCCCTCTTCAGAACTCCCTAATACTTTCTGACTCCCTGTGCAGAAGTAATTATCCCTAAAGGAAGGATTTATTAGGAACAGTGGCTATCTCGTATATCTTCTTAGCCCTGCTGTTGGACCAGGCAACCTCCTGAGGTCCCTCCCAACCTCATTTGTACAGTGATTTACATAAATAAAGGCTGAGTCAAGGAGGGGGCAGAGAAAAATCATATATAAATAAAAATAAAAATGTGGGAAGTCAAAGTCAGAGTGACTACCACAAACTGGGTACACTGACAAAACCCACCAGAAATATCTGCTCGAGGAACTGTGTCCCATGCATAGCACACACCTCTAAACTGGGCTTCCCAGTATGGGGACAAGCCATGCAAGAGTAGAGATATAGATATTTAAATATACTCCACGTGGAAGACACATAGACTTCTGCTCCAGAGCCAAAGCCTACAGAGAGATGACAGAGGAAGTCTACTTGTACTCAGGCAAAAACCACCCACTCGTTATCAGAAGGCTGAAATAATTATAACTACTGCGGCAACTTGCATGGGGTAATGAAATTGTGAACGGTTAAGACTTGAGTTGGGAAAGATTTTTTGGACACAACTTTTCCAGAAGAAAGTTAATTAAGAAGCATGAAGATTCAATGATGGAAACATTTCATGGATTCATGCTAAATTTGCTTAAATGTTTTGGTAAATGTTCTCAGAACATTTGACTGAATCATCTTCAAAACAAGTCTTTTATATATCAAAATTGAAATGCCGTTCTTAAAAAAGTTAAATGCATTTTACTCTTTTTTTTTTTTTTTAGCCTGAAGTATTTTAATTTGAGTCAAACCAAACATTTTGCTTCATCTAAACTACTTTCCATCTCCCCCTTTTATTTTGGCAAAGCAAGTAAACGGAAAAAATCAGCTATTTACACAGCTTTGGTTTGGATGAACCACAAGTATTAGATACAATAGGGGTGGCAAAAAACTACTGTATGGCCCAGCTCATTCTCCTGCACAGCAAAACAGTAGGAGATGCAAAACGATGCATCGGCAGTGGCCATTAAATACCCCAAAGCAAAACTGAGGATCAGGGCACCCACTTTTAGCTGCCTTGGGCACTGTGACTCAGGCTGTGTGTGCTTAACGTGAGGAACAAAGTAAAGAGGAGAGGTCAGAGTGTTTCTTATAAAAAAAAGAAGTGATGCTGAGATGACGAGAAGGAGCTGCAAGCACTCTGCTCATGGGGAGGGGGAAGAATGCACGATCTGGAATTGTAAATGGGATCTGCCCATGGGATATTGCCTATGCTTTATGTTTCACCTATAAAAAGAAACACAGCTTCACCCTGAGGCCCCTCTTCACGCAACGCCGCACAGAGGGGGCTGTGAAGGAAGGGGCCGATCTGCAGGCGTGACGCGGGTTTGCTGCCTGCAGCACGCAGAGGAGGTGTCTGTGGAAAAAAACTCATTTTGCTCACAATCGGACATCTCTTCTTCCAGGGTTTTCTGCTTGGCAATGTATGGGGAGCTAACACTGCAAAACTACTCAAAGTATTTTACTGGGCCATGTCCTTCACTAGTTACAGATGTCCTCATTCATAAAACTCCTTCATAGGAACAAGGAGCTAGGATTTCCTCCGCTTCCTCCACCTTCCCCCTGTGCTCATCACACCACGTGGCTTCTCAAGACCACTCTGTTTCAGGGTTATGCAGTAATTCCACTTCTCCCTGTAAGAGCAGACACAGCCCGCTCTGCCCCCTCTCCTTGCCTCCAGGAAAACATGTACATGGAAACAGAAGACAGGCCCATTTTGTGGGAAAACCGAAGCTGCAAAACCCACCATAATTTCTGGGCTACCTTTTATGAGAAGGATGCAGAAGGGCTGGCTAGCACTGGTGTGCTCTGTACTTGCCTGTGTAGATACAAAGATGTGATTTCTGCAGGAGGATTGGGGTGTTGCCCCTTATTTTACTTCAGACCTGGCAGATGTGATGCACTTGTTTGGGTTAAGTAGCTGCCCCTTGCAGAATACTGACCAAGGCAAAGTAGGAAACAAAGCCCAGAATACAATGAAAAACCCTGTTGTGGCAAAGGACAACAGCAGCAGCATTCCCGAAAGATGCAGCATTGCAGTGAGGACTTGTTCCCAAGCAGGTAGAGGTGGCAGCCTCAGGCTCACAGCACCCACGCTGCATCGAGCTCGGGCTTTAACCGCTTCTGGTCCAGCTGCTCCTGAGCGAAGGGGAAAAATCTGCACGAGGCCACACACTTGGACAGTGACCAAGACAGATGGGCTGCACAGGAGATCGCGGACATCTAATTAAATCTTCATCAGCACACCCATGGAAAGCTCCGTGGCCGGGCTGTGATCCAGGTACCCTGGGACACTGCAGGTCCCCAGGGAGTGGCACGTGGCACAGCATGGGCAGCTCCACGGGGAGGTACAGAAGAGGCCAAGTCCTGTAAAAATGTGATGGGAGAAAGACCTATCCCTTGCCAAGAAGGATGTGGGATGCTCTCGAAAGCCCCGCTGCCCCTCAGACTTGGGCTAATCCACAGGTGGTAGCAGATGGAAGGTGTGAGGAGTGACCCTTGGGGCTGCTCTCATCTGCTAGGAGCTGCTAATTATCAACAGTTACTGATTGCTGTCAGCGTGGGGCAGTGAGGTTTGCTGCTCTCTGCCCTTGTTGATCTAGCACTTCAGATGCTGCCAAATATCTAGGGCCTTTTTTTTTTTTTTTTTTTTTTTTTTTTTTCCTTTTAAAATGTGAAGTTTAACTAGATTTACCAGCTTTCTGAAAGCCATGGTGGAGCAGTACAGTCACCCCTCTCCCCTCTGGCTGCATAATGGGAAACTTCTGCACTAATCCCTTGTGTGTCTTTGGGGAAAGCTTCCATTTCTAAACGGGTTTATTAGAAACTGCTTTCAAGAGATTCCAGCTAACATCCTCATACAAGATGCAGCCTTCAGTAGCCTGGGACTCTCTCGGATAAGGTGCTGACGTGCTGCTGGAATGGAGATGTTTGGTGAGGTTAACAGCTCCTGTTGACTGACTGAATATCATTTGTGCTTGCTAGGACCTGGATGCATTCACCTTGCACATTCAACACACTTGGCACATGGCTCGGTTCTTTCAGAGATGAACTAAGAATTTGGGGTGTCCACCTAAACTCTCAGGAAAGACGCTTGGACAGTTGAAGATGGCAGCTCAGCTCCTACGGGGAATGATGCATCTTGAACTGTTTCCTGAGCCCTGTTCACAAGCAGGGATGTGACCAGGACTCCCAGACACTAACACAACTTTCTGCTGTAAGGGCTGTGCATCTTCAAGGTATGGTGCCAGCCCGACCTTCTGCAGCATTCCCTGTGAAGGCATTGAAAGCAAAACGCATCGGCTGGAAGTCTGAACTAATCTGCTCTTCGAAGGGAGCTCAGGGACCTCACGTACTCATCGAGTAGCACAGCAGGATGGGTGTGCTCCAGCCAGCAAACACCAGCCTGCAGTGGCTGGACTGTTTTCTCTGATTAGTTAGCTACGTTCACCTGGTAATTGCATCCTCAGCACCCAGCAGAGAAGGGAACTGTTACTTGGGAGGTGACCGAGCATTAAATGAGGGTCTCTGCAGAGGCAGATTTCCGTACAGTTGTGCTCTGGAAATGTTTCAAGAATGGCAGGAGGCAGACTTTCAGACTGACAGGCACAGAGAATAAATGCATGACTCAGGCAGGTTGCTTATGTTTCTGGTCATAGCAGCAAGATAGTTTTGTCTGAAGATGATGATGGATGATTTTAATGAAGTCAAAATCTAATGGACTGAAAAAGAATAGTGAGCAATCAGCGAAATCAGTTAAGATGTTCCAGCCCAAAAATAGCAGCAGGAGCAGAAACTATCAGTGACACGACTGCTGGAGATGATGGAACGGAGCCTCCAACACGAGTCTGCTTTATGCAGGGTCCTTCTGCAGCCCAAGCCCAACTGGGCACTATGCAAACACAGAAATCCTGCCTCTGCGTTCCTACACTAGGGATTTCCTTAGGCCAGGCATTTCTAAGATCAGCTTCAGCTGAAGGGCATAAGGCAAAAACAAAGTGGGGGAATAAAGGAGGATTTATCACGCAACTTCTAAATAAAGGTTGAGATGGAAAACATCTTCGCTGAAATGAGGCAGGCAACAAGAGGAGAGGTGATGCTGGAGAGGACAGAGCCCAAGAGGCCAGGGTACACTTCCCACCTCTAATATCTTCCTCCTCCATCACTTCTGTGACTCAGAAGCCCTCATGAAGAGCATAAGCATCACATCCTCCAACCACATGTGCGTTTAGACCGTGAGCTACTTGAAGGCAGCGATTTTCCCTTGCTATTAACTGAGGAAATGCAGCAAGACCAGCTATCATTTACATTTCTCAGTGGTACCAGAGCACAAACAATTAAAACACAAATGTAAACACGCTGTAAGAGGGGATGAGTGTTTTTGCTCATGAAGCTCAAATCAGAGTGAGAGAAAATAAAGTGTTGAGGCACAATTCACTAAAGAATTATTGGAGTAAATGAAAGCAACAGCCTTTTGATCAGTTGGAGAAGGGATGCATTATGAACTGGGCCAACTAGCTGAACAGCAAGACCAACAAATCAGAAAACCAAGTAACTGTACAAACCCCACAAACTTTTTCTGGCTAAATCCTCCCCCAAACATAAGGAAAGCTGAGGAAGCTTGTCTGTACTCATGCAAGCAGGCACAGCAAATTTGGATGCTTTGGCTAAAACCTGCAATGTCAGAGCTGCATGCATTCACCAGAGCAGATGAGAACTGTGGCCATCAATGCCTAAGTAAATCTGTTTTCCCTTTGCCCTCTGTTTTCCATCCCTTTGGCCTTTGGACTGCTGGAGAGGATACACACAAGCTGTTTGGAAGCTCTCTCTCGTCTCTGGTATTATTGTTTGATCTGAGTGTTTGATAGTGCCCCAGGATATTCGAACTAAGGTCAACTCCTTAGGGACAGAGGAAGCTTGAGCAGGAGGAATGGTTTGTCCGTCCTGCATCAGGAAAGGGTTGTAACGAAAGCCAGGAAGGGAGTCTGTCCTGTCCAAGGAAAATGCAGTGGGAGAGGTAGCTGGGCAGGGAGAGGAAAGCTTCCTGGCACCCCAGGAGAGGAGCTGCAAGACTGAGCACAGCGCTGTTGGGAGATGGTGGGTAATTCTGCTCTTGGGACTGTCATGAGGATAACTCTACAGAGAGCTGCACACTGGTCATTTACTGTGATAACAGCAACTTGAGAAATACTGGGGATAAATACAGCAGTCTGTGTAAAGCGGTGGATATTGGAATGTCCACGAGGGTTTGCTTTGTTAAACACTGATTTAAATGCTGGCCAGTTTTTAATATATTTCTTCTGAGGAGCAGTCAGAAGAGTCTGTGGCCTCTGGGAATTGGTGTTGAGTCAAGAAACCGTCTCTGATGTCTTAAACTTGTCCTAGAGAAAAAGCCCTTCTGTTGCCTTGTCCTTCCTCTACAAAAGTGAAAAGGCAGTACAGGGGAGAAATGGAAACTGCAGACAGGAGCCCTGGCAAAGAACTGCTATATTGTAATAAGAGTGGAAATAATTGGCTTGACACCACTTCCTCCATGTGCAGTTTTGGGCTACTAAATCATTCTCTAAAAGCAAACATCTAATAAGAGAATAAAACATCACACAGAAGGAGGAGAATACAATTAATGGTCATTTTGCATTGCCCTCCTGAGCAATCAGAGCCAACAATAAATGACTGCACCTCCCACTCTTTCCGACTAAATAAATCCTGCAGCTGAATATCTGTAGGAGGATGGTTCTCATGACAATGAGACATTTACACAGGCAGATTCATGCTGATTTAGCTCAAGCTGCGTGTTTCTGTGCCAGCAGCACTAAATCATTGCCATCAATGCCCCTCTCCTTTCTCTTTTTCTAAAGTGATTTATATTGTTTCGGCATAAGGCAATTTCCTCTCGGCAGGAGGCTGAGCTGAGGTGAGCCTCTTGAACAGGAGCAGAGGTACCTAACACACAACATGTTTTCCTGGGGATCCAGCTTGTTTGTCTGTTCCAGCGAGCTGTGCTGCTTTGTTATATCATGTTTCCTCCAAACACATTTATGCAAACCTACTTTTGGTGTTAGGTCTTCATCACCCTCCTCCCCATCCCATCATGTAACCGATATAAAAACATAAAAGCCCAGCAAAACACAGGATAATCTTACAGTTACCATCATCATCAGTGGGAGACAGAAGCTCCAAAGAGGATCTGAGCATAACTGATCTACACTAGAGCCCCATGGAAAGGGGGGATGGGGCAGATATCAAGAAAGAAAGAAAAATCAGAAATTTGCTTTCAAGAAATGGAAGGATGAAAGGGAGGGAGCAAAGAGCCAGCCAGAGTGGAATCAGCACCATGGTGCTGAATAAGAAAGAGAAGCTAGAAAGGGGGTTTCCCATGCAAAATTAAAACACAGTGCAATAAGGGAGTATTCAGATCACCTTATCACCTTTCAGTCCATGTTCTCCAGGGTTTCCCATCAGCCCCTGAAACAAAAGAAAGTTCAGGCTGAGACTGAGCCACCAAGAAGACTTGCTCAGGTCTATGACATTGATGTCCCTGGGGGAGTTGGTGGCTCAGACCCACAGCGCTGGCCTGGCACAGCCCCAAGCCTGAATACCAGGCTGCTCCCCCAAACCTTCTTCAAACATCCTTCTTGGGCTGGCAGAATGCAGGGAAAGTGCCCCAGGCATTCTCCAGTAACTTGCACCTACTGCAGACCACCAGCAGGATGTTGTGTTGAGCAGTCCTGTGCCTGGTGAACAGGCATGCAATACTGGGGACCATCCGTTCCCTCAGGACAGTCACCCGAGGGAGGAACAGAATGATCTTCAGTCCTGCCATGGAGGGACGGGAGCTCACATAACTCAGTTTTTCTCTCACCTTTAAGCCTTTTGGTCCTGGATAGCCTATAGGTCCAACAGAACCCATGTCACCCTAGTAAGAGAAAGAAAATTATTGAAGTCATTAGGTGCAAAGCCAACAGATGGCTGTACGCGGTGTCACGTTCTTCTCCCATCCAGTCCCCCAGTATCCCTCAATTTACAGGAGCCACACCACTGGCTTAGCAGAAGCAGCATCCTGGGATCAGTCAAGAGACTTTTTATATGTGGACAGCTTCTAAGTTAAAATGCACAAGATGTTTGTCTCACATTTAGTTTCTATTAGTTAAGGAATTCAGGGTGGTAAATTAGAGGCAAAAGAATAAAAAAATAATTAAGAAAATACCTTTAAGTCTGCAACTGTTATAGAATCTGAGATTTTGTTTCTGTCTTTCTTCCTAAATTCATACATTTTATGAATAGAGTTTTTTCCTCTCTTCCACCATTTGAAAAAATAAAGTATTGAGTGGGTTTACTACAGTCCTGGAGTGTATTTATTCTTGGTGAGGTTGCTCGTGGTCTCAGAAAGAATCCACCACAGTATTCCTGAGTTCTCCGGAGGGAGATTCAGGGAGCGTCAGAGAGGACACAGACCCAAACAGCAAAAGAAAAGGCAGTGGTCAAGAAATTTGGGTTACTACTCAGATCTGATATCTAGACTGATATGGGAAGGAAAGGGGAGAAACAGGAGGGAAAGGACAAAGGTGCCTCAGCAGCACGGACAACCAGCTGCAGGGAAAAGACAGCCCGGCATCACGTATCGGGCCTTGTGCGAGAAGCTGCCGCCCAGGACACTGGAGTTCATGGTGGCTGTGTGTACCTGCACACGCACGTATAAAAGGAAGCCTTCAGTGGCCGACATTGAAGCAGGCTTTGATTGCTTTCAGCCCATGAAGGGAGCCAGTGATACGGCGCGGCAGCCTCGTGGGCAGCGTGTCAATAAACAGGGCCGGCCCTGCCGAGGGAGCGCAGCCCTGGCCCGCAGTCAGGGCCCGCAGCCATGCCGGGAGCACTGGGCTGCGGCCCCTTACAGATGCCCTTTTCATGCCTCCCAGCATAAAGGCTTCTTGTAGAAACGCGTTTACTTAAAGCTTTGCCCGCACAGCTAATTATGAGAGCAAGAGGCTTTAGTTACCTCTAATTCTGCTCTCCAACCTCTCTTAAACAGCGAGCCCAAACACCTGCAGGGCACGCGTAGGGAACAGGCAGTCCCCAGAGGGCTGTAGTGGGGAGGAAGGAAGGGATCAGACATGGGCCAGTCAGGAGCAAACCCCAATGCCTCTGGTGTACCCTGCAGCCAGCCCAGGGCAGGAGGTGGCTGGTTGATGCCCTGCAGGGAGGAGAAGGCAGGCTGGAAGTGCCTCCTTCTCCCTGGGGAAATGGAGGGGGGTCACCCTTAGATCAGTCCCACCAGGGAGGCTTCGGCAGCCCGAATTCAGGAGCTGCCTGTTCTCCTGGGACGCAGGATCCTGCTCAGTTTGAGCTGAATCTCAGGCTGAGGTTTTTATCTGCCTGGAGCGGTGCCAGCAGCCGAGTGTCACGGCTGCGGCACGCGACTCCTGAAAAAACAGCGCTGCCAAGGATTGACTTTCTGCCTCAGAAGTAAATCCAGGAAGAAGCCCACGATCCACCTTTGCCTCAGCCCCCCATCTGCAAGACCAATATACCTATACCACCATATTCTCTGCTTTTCCTCCATGGAGCCTGAAATTTCCAGGTTTGGTGCTCTGTTTGTGCAATGCCCAGTGCAGCTAAGGCCTTAATCTCAGCTGACTTACATGCTCCTGTAATTAAGTTCTGGGAAGGCAAAAGGAGACTGTTTCTAACTATTCAATGCAAATTAAGTTTTCATGGATTATCATAGCTGAGGAGGAACTATTTTGAAAGAAAGCTATATCTGCTAACAGAGCCTACCACTTCTTGTGCATGGAAGGAAATACCTTGAAACAAGTACTGAGCCCTAAAAATAAACCAGAATATGTTCAGCTGGGCATTCACTAACCCCCGGCACAGCTGCCAGGGGATGAGTTGCCACCCTTCCTTACAGCCATTTATCTCCTGCTGGGGAGGGGTGTAACGAAGGGTGGAATTTGGCTATGTATGCAATTACCTGGATTAGTGGTGGGACAGTGGGAGCATGTGCAAAATTCCTGTATACCCAAAGGACAGACAGTTCCTGCACGTGGTCTCTCCAGTGAGCAAGAACTATGCATCCTTGGGTTACTGCTCCCAGGGACTTGCTTTTTAAAAGAGGACAGATTCTGGCACGGAATGAATATTGCATCTTAGAAGAAATACCCTGGTAAATGTTATCAAAAGGGCGAGTTATCTAGCAGTAAGTGCACTAACAGTAAATATTTACTCTGTTCCCTTTCGCTTAGAAAGAGTTTGCTCTCTTCCACCTCCCAGTCCACCAGCCCACTCCTCTCTCCCCAGCCGTCACGCCTCCCCCATACACAGTCATCCCTTTCACTGCCCGGCACAGGAAGGAGAAAATCTGTGTGTAGTTATGCACACCAAAAGGGTTAAAGCCCCGAGATCCAGATCTCCATTTGTTTTTATACTTACAATGAGTCCAAGGACTCCAGGAGGACCTGGGGCTCCCAATTCTCCCTAAAAGGAAAGACAGACCGACATGGTTATGGGTTCTTTGTAGACAAACAGAGGCTGAAAGGCAGCCCAGTGTTTCAAGGGCTTGAGGGCAGGGAAAACATCGTCCCTCCCCCTTCCTCCCCCCTCCCCAACCCCATTCCCTGGCCAAAGCGATGGAGAGACTCCACTCCATTGAACCTGCTCTTGTGGGTGCTCAGCCTCTGCAGACACAGGGCTGCTTGTTGCTCTGCAGCTATTTGCAGGCTGATGTCCCCTCCCAGCAGCAGGCTGGATAAAAGCAGCATTTTATGTGCATGGTGCAGGCAGGAGAGCAGTGGGAGCTGCCTCGAGGGATGGGAAGGCTCGGGTAGGGAGGGGGCACGGGGGCTGCAAAGCTAGGGTGGGATGCAGAGGCAAGGTGCTGCTCTGCATGGGGAAAGGTGAGGGTTTGGGAGCAATCATTAAAACTCACGATAAAAGGAGAATGCAGATGAAAATTAAACCGGGCAATTTGAGAAGAGGGTGTGCTGGCTTCTGGTAGATCTGCTGCTTGGCTGCACTGACAGCGGGCTGCTTGTCGGAACAAGGAGCTGCCCTCACACACCTCCAGCTCCAGCAGGGCCTCCCCAGACAAGTGCATTGGAACTGCTAAACTTCCCCTTGGCTCAGGTAACCCTACCCCTGCTCTGGATCACACTGGCTACTTTCTTTGACAGACCAGCTTGGTTTATGGCGCACATCTGGTGGAGTCCCCTTCGGTGCAATAAAGCTCCCCTTTTATGGCAAGATTTGCCCAGTGAAAGAATGAAAGAGAAGGGGACGCAACGTGACTAAACGTGCTCAGCCTTCCTGGGCAAAGGGTTATGTGTGTTTATTTTATGGGAAGTGGAGTAAAGGACTATTGGGCAAGCACACACAAAAAGCATTTCATAATCTCAACCAGCCTAAAATTGCTTTTTTATGGCCGGTTCCTTTCCTGCATACTTGGGACATCTGTGGAGCAATTGTTCCTCACGCGTGGGATTTCTGTGTCCTCAGAGCTACTGCAACAAGGTCGGCTTCGAGCATCCCGGCGAGGCTTGGCACTGCTAGGCTCAGCCAGGAGAGGGAACATCCCTGGGGATGCTTGGCAGAGGAGCTGCACGGTGAGCTGGGTCTCCCCAGGAGCTCTGCAGGTTCCAAGGGTGGCTGGGAAGAAGATCGGCTGGAGAAGTCGGCTCAGCTCTGGGTCCCACTGGCTGGGACTGCCTAGATTTCTGAGTTATGTCACACGGGTATTCCTTAAGAGAAAGGGTAAATGTGGAAACACATGGCCTGTCTAATGCAAAAGGATTTCCTCTTGGAAGAGGAGGGGGTGGACTCCTCTGGGAGACAAAGGCTGGAAAAATTGTTTAAATCATTCCCTGGGCTGGGAAGGAGGGATTTCCAGGTGCTCGCTTCCTGGCCATCAACAGTGACAGGTTGGTCCCTGACCTGCGAGAGAAACGGGGCTCCATCCTCCTTTGCAGTGCATGAATCTGGCACTGGGACACAAGACAAGGAGATGAATCAACAGTCCTTTCCCATGTCCAATTCCTGTGATTAAGAGACTAATTAGAGTGGCTAAAGCGCTCCGGGAACGGGGATCTGGAATGCAATGGCTCGACAGTTCTCAGCAAGCTGGTAGGAGGGAAGAACGTCCCTGCGGTCGCGGGAGCCTTGGCTCTGTCTGGGAGGCACGGAAAGAAGATCAGAGGCTGTCGGCTTCGTCCATCCCCGTGCGATGGCAGCGGCGTAAGTGCTCGGGGATCAAACGGAGCATGGGGCAGCCCAGGACTCATGGCAGCCTGCCTGCGATTTAGCTGCATGCTCCACCTAGCAAACTCAGCCTAGCTGTCTGTTCCGCAAACAGACTTTCTGGCATTTTTCTGTGTCTGTGACTCCACTCGTGACCCTGTGAACCTCCCTTCAAGTCCGCCGAAACAGTCTGTTTTCATTCTACGATCTCCAAGGCGCATTAATATTTAAAAGCCGTTGATAAGATGAAAGAAGAGCGATCTTTCTGGATGAATTAACGGAAAGGACATTTGCTGCTTCCCGATGCTCTGGGAACTGGCATTCGGCTAACATCGAGCAAATCTTCTGAATGGGGTTTAGACAACTAGCGAATTTAAATGGAAACAAAACAACTTCTTTGTAAAAAAGGACTCTTCCTGACCTCCAGGACTCCTGCTCTTCCTGGTGGGCTGGATGGAAACAGCAATACAATCTAGGAAGTTTTCTACTCTGGGACTACAGATTCCACTCTGACCCACAGCTTATGTTGACTGAGGGATGGGAAAACTCCTGCAGAAGGATTCCTTGGGAATCCAATTCTTTCAGTTCACTGCAATTGTAACTCCGCTGCTGAATTCCCACAAAGGCTGGAGCATAGCTGAGCTTGGCCTGCTGGCTGGAGCTGCTTGTGAAAATAACTTTTATGCTGCATATGTGATGAATGGGAACTTAAGACGTGTAAGGCGTGGATAGCTTCACACAAATCACTCCATTGAACACCACAGCCACACTGTGATGCTGTGTGTGAACAGCCAAGACAGTATGAATTTCAAAGATGAATCAGGACGCCTCGTCTGCTAATTGAGGAAGAACTGACAGAGCCATTCAGAAAATAATTTCAAATAATTAATACATCTGGTAATTTTACAATCCACAATGGCATGTTTTGTGAGCAGTGGAAAACACAGCACATGCCCAACTGTTTGGCATGAAGTGCTACAAGAACAGAGCAAAATAATTCTTATTAGCATCCAGCTGCTCAGATAGTCTCCGGGACCATCCTGACCCAGTTCCCAGGAGACACATCCCATTCTTAGAAAGCCAGCAGGGGTCAGATGGAGACCGGAGGGAGGCCGAGAACTCAAGGGCCTGGAGACCTCTCTCAACACAGCACTGGGGCCAGGGGAGGCACAAGGCAGGGGCGCAGAAGCCCAGACCTCTGCATCTGTTCCCCGGCACACCCAGGCTCCAGAGCAGGCAACCTGGCACTTGTACCGGTGCCGATGGTTCCCTTTTGCTGAGGAAAGGCACTAAGCTTGGAGCACTTTAGAAGCTCACAGCTACATGCTAGTGAGATGCAAACCATACAGTACCAGTTCGCTAACCCTCATCAGAAAATGAGACATGGTGAAAAGCAGGAGAGGAGCAGCTTATTTCTCAGACCTCTGTCTCAGACCTCTCTGCAACCGAGTTCCAGGCCTGCTCCTCGGAGGGCTCATGCGATCATGTAGCCATCTGTGGTGCCTTATGATGACGTATCCCTCTCTCTGTGGGTCCTGTCTCGCTTCTCTGCTCCCACACTGTTCCATCCAGAGTACACCAGAGTCAACAGGGTGATTCCTGTGGCCCTGTAGTATGGACCACATGCTCTGGCCACTGCTTGCTCCTCATGAGCAGCACCCCTACCTCCTCTCACCTTGTTATCCTCCTAGTCATATCGTCAGGATGAGAAAGCATCTATCAAGACCAAGGTGCAAGGAAGGTGATGGAGGCAGACAGAAAGCAAATGGCAATGTGATGACCCGGCAGTTACAGGATGTTGAGCTGAACACAGGAATTTGCAGCATGCACAAGCAGGGCAGGGGCGTGCATTTGTTTTTCAGGAGGAACAACACAATGCTATCAGCTGCCACCAAGCTGAGAAGCTTCACTCAGCTCTAACTAGCACAATATGTCCACCACAATGAAAAGAAAGAAGGGGAGAAGCCATCAACTTACTGGGTTCCCATCGATGCCTGGAGGTCCTCGTTCCCCAAAATCACCAGGAAAACCCTGAGGAGGAAAACATCGGTTTTACTTATTGATGCAGCCTGGTGTGAAAGCAGCCAGCTTAAAAACTGTCCCCAGCACACAGCGCAGCACTTGACAGCAGGTCACCAGGAAGCCTGGGCCAAGCCGCCTGCTTGTCCTCGTCCAAACCACCCCTGCTCCACCAGCACGCGCCCAGCGAGAGGCTCTGCGGGGCCAAGAGCTGATTCACTCCCCTCTCCTGGGGCCAGTGGAGGGTAACCAGAAGTCTCGTTTACAAGGCTCAGCCATGAGCTGCACATTAAGTGGTGGGAGCCTCGAGAGGAAAACTCAGCGAGGAGACAGGAAGGCTTTTTCCTTGGCCGTGCTGTGAAAAGCACCCATTGCTGAGGGACCTGACTGTTCACGCCTCGCCTTGCAGGCTGTGCCCGGTCCTCCATCAGCTGTGCCTTTGAACAGCAGCTGTCAGCCCTGGGCAGGCTTCAGATGGCAGGCAAGGCTTTAGCAACACCATGTAGAAAGCATGAGAGTGCGAAGGAGAGAGAAAGGTGAAAATCAGTGCTTTTTTCTCCTTTTGGTTCACGGAAGTACTTTCAGTATGTCCCACGAGGATACGCAGCCCCGAAGATTACGCTGTGTAGTTTACAAGTGAAACATTAATCCCACATTCGGAGGATCAGACTCTGCATTTAATGACACAGTGCTTCCTGTCCTCTTTAAGAAGAAATGCCCTACTGATAAATGCAATACCTCCTTAAAAGTCAATCCTAAATCCTTTATGTACTGGAAGAATTCACAAACCTTGCTGCAATGACTGTCCTCAAAACAGGACTGTCAATCTGCATCATTTCATCCCGTTGACTACCACAGTCATTTTAACAGTTCCCCCTTCTCAGAGGACAGCTGAATAGCTTAATGCCTGTTGGAGCCCTGTTGGATGCTTAATGGGGCTGACCAAAGATGCCGGGAGAAATCACTCTGATGCATTTATGACCTTGCAGTGCGCCAAAGGAACAAGCGGCTCCAAGCTCCTTATGATCCGCACCCCAGAGCTGTGAAAGACCACGCTAACTACACAAAAAGGTCACCACAAAGCCTTCTGCAGGCACTCATTATACCTGATACAAATCTGGAAGGTATCAAACAATTATAGAAGAGGTACTGAGCCAGAACTCAATGGCGTGACACGTTCTCTTTCAGACAGACCCCGTGCTGCACCAAGTCCCTATGTACCACCAACACACCCAGTAGCTGGCTCTCCCCTGTCGTGCTCTGTGTCCCTCAGCCAGAGCTCAGCACAGGAATATAACTGTGCTTGGCAAACCCTGCTGCTCACTACACTTCTGTCTTCAAGGAGGAAGCCGTTGAGTTTAAGCCCAAACCCTCCCCTGAGTTTGCACGCCATTCAGCAAAGGGCTGGCGGGGCGCAGGCTGCGGAGAGCTATCAGGGACCTGCTCAAACACCAGCAAAACATGATAAAATATGTCGCAGCATCCCCTCCTTCAACTCTGAGCTAAAAGGGAGGTTGTCTGCTGGAAGAGCTGCCCATGGTCAGAGCAAAGGCAGAGCCTAACCCCAGGATCTCCCTCCTAGACGTGGGCTATGATCCCGTTTTCCCCTCCACGAGCCTGTTTTCCTCTCCACGCTATTCTGACCGTGGACATCAGGATGGAAACTAAGAACTATACTTACATATAAAAGGCTGCCTCGCCAGAGCCAGACCTCCACTCACCGTCAGTGGCTCACAACTCATGGCCAGCACAACCAGGTTGAAAGCTATTTGGTTACAACCCAGGTGAAATATGGGGGATCTGTTAAGACAATTGTAATTTTGCTACTGACTTCTGAGCTAGGATTTCACCTCCTCTGTACCAGTTCCCTATGGTACACTCTCATGAATGGATGCAAGCTATTGCTTGCTTGTTTGGACTCAAAACTTATATTTTACAGGCATGACAGCGAATGGGAAAGTTGTCTGCCTTTCCAGCTGGGCACTGCATCCCTCCAGCCTGCGCACAAAGCCAAGAAGCTGTGGTAAGCAACCACTGGAAATAGCCTTCTGCCATCTAGAGACAAAGATGTCAAATATAACAAGCAGGCTGGGGGTGCCAGGGGGTACAACCTTCTTTAACAAAAATAGAGGAAAAATAACTCTGTGACATGCTGAATCAATAAGATCCGAACAGAGATTTGTAGGGAAAACTCATTGCTCAGGCAAGACAAAAAATAAAAAAGGCTGCCTTGGAATATTTTGCTGTTTACAGTCATACAACTTGCCAAGGAAAATATGAACGTGCACAGCCCGATACTGTACTCACGCTGCTGCAGAGTGCAGGCACAGCCTTCATTTCTCAGGGGGCACAGCCGAGCACAAAGGGACCCACAGATGCCACCGAGCAACCTGGCCCTGGGGCTGCTGGGGTGTCTCCTGTTGAGCTAAGGCCTTGCCAATTTGGGAAGGTTTTATTAGTTTGCATAGTAGAATGAAATCAATACAGCCACAGCAGCATATCATCTAGGGAAATGCGTGCTCCAGACTAAGAGGATTTTCTAAATTTGGGTTAAATCTCTTCCAAAGCGATATAAACAATGCACTCTTCTGCCAGAAAAAGTGCTCAGATAAGAAACTATTTAAATGAATGTTTCCCACTAATCTCTTTTTACGTCTCAGTTTCTAGTACTAACCTCACTGCTTAAAGATAAAGACACAGGCATTTACTAATAGAGTTAATAAATATCTAGCCTCTACATAGGCATTCCAACAGTACATCTCCAAGTATTTTACAATGCAGATTATTCCTGTTTTAGAGGCAGAGAGCTGGGTACGTACCTGGGGTGAGGCAACTTGGCCAATGCCACCCTGCAAGGGATTCAACATGGAAACCCGTTCACAGCAGCACGCTGCGGCTCCCTCATGGAGCTGGGGCTTCTTCCCATCCTTGGGATGGGCTGTAAAAGGGTCAAAGTGGCAGGAAACAGGGAATGAAACCCAGAAGAATGTGGCCATTGCAGCTACAACAGCCAGCCCCAGGACAGCAGGCAGCAGCAGAGCCCCATCCTTGGCAGCACCTGGTTCTCCTTAACGTGCCATCTGCTCTCCTGGTACATACACCACCCAGCCCAGGCTCACAAGTCTCTGGGGGATGGATGGTCCCCTGGTAATTTTTGGCCTCCATTGTAAAACCCAGAAGAGGAGAGAAATGGGAAGAGCACCTTCAATTCAATGAACTCCAGGCACCCCTAACTTTGAGCTTGGCAACACAGGTATGAGCGGTCTTCTTGTGTGTTAAATGAGACCACGGCTGGTGGCTGTGGCATGAAAGGGAATGTCTGCAAAGACTCCAAAGACCTTGTAGCATGGTGCTTTTCACAGCAGGAGGCAATCAATCTATTAAGTCCCTAACAAAAAAGGAAGCACTCATTTTCCATGGGATAAGCAGTAGCAGCTTAAACCACAAGAACAGTTCCAGTGACCACAGCATCCTAACTCTCTGGATCTTGCACGTCTGTAAAAGCTATTTTTTCAGATCCTCTCCCCTCCTGCCTCAGCCTGAAGGCCAGAGATGTTCCTCAGGAACAAAACCAGAGCTATTCAACCAAAATGAGCAGTGTAGGAATTGCAAAAGGACTATTGTAACTTTGTTTTGTCCCACTGTGTCTCCCCTCCTGTGCTCCAGCAGCCCAAGGAGCCAAAACTGATGGAGCCCAAACACAGGGTCAGAAGGCTCATCTCACTTCGTGCCCATTACAGGAGGCTTGGGAAAGGCATCACAGAGCCCAGCACATTCTCCTGAGTCTCCTGACCTTCCCAAAGTGAATGCAGAGGGTTTTTTTGGTATGGAAAAGTCCACTGTTTTCTCAGGGTGCAGCTGTTTTCTCAGGGTGCAGTTGTTTTTCTGGGAAGCCTGGTCCCTGGAAATTCTGCTAAAGAATTGGGATAACAAATTAAAGCACCCTAGTGAAAAACAACCCGCTGAGCATCCTGCTCGCTCTGTGGGAGGGAGGGGACACGTGGAGAAGGAGCAGGACCGGGAATGGATGGCAAAGGGCAGCGGAGCCGGGAGGAAAAGGTTCGCCTCACACGCCCTGCCGGCCAGGAGCCAGCGGGGTGCTCCTCCGCGGTGCCTGGAGGCAGGTATGACAAAACTTTTGGCTCCATCTCACAGCTGGGAAATACAGAAGGTAAAAAAAAAAATAAGAGTAAAGCTCAGCTGAATGGATTTTACATTGTCTGAAGGAGAAATTCAATGAAAGAAGTGAGGTGAAACTTGAAGAGGAGCTGGAGAAAAACCATACAAGCAGATGGCTTGAACTAAGAAAGACCCAGGGCTTCTGTGCTCCCCCCGCCCACCCCAAGCAGTTGCTGCAGACTTTGTCCTCGCTGCACTCAGTGAAGGCAGGGAACCACTGCGGGAGAGGGGACCGAGACACAGAGACACAAGCTGATTTATCCCAGGTAACACCGAGAGGCCTGAAGCTGGACCGGTAACTAAATCTATACCTTGAGTTCCCCCAACAGTGCCTTAATCCTGGCTCATCCCGCTCCCTGCAAAGGGCATCCTCTCACATGCCAGGAGATTCCTGCTGAGAACAACCAGACCCAGACAGACTCTGGAAACAGTTCCTCCTGCAGCGGGGATTACATCCCCCTCCACCTCCCCTTCCTTTCTTCCTCTGCATAAAGCAAACAGAGCAGCCTGCCTTTCCTTGCCGTCAGCCAAAGGGCTGCTCCGGGTCTGAGCAGCCGCCACCACTTCTCACCTCGTGCCCCGCAAGCAGCCATCCTCGGGGAAACAGAGAGTGGCCCGAGGCGCCGAGCCCTTTGCTTCCCTGAGGCCTTTTCAGGTGTGCGCATGTGGGTGTGTGTGTTGTACGTACGCACCATCTGATCCAGCTTAAAACACTTTCCCTGGTGGAGTAAGGGAGGCAAGTCTGGCAGCTGCTGCTGCGAGGAATCCTGGCAGGTCTGCGCGCCAACAGAATCCTTCTCCAAAAATAGGATTTTATTTTCCTGTTGGCTGAAGGTGAAGCTGCTCGAACCAACCAGTCCTCCTGTCTTGTCTGCGAAAGGCTGCATTTGCCAGTTGGCTCCGGCCAGGTAAATCTCTGCCCAGGAGTCTCCCCAGGGATGGAGCGTGCAAGTCAAACAATTTAAACCAAAAAAAAAAAAAAAAAAAAAAAGGTGGTGGTGGGGAAGTGAGGCTGAGGGTGAGAGAAGGCATTGACTGGAAAAAAAAAAAAAGAGGGAGAATAAAATAAACAAATGTAGCTTATGTTGGCAGCCCAAACCTCTGAGAGCATTCCTGGTGGAGGGCGCAGACATGAGCCCCCCGCATGTGGGTGCGAGGGCGAGTGGGGTGGCTCGGGGCCAGCGCTGGGTCCCCGAATGGACAGAGTTGCCCGGCGGGGCTCCTAGCAAGGCTCCTGCTGCCGGCTGGCCTCCTTACCAGCTCTGCTTCACACAGCTATGCGGGAGCCTTTGCCTCCTGCTCAGTCTAGACCTGGGACCGTGACAGCTCGCATCCCTGCAAAGGAGGGGGATGCCCCCTCTATTGGGTGTGGGGCTGGTGGGCTTGTTCTTTTGTCACCCCAGAGGGAGGCTTGCTCTCTTTCTGTGTCACACGTCACATCTCCGTGCCACATCCTCTTTGGATAAAGATTTCGTGGCAGTTTTTAGTGTAGCTACCCCTCCAGCTATCCCTCCTGGCCGTCCAGGGCAGCCAGTTCCACCTGTGCTGAACCAGCTTCCCCTGAAGCCCTTCAGCCAGACACCACTGAAGTCACCCCACAGCCCCTCCACCCTCCCATCTGCTTTGCTCCTTTTATGTGAGTATATGATCCGTTCCTGCTTCTGAGGGGCTCTAACAGAGCGCTAGGATTACACAGACTCGATTACCTAATGCTGAAGAGCACCGAATCTGCCAAAGCCTCTAATTATCTATGGCTGAGATTTCCAAATCCAGCAGCCTCCTAGTTAAGAAAGCCGAGATCAAAATGCTTTCAGATTCAACAGGGACAGTTGTGTTAGTTTTTCTTATTTCTGATGAAAAACATTTTGGACTTCGGTCTGATTTCTGAATGAACATTTCCCCGAAGGAAGAAGGATGCTCTCGTGCTTAGGAGATGTTGATTTAATTCCTCACGAGCTTTTTGAATGACAATGGACAAATCACTGAGAACATTCTTGGAAACAAACCGTCCTTGATTTCAGCAGAAGTTCTGGGTCTTGGCACCTTTCAAACCCTTTTGCCTATGCATTCAGTACTTCATTTTGCCTGTTCTCTAAAAAATTAAATATATGCCAATATTGTCCAGCTTGCCAGATTATTTGGATGTTGTAATCACGAACGTAGAACATGTGCTGGTATCAGAGTGATCAGTAACCACACAAGTGCCTCACCACAGAGATTTGGGAAACTCTGGACATATGGAATGCAGTTTGGGACAAAAAAGAGACCATGACTTTTGTTCTGGGCTTGCTCCTGCATTTCAGAGTGGTGAGCCCAGCCCAGAAGGCAGAAGAGAACAGCTGCCCGGTCTCAGCAAGCAGATTAAGCATTAAAGAAGTCACTGATTGCTCAAACCAAATTATTTCAACAATTTAAGCTAATAAAGAAAAATGACAGCAAAGAATCAACTTAGATGGCTAGCAGGAAAAACGCAATCCATGGATGAGAAGTCTCTCTCAGTAACGAGGGAGTTCTGCTAATTACTAATTTTCAGGACCTCCACTTTTCTTGCAAACAGAACGATTTAAAGCATTTTTTTTTTTTTAATCAATCAGTTCCAAAGAAGACACCAAAGTTTTTGGTGCTGGGGTATCAGCACAAGATGCAGTGAGCTACCTGATTCCTCTCCATCAGCTCCTACAGCCCACTTGCACTCCCTCCTGCAGCTCATCTTGTTGGTTTACCTGCACAAACAGCCCCTAACAGCACAACTGCAATTAAAATTACAATTTAATTACAATATTTCTTTAAAGTATTTTTACATGTGAGCCCATGTGAGCCACAACACTCGGTGCTGTAGGTGAGAGCTCTCAGGGTGCATTCCTAAGCCACATTTGCCATATGGGCAGCCTTTCTGCACCTCCAAGGAGAACACTCAAGGGAAGCGGAGTCTGGCAATGATTTGTAAAGGAAGAGGCACTTGGAAACACTGTTAACAACTTCCCAAATCTCAGCTTATATAGTGCAGGAGACTCGAGCTTGGTTCCCTTTAAATGCAAGGAAGGGCCTCAGCTTCATCCGAAGCAGATAAAAGACTGGAGCGAGAAGAGAGGAGCTGTTTAAAAGTTCCTACAGAAAGGAGCACGATTTATTTTCTCAGTGATTTGTGGTTATGCCAGCCTTTCCAGACACATGGCAAAAGTTGTCCCCCCATTGTTTGCACGGACAACAGCCATGGCTGTGTAACTTGGCAAAGCCGCACACGCTTACATTCACCACCAAGTTATCTTAGCCATGCGTCAGGAGGTTGGGGGAGGCTGTAAAACGAAACCTCCACAACCCCAAGGCTGCCCTGCTTTTTGCTGTCTGGTCTCCCAGGGCAATACGCTTTCAGATGATGCAACCGCCTTCCCACTTCAGTAGGGAGTACAGGACTATCGCATGCACTTCTAACAACTTATCAGATGGAGAAAAAAGAGTATTTGGAGGCTTGGCATTCACTGGAGGCATGACTTAAGACATTAACTTTATAAGTCAACATGGAAGAAGACAGCAGACATGAAAAATAGCTTGGCAGGAAGGCACCGCCGCATTACAAGCTGGGAGCTGGCAAGGGGGACCCCGGCTGTGGTCAGCTCCTGGAGAACGGATGCCAGATTCGGCAGCTTGCCACCGCATTGATGCTCGCAACAAACACTGAGCCTACATCAGAGCAGCTGCCAGATCACTGCTGGCTCTCTTGACCTCCATGCTGTGGCCGACAGGCAGAGGGAAGGGAGGCTTCTGGCATCACCCCTATAGGGATCCCTAATGCTTAAAATCCCCGCACCACTTCACAGAACCTCTTCTCTGACAACGGAGCAGCAATCTTTGTCACTCACATGCCACATTTCAGTCACTGAGCCCAAAGGGCGGCTGAGTGTTATCCCCACTTTGCATGAACCCAGCTTCTTGAAGCCGCACACTGTAGGCCCAACATCCCCTTCATCCCCTGGGCAGTGCAGCATCTCCCCACCTGGCCTTGGCAGGCTCCGGCTGCTCCCCCAGCGGAGCTGTCAGCCTCCGAGCCACGCAACCCGAGTGCAAAGCCTCCCTCTGTGCCTGTACTTCCAGCTCCACGTCACATTATCTCCTCCTAGCAGCACTTCGGCGATGCTGGCACTTGCCAAAGGCTGCACAGAGCCAGGTGGCAGAGCCCGAGCTGTCGGCAGCCATTTGCCCCTGGCTGGAGGTCTGCAGGCATGCAGAACATCCCCTTACAGCACCCAACAGCTGGGTATTGCTCACCAACACAAGCTACGGGGCAGCAAAAGAGACAACAGTAACGACCAGCACAGCTAGGGAAGCCAAAACAACAGCTCGATGTATTAACGATTGGCTCACCTTACTGCTACCTCAACCTCCCAGCCCTGGGGCTGGTCTGGTCCTGTGCTGTCCCAGGACCCAACCTGACAGAGCCTTTCTGGGCCAGGGCTTTTCCTTCTCGAGGTATTTGAATAGTACCTGCCACAGCGAGGCTCCAACAGGGCCAGGCACAGGACCAGCAGCACCGCCGGGCTCTCAGAGCAGAAGGCAACCTCAGGCAACTTTGCTAAGACACGAACAGACTTCAAACACAAGAACTACCAAGTGTGTCTTGGAACTAAGCTTTGCTCTTTCCTATTTCTTTTAAAATACTACTACTAAAAAAAAAACAAACCACTTTATAAGCTAAAATCAGGCAGAAAACAGCACCGCTGGTGTGCTGTTGATACTCTACATATGTGAGAAAAGAATAAGGGACACAAGCACTCACCATCAACAAAGGGGAACCCAAAAGAGTCTCTCTTTGGATACATTTCCTGAAAGTTCCCCTTTAAGCCTCTTTCTCTATCAGGACTTGAGAACTTCTGAAAATATTATATTCTATTTGAAGTTTACTACAATCTACAGCGCAGACGTACCTGTCTGTACCCTTCTCGAATGGTGACCAGCCACATCTCCTTTTCCTGCGTGTTACTTCAGTGTCAGCATGTCTCCTTTCTAAAGGTGAATTAAGACTGATGGATTGCCTGCATGCCATGATGGAAGGTGGCAGCAGCTTCTCTCATTCCTTCCCCCCAGCGTGGCCCTGCTGCCATCACGGAAACCTGGTTTTTTTATCTTTTTTTTTTTTTTTTTTTTTTTTTTTTTTTTTCCAGATGCCAAACAGAATGCCGTAAAAAATCCATAAAAACACTACAAAAAAAAAAACCATTTTTGCCAGCCACTGCAATGGCAGAACTGAAGGTTTCAGCAGCCAGCCCCTTCAGCTCCAGGCCTCCAGCCTACCTCTGAAACAGGCAGCAGACCCGGAGATGTGCAGAGGGCAGGTATCGCCTTCTCCCCAGCACACTGTGCTCTGACCACGGCTCTCTCCCCCCCCAGCCCCAGCAACTCCTTGCCCCGGAGCCCCAGTGCCCACGGTGGGAAGCACGCTCACCTCCCACACCGGGGAGAGTAGAGCTGGGGCTGGCTGTTTCCACGACAGATCCACCGTGTCCCGCACAGCTCTGCAGAACTTAACTTCCCTGGAACGCTTTCAAAATCTGACTCATGTCCAGCTCGTCTATTTTAATCGTTTGCTCTTACATCATTCCAGGAGGCCCACGGTGTCACATGCAAACTCCCCCAGCCCCCTGCTCCTCTTAATCCGCTGCTGTCTCATACCGAGCAGAACTAGGTAGAGAAATGTATTTGATTCTATAAATGCTCCTTCCCCACTCCCCGGAGCATTTACCAGCCTCGGATGGTAGCTAATAAAGGCTCCCAAGAGCTCTCCATTGCTGTGACAGCACTGAAGTAGAACAGGAACAGCAGCCGTGCCAGCAAACCTCGCGGAGCGGGGATGTGAGAGACCAGAAAAATCACAGCAGGCTCACGAATGCTGCAAGCCGGCTGGGAGACAGCCCCGGCCAGGAGATAAGTGCTGGGAAGGCAACAAGCTCAGCTGGTTCCTGCTTTCTGCTCTCACAGGGATTTCCTGAATACCTCTAGATGCCACATAAACTTTGTGTTCACGCTTGGGAGTATGAGCAGCATCGGTCCGTTCAGGAGTTCTTATTAAACCTGATGGCACGAAACGGGGATGGAGCCACAGCTCTCCGAGAGAGCCGACAAGAACAAAGGTGCTCACGTGCAGCCATTTGGTCCCTTCTCTAGATCCCAAGCCTGAATGCTTCCAAGGTTTTGAGACTCCTGGGCCTCAGGGGAGCGCCCTGTTTGTAACAGTGACCGCCAGACAAAAAACCCTGGCCTGGAAGATTACAGGCACGAGCCAAACAACAGCTGGGATGCTTTGAGCCTACAGCATGCGCTGTGCAGAAAGGAGCCGGAGAGCAGAAAGCCTTGTACCTAACGACAGTTGCTTTGTTTGTTTTGCTCTGGTCAGTGAGTCATCCTTACATCAACCGGCTCGCTGCAGTTATTCATCACGGAGGTTTCTGGTGCAACGAGTGGCTTACAGAACTGTAAGACTTGGTACACTTTTCCACCACTGCCCCCAAAAAAATCTGCTTGACCTTCCCCCATCCCGGCGAGGGAAGAGCAGCCAGCCCGGATGAATGGGGCTCTGTCGAGCTGCTTGCATGGCTGTCGCTGAGAACAGCACGCGGTGGGCGTGGGGATCCTGGGAAGCACGCGTTCGCATGCAAGGGGGACAAGGGGAAAGCACTGGGTTTTTCCGTGTGTGGGTGAGAGGATGTTTTACGAGGAGTCTGTGAGAGCAACGTCAGGAGACTGAGAGACACTCAGGCTGACATGAAGAACAAGGTGCATAGGCAATGTGAAACACCAGAGCATGAATATGTCTGCTCTCTGCACTGACTCCTTATCTCTGCACTGATTTCCTCAGCAGGCAGCACAAACCCCTTCTGTGCAGCTTTCAGCCCCACCTCCTATTCAGCCCTACCTGCAAACACCTCTTCCTCCTGGTCACACTCAAGTTTACCTGGTCTCCTTGCTCATCAGCCATGTCCTCATCTCACCTGTCCGTACTGCCACCAAGGACAGAAACCCATCTATACCAAAGCATGCTGGTGCTATACAAACCAATACAAAGGTTGGAGAGAATCACAGCAAACCAGGAAACATAATGGGACCGGTAGGAGCACAAAATAGTAAATATAACACCAGAGTGAGCACAGATATCTGGGATGGTGCAGTCACAGCAGGAATTAAAAAGCACATTCAGTGGGAGCAAAAGGGAAGATCCTGCAGAAGAGAATCTGAGCAGTGTAGGACCCAAGGGAGCGTGGACAGTGCAACAAAGAACAAAAATGCCCGTGCAATGGGCAGAGCATGAAAGGAAGAGAACAGTACTTGTATCTTCAGTTTTCTTCCTGCTTGAGAAAAGAGACATGGAAAGGTTTGTTTGATCTCCCCATTTAGTTCCCATCAGAAGACACTGAAGGGCCCAGCCAAAAGCCATGTGTTTTTTTTACAGTTTCATTCAACAAAGTCTGCATAATAGACGAGGAAAAACTTTACCGGCCTACCCATCTTGCCCCTCTTCCCAGGAACTCCAGGGATCCCCTGCAAGGAAAACACACAGAGAAAAAAAAATAATAGGTCTGGTTGAGAAAGCAAACAGCCAACCAACAACACAAAACAAAACGAGAAGAGAAAGGGGAATGCAAACCAGGCTAATGACTGCGGCATTGTTCGGGAAGCAAAATGTCAGCTCCTTGCAGTCAGCTGTGAGAGCAGAGGACAATTAACCTTCACCCACTAACTACAGCCCCGAGGACACACGCAGGCAGCATCCACACCCAGGACAACGGGCTGAGGCTGTGCTTAGCAGGAGCAGTCATTAAGCTACTGGTCTGGAACTGACTGAAGGCCACCGCCAAGGCGCTCGCCGGAGAACTTCTGTTTATGTTTCTTATTTAGTTATACAAGCATTAAATCAGCCACTCTTGAGTGCAGGGCAGTCCCCTCCCAGGCAGGCACACTCACTCCCACATGCTCCCGGGGCCTCTCTGTTTTCTGGAGCTTGTGTTTGAGGGAGAAAAAGTGAGAATAAAACAGGCTTCATCTTACAGTGCCCTTCCTTAGGAGCTCGTGCTGTGGGAAGAGGAAGTCCTTGGATGGATGGAGATGATGCAATTGGGGGGAAGGAGCAAAAAAGCAAGGGAGGTCCTGCAAAGCTCTGAGCACATGGGTTTGGTGAGGGCACAATGGAGAGGGTGGGAGGAAGGGAGGACACATGGGAACACAGCCACAGGTGTTCTTCCATGGGCCCCACAGTCTTGACTGCCCAACTTGATGCAACTGGAAGGAAAGCCATCATCAGAAACCCTAGGCACTGATGCTTCCAAGAGGCAGGCTCCTTCCAGACACCTCCAGTTGGACACCCAAAACGCTGGGATACTGTGGGTGGGATGCCACTCGTGTGGGAGCAGGAAATTTCCACTCACGTTCTCCAGCCCCATCCCACTAAGATGAGCTTGAAAGGGGGAGGAGGACGGCAGATGTTGAGTGAAGGACAATAGAGAAAAACTCCTTCCTACGCGTCAGTGTGGTCTGAGGATCCTGCCTGAAGTGCGAGTTTTCCTGAGCTGAATATCAGCATCATACAAGGACACAGGTCTTCATGCAAGGGCAGAAACAGGCTAAAGAAGGCGTGTTCAAACATGAGGCATGCTTGCCTCTTTTCTCAGGAACAAGGGATAGAAAAGGTTACACCAGGCTCTGAAGAACTGCAGACAAGCAATACAGCAAGGTTTTCTTCAGAAAATACTCACTCGCTCTCCATCAGCCCCTGGTAGCCCAAATAATCCTGGGAGACCAATATATCCCTAAAGAAAAGAAGAAACAAGTAGTCAACTCTATTTATCCATTAGCAGCCAGTCAGTCTGTCTTTCCTGAAGAGCAGCAGAGCATCCTCCAGCGCTGGTCAGTGGCAGCCGTGATGAAATAAACCTTGAGGCAAGTGTATATGCCCATGGACTGCATGGTGCTGGCTTCCACGATGTAGTCCAAGGGCACATACCCTCACACCAGGGATCAGGAGGGTTCCGGGCAGGAAGAGGCCAGCAACAAGAGACCTTACCTGGGCTGGCTCTGAGCATACCTGAGGGAAAGGGAGCTTGGTTCAAGGTTAGCAGGAGTGATGGCAGAAGTAACCCATTCCTTTCACACTCGTCAGCAGCGGTCGCATTTCGAGTATGCAATGTTTCTGTGCGGCTCTGAGATCCAGCTCAGACAGGACGCGCTGCATAAAATGCTACATTTCCTTTCCCTTGCAACAATTGAAGCCTTGTGTTTAATCCTCTTTGCTCAGCAGTTAGCACAAAGTTACCTTGTGTGCTGGTCCTTTGCAAAGGACTGTTTGTGCCTAACATGCAGAATCGAGAGGAAGTGAATTTCAGCAGGGAGCCCCCTCAGTGGCACCTCGCTGTTACAAGAGCCAAGCGCTAACACTGATTTTCTCTCATCTTTCTTTCTCCATCATCACTAAATCTCTTACTGTCAGCCCCACCAAATTCTTTCACCAGTCCATCGCTCCCTTTGGGTTGCGCTTCCTTTTGAGATGATATCCCGCTGGGAAATACGGCCACTTTGTAATGGTGCCGTCTGCCTTTGCCTCCTGAACCCCAAGACAAGCCATGCAACTCCTGAACTACTCCCTGCAGAAGAAAAAAACAGAGATGGAGAGGTGGAGAAGCGCTCACAGCTGATTGTCTTACTCCACAAAATGCAAAGATCTCACCTTGGAGATCTGTACCCAATTCTGACTGACTGCAGTTGAGCTGAAAGCAGCTTTCTTGGGTAGCTAGAAATACTTCAGTATGCAGCACTCGGGTGCAAAGCAGAAAATAATTTTCAGGTCTTTCTGCTAAGCAGTGATCTCAAAATTGTACAGCTACCACTTGACAATTACACAAGATCCTGGTTATGCCAGTGAAACGGATGCACCAGGAAAAAATGTTATCACTTGCAGAGGCAAGGTGAGCAAGCTGTTCTCTCCCAGACCTTCCTCTCCTCTGCAGGACACTGAGCATGTGTTCTCCCTCCCCAGCTCAGGCATACAGCTAGCTAGAGGGTCAGCATTTGTTTATTCTTTGCAGTTTTCCCAGTGATGAAAGCCAGCTGGTTGAATTTATTGCATATAGAGAAGGTATCACGTGTCAGGGGAAGACGGAATTTTATTGGGTCAGAATCTCATTGTGAATTTACAATTGCAGGAAAAGAACAAAATGTGATTAAAGGGAATCTTAACTGTTAAAAAAAAAAAAAAAAAAAAAAAAAAAAGGAAACAAAATCCTTTGCTGTGAGGAAGAACTCCCAGCAATTCAATTTGATGAGCAAAAGGAGGCAGAACAGAAATATCAATGTTTATATTTGCACATGGCTTCAAGATGCTGGCTTGCCCTTCTGCATAATGATATAAATCACTCCCAAACTCAAGACTATACCCAAAAGAGCCCATATTCAGCATGGTCAAAGACCACTGAACCACATTTATTGAAACTAAAGAGGCCTTTGGGAGTTGGGGCTTGCAGAAAGTTCAGACTTTGGTCTTTTGCAGGAATTTGTATTACCATTCTTCCCTTCCTGCAATGTAAGGGGCTGGCTTTACATCATCAGAACTATCATTGATCTTTAATCTTGGTATATTCAGAGTTTAATTTAAAAAAAAATTAACAGTTTCAATAAACAAGCGGTGTGCAGTTCAAATCCCCTGAATCCAACAACTTAAAGGAACTTGTCTCAGGATTGCAAAATTAAGCATACAGTTTCTTGAGAAGCCCTTTGTAGAAACAAGTAAACACAAATCAAAGGCTGCTTACCCGACTGCCTTTTGGTCCGGCTTCCCCTATGGGGCCAGGTAAGCCCTAGAACAGAAGGGAGAAAACAAAGACAAATGTGGACAGGCTTTAACTTCACCTAACGAGCGCTGCCAAGTCTCCAGCACCGTCCCTGCGTGGTTCTGCTTTCAGTGCTGAGTCCAAGGCGTATCAACAAAGGAGGAAAAAAAAACACAAAATGACACAAACACAAATCTCCCATTGTTGGGGAGCTGTGACTCTGCAGAACCTGAGGCAGCTGCACGTAGTGAGCCTTCCCCGGGGCTCAAGTAATGATTTCTGATCATAAAGATCAGAAAGACTCATGCAGCAGGGCACAGAGGTTGCATTACACTTGAGAAGCAACATACAGTGATCCTCTGTACCCGACAGCTCTCATTTCATTTTCCTGCCTTACTGAACACGCACATAGCAGTGACAAATGTATTTTGATACCTGTTTGGGGAACAAAGTCAAGCCCTGATGCAGTGACAGAGCCCCTCTAAATTTTACAGCCTACAAGGTCATGTAGGAGTGCAGGTGCTGCACATCTCCAACCCTCCGCAGCATCACCATCTATTTCTGTCCCTACTGCTGTGAAAAGGAACCCTGTAAAAATGCATAATGAATTTTCATGTTTATTGTCCTCTAGCAAGTTTCCAAATCAATTTTTATCCAATTCCAAATGTTGTTGGGCTTTTTTGGAAGCAAAAAGAATAATAATAAGAAAAAAAGGCAAAGTCCGTATTTTCTTTAGCTGGCAGCACTGCACACACAGCCTGGGATCTGAAAGTCAAGTTGTGCTCTTTTCTGGCTCATGCATCATTGCCAGTCAGAGAACTCAGCCACCGGGGCGAAGTTAACAATTCTGCCTGTGATGCACAAATCAAAACAGAGCCAAGCTCGCTCTCCCATAGCGCTGCAGAGCCAGCACAGCTGACAGGAGTAACAAGTAGTAAAATCTCATTAAAGTAAACAGCCCTGATGCTGGATACACACGGCATTCAGATATACTGAAAAAAGCTGCTTTAGAAAAAAAAAAGTCACTTTCTTGACCCAAACCACATTTTAAGAAAGTGCTTTTGTTCCTCGTATGTCAAGTGCAAATATTTCACCCTGCTTATCTGATGGGCAGAGCAGTGCTGTGAATTGCTAAACAGCATTCATTAGCCTTGTATGTCCATTAAAGCTCGGACCGTTTTATATTAGTCATCTAATGCACATTCACACCTAGGAGATTCTTTGGCAAGCACATCTCTGAGAGCCTTTCAGGGTATGAATGCAGCATTTAGTCAGGTGCATAAAACTTCCCTCCGGGTCTACCATCTGCATTCTCCAGCACGCATCTGTGTATTCCACCTACAATTTGCTAAGTGAGGTATCGATCTAATTTAGAATTTAATATAGATCATACACTACTGATAATCTGAGGTGGAGAGAATGAGGACTTGTTCTGCAGATCTACCCCATGTTTAGTCCAAGGCCATGTACATCTGGGTAAAAACTCTCATACGAACTCATGAGAAGTCTGAAAGACAGCAGACTGCCTGGGGTCTTTGACATCTGCCTACCTTCTTAATTATGTATGTAAATACAAAAATGGGGGAATCTAATAATAATGTGTCCATTTAAAACAAACAAACAAAAAAAACATGACAAACTCATTTCTCTGTAAAATTCTACAGGGCCTGTCTCCTGCCTGCATACAGATTCCAATTAGGGTCTTATAAATTCTACTTCTTACTTTTCTTCTGACTACTCCACGTCTTATGTCAGTAAGAAAATAAAGTGTCTGATCCTGATCCATTTTCCTTTGCAGATTTGTCCATTTCTAATGTTGTCTTAGTATTTTTTTTTCAGATGGAAGACCAAAACTTGATTTTCGTTCTTTTTTTCATGGCCACTAATTTGATTTATATATATTAGTGGTCTATGTATAACTTTATACATATGATATATATATGATTACGCCAGTGAATTTTACTAGTTAAAATCTTTTCATTCAGAAATATGCCTTATGTCCCAGGTTTCTAACCTCTTCAACATCAGATGCAAGAACTTGCCTAAAAGTGAAGGGTTAGCTGCTTTCAGGTTTGTTTCTCTGCTGTTTGTTTTTTCATGGTCTTATACTGAAGCAAAAACTTTTCAGATTTTGCTATAGAAATTCAGGTTTTATCCATCACAGTCATAAAATACTTTCTAACAACCTTAGTATCTCCCTAGGTGAAAGGCCATGGCATTGCTACAGGAACTCAAGCAGGGAAGAAGGAAAGCCAGACATGGACTTGATCAATACTTTTCCAACCTAAGTGATTCTATGTTTCTCTGTTCCAGGGGTCTGCACTGTCTTTAGTGGGGCATGTATTTAGCAGGGCACATATTTAGCTACCTGCACACCCAAATCCCTAGTCTGTGCACAGCACGATGAGATTTACTGCACCTGCCTGCCAGGATAACCTTTGGCACCAGGGCTTCCGTCTGGTCCTCGTTCACCCTGTGGAAAGAAGAGAGAGAAGGTAAGGTGAATGCCACACTTGGGAAACCTTTTTAGTTACTTTGAGAGGGGGTGGAATGGATTAACTTCATGCAAATTTATAGAGAAGAAGAAAATATTAGGTAGACAGAGAAATAAATTAATGAGGGGAAAAAAGCAAGCAGAAGCCCTGTCAGTAGGATCCACGCATTAAGCAAGTGTTGGTATTTCTCCTTCTCCCTCCATCTGCAGTGAAAGCAGCAGATAGTTTGAAACAAGGAGGCTAAGAGAAGGTGTAAGGCTGCATCTATATCTGGCATATGGAAGCATTTTACTGGTGAGGAAGCACTGCCAAAATTCTTCAGAACTAAATGGATTCATGTATAATATCCTTTAACATCATTGCTAACAGGGCCTGCTATTCATTGCCCTTTTTTTTTTTTTCTGAACTGCAAACATCAGACTTAACCAAATAAAGGGGGGATGGAAAAGGGGAGAGGGGGGAATGGGCTTTGGGAGGGGAATTACAAATTAGTACTTAATATGATGCGGCTAGTAAACTCCAGGTGAAATTAATGTAAAAGAAAAAAAAGGGGAGAATAGGGTGAGCAGGTATTTCTTCCACCACATAAACCTAACGTGGCTGAGCAATAAAAATTAGAAATTCAATTTAGAAACTCCAAGGCAGTGTCTTCCCACCAACCTGCTGATGCTCAGTGTGTGCACAGCTCCCAGCAGTGCGGGAGCTCACTGTGCATCCCCTGTGTGCACCAAGCTGCCCCTGGCAGGAGGTGGCTGTCCACACTAAGCAGGCTGTATGGGATCCAAACTAGCATCAGAGTCAGTCAATCCATCCCTCTCTGCAGGTTGAGGAAACTGGGAAGACTCACCTGGTCTCCAGGGTGACCTGGTGGTCCAGGGTAGCCTTTATATCCCTGTTGAAATAGGGTGAAAAAGATGAATTAGAAAACAAAAATAATTATGTATATAAGGTTTGGTTTGAATTTCTCTTTGCAGGTAGGACTGAAGTTCTAACAAGAAGCAGGTCTTTGGATATGGGCTAGCACTACACAATCCTAACCTTTTAATGTGCTACTTTGCACAGCCCAAATCCTGCCAATGCTGCCAGGCTGTGCTGCAAGGCAGTGCAGCAGCAGCCTGCACCACCAGGGTCTGGCTGGCGGCTACTTGAGAAGGAGTTGCTCCATCGACAGACAGTTGTATCTACAGTCAGGTCTGGCTATTCGTAATCCACACTGTTATCCTTCATCCTTAGGAAACCACAGGCCTGTAGGGTAAAACGTTGGCTTTGGGCAAGCTGGGGGACTTGAGCTGCTGCCTTCAGAAAAGCCTGGATCTCAACTGCAGATCTCAAGCCCATGGTGAAAGCACTGATCATTCCTGTGTAATTTCATCTAGCGATTCTTGCACCAATCCCTACATGAAGTGGGTCACTCATATTTCAGAGAGAGTCCTCGCTTTTACTTTAGAAGTTGAAATGCCATAGGAAACAGCACCAAAACCACTTACTGTCATGGTAAGTTTCAGCTTGGTTTCTAGCTTGAACTTGTCTAGCTTCCAGCTTTTCTAATCTAATTATTACACAGTATGACAACATCCAGAGCTCTTCATTATCAAGCTACCTAAAATGGTGAGCTCTCTCTCTCTCAACCTGCTTTCTGCTGAATTAGTTTGAATGAGTTTCTTAATCCAGCTTGATAGCTGGCAGGTGTTGCAGGCTTCAAATCATTCTCACAGGTCTTTCATAAACCTGCTTCAGTTTTCCTTTTTTTTTTTTTTTTTTTTTTGAGATGTAGACACTGAAGCTTTACAACGGTAGCCTGTTCAGCTGCAGACTGATCAGTATGTATTTTAAGACAGTTCCTTTCCCCAGGATTTAGCTAAATCTCTCTCCAAACACTGGCTAAATTCTGCAAGTGGCAGGCACTTCAGATTTTTTTGTTTCCCTTTATTATGTTACTTCAGCTATTTAAAACAAATCAAAACTCCATCAAGTGGAGTCAGAGCAGATTAGAAGATTAAATTTGGTTAGAGAGATGATTGTTTAGCTGGGCTACTAGAAAGACTGAAAAAAAAAAAAGAGGGGGCGGGGGAGGGGCAGAAAATTTAACCTGAAGCAAATGAACAGAGAAAGCAAACAAGAAATAATCCTTGTGCACATACTACAGAAATAACAAAAGGCTTTCAGGGTGGGTTACAACTGCTAATTACAACTCAGCCCCTGCTCCTTGCCCTGTCCCAGCCCAGGGCTTCCCGCACACGTTGCCTGTCTGCGAAGCCCACGGGGAGCAGCCCCCTGCTCTGGAAGCCCCGACCAAGCCCTGGCCAAGGTCTCTGCCTCTCGCTTCTCTCACCAGATGAACCCAGGCCTGTTTCTGCTCCCAGGTCCACACCTCTGCTTTAACTGCTTTTTTATTCTTCCCATGGGCTATTTTAGACCTGCAGCCTAAGCCTGCACTGGCGGAGGTATGCAATGCTCTCAGCCATCCTGGCTACTACCCACTCCCCTTCACATTCCTCCTCGCTCGTTAGTTCAGACATTTTGGCCTGAAAAAATGTCAATTCCCTTTTCACTGCATCTCTCCCCTGCTCAACCTTGCTGATGTATCACGGCCTGCTCTTTCTGAGCTGCACGCCCCGAGAAGGCGGTGGATGATCTGAAAAACCATCTGGCTACCGGCTGGCCCTTATCTGAACTTCCTAGAAGGTCCTTTCTCTGAATGCTGTTAGCACGTTTCAGCCCATGGCTCTAACACTGGAAGTGCCCAGCAGCAGTTAGTGCAGCACAAGCAGATGGGATTCCCTGCACACCTCCAGCAGTCTGCCCCACGAGATCCCATCACGTTTAGCTGCTCTCTGGTTCCTGGACAAGTCCCAGCTCCAGCAGAAAGGAGGGGAGATAGTTGGGATTGCAAAGGTCCAAACCCGCCTGGGTGTGGAAGGCCAGACATGGCCTGTCCCTGCAGCCAGGACTGGCAGAGTGCTGTGAGACTGAGAGTGTCTGTTCTGGGGCCCATCTCACCCCTTCCAGAGAGCTGCCAGCGCAAACAGCCCGGGGTTCAGCATGGCCAGATGCATCCTGGCACAGCATGAAGCCCATGGGTTTCTTCCCGGGGCCTCTGTCCAGCTCCTCCAGCCACAGCCTGGAGCAGGAACTACATTTGTTTTCAGAAAGCCGGAGCAGCTACCTCCATGGATATACACCCCAGAGAAGTGTCGTTCCCTCCAGACAAGACAGAGGTGCCTGGCCTGGCTTGGCTGCTCTGGATCATCCTGCTCTGGCTGGGTTCCTTCGGGACACGGATTTCAAGCCTCTGCTGTCCACCTAGGGCAGGTGGCTGGGGGACAGCCCCCTCAGGCACTCATAGCGTGCCCCGAGCTAATGTCTGCACCAAGCACTGCACTGCTGCTATCTCTATGATGGTAAGTGAATTCCACTGAAGTTAAATACATACTCTACTACCGTTGCATCCTATTAAATATCCTCTTCACTATTTATAGTGAGCTCTGGGAAGCTTTAAATGCGTGTTTCTTGACAGTATACTGCAGTTATTTCTGTCTCAGGTTAATTATAATGAGGAGAAAACAGAAAAGCTTGTATATGCTGAAGTTAGCTGGAATGTGAAAGCATTTACCTGCTAAATCCTCTTCAAATAGCTCTAAAATGACAGGGCAGAGGGTATGAAAACAACTGCATTTGCTCTTTTATCCAAACACTTCCTGATGATTACAGGGTGTTCAACACAAAGGGCTGTGATTTAGAAAGGAAATTGCACTCCAGTGAAGGATTTGCTCGTCTGTGATGATATTTATAATTCACGCTATCCTAGCTATAAGAAACCATCCTGCACTTTGGTAGGAAATGTAAGGAGTAAAGAGGCCAGCGAGCGAGATCAGCACGACACGATGCGTTTTCAAACACTGACCAATTCGCAGCTCTGCCTTTACTCCCTGAGCGACTTTAGCAGAGCTGCTTCTCTCTCACTGTTGCTGTCCTGCACAACCTTGCACTTTGCTACAACCTCTGGCTCCTCCACAGCATTTGAGACCGACAGTAACGATTCAGTGAGTGCTGCTGAGATGTCTGGGCACGGCAGACCAGGCTCTCTGGTCCAACAAAGAGCCAAAGGTGTGTATCCACAAGGCAGGCGCTGGGGCGTAAGCCACGCTGTCCAAAACCACATGCCGTTTGCTTGTGGCTCCAGCTCATGCTGCTGAGACATTCACTTCATTTAGTGAGAGAAGTGTTTTGTTTCTGTTGCCTCTTTGAAAGTTTCTACACAGAATTCTCAGATCAAAGCCCTCAGAGCTCTTTTCACTGTCCCCCATGGAGTCAGAGGGAGGGATGTCCATTTCCAAGGCGTAGCTGTTTTCTGGTAGCCAAGCTGTGTTGCCTATTTTCAGCCAAACACCAGCATATTTTCACTGGGAGAATGCCAGCAGGGAATCCAAATTAAAAAAAAAAGATTTTTCCAAACATTTCTCCAACAGCTGTAATTTTTTTTTTTTTTCTTAATACAGGATGCTAATAAAAGCCAGGTTACACCAAAACCACTGCCAGGCTAGTGCTACTGGGAGGTACTTTTTTTAAGCTGTACCAAAGGAAAAAATTCTGCATCCAACTTGTTCATTACTCAAAGAAACAGAAGCATACCCCTGCCTTCATCCTGTCCTAGGGGAGCCAAGATCAGATGTGAAGGCCATGTGCTGGACTCAGGAATGTTTGTTCAATCTCCTATTCCTTCTCCATTTTTTTCCACTATGAGGCCTTGCTCTCCTGACATTGCATTTTGCTGATCATAACCACAAGGTTTTGTTTTATGAGCTGTTATACCCGGAAAATGATATTCTTTGCACCTTATTTGTTAGAACTTGTTTGTGACAGCAAAAGATGGCTAATTAATCACTTTTCAACTCCTAGCTCCATTCAGCACAATCAGCTTTGGAAGCAGAAAAATAAACAGTTTCCTACCCTTGCCAGTTTGATTCCAATATAAAGCATACAACAAACTGTCATGGAGAGGAAGGGTTTCTTTCAGCATCCTCCAGAGCTTTTTTCTTGCCCTACAGTCTTAAAGCATACTTGAGTAGGTGTTTGTGTGCAGCTAATTGGCCTGAGGAACAGCAGTATATCTTCAACGGCCCATTGACCAAAAGTGCTTGAACCAAGAGTGCTAATTTTAACTGTTCAGCTTTGCTCTGTCAATGTTGACTTGCTAGGAAGGAGAGTCATGTCTGCTGAGCCCAACTATCAAATTGCTCCCTTCAACAGCTTCCAGAAAACCAAACCAACCTGTCAAAACAGCTGGGAGCTGGAAGGTCAGTTGAAGAGTCCTGTGGACTCAAGGTATGGATGACTAAGGTACTGCGGTGTGGACTTGTACGTGTGAACACACACACACGCTCTGCTGCAACATAAAGGATGGAAGGATCTTGTGCTCTATCCCTGTGTGTTATTTTCTAGGCATAGGCATGCTGCTGGTAATACTAATGTTGAAACATCAACGTGGAAGCAAATAAAGCAAAACCTAACTGGTGCTGTCAGTCTCCAGGCAAAAGAGGGGGGAGGCCTACAGGTGTTTTGTTTGAAATCTGCTTTAGCAGGAGAGACAGTGAGGTTTTCCCCTGGACTGCCTAAACTTGTTCTGAATCCAACCTTTGAGGTTTGATGTAGGTTCTAGGTCCACTCAGTTAACATATGAGCTGAGTCAGATCTGAACTCAGCCTCCTGATGAGGACCCAGTGTCAGGGCACAGAGGGATGATGCGGTGCAGTGGACACCAAATAGAAAAAAAAGGAAGAGAAACCTGGATTCAGAATTTCATTTCATACTCATACAGAGTGTTGCTGTTACAACCCCCAGGCAGCTGCTTCAGCCCTGTGTCACGGTTTACACACCTGTGAAACAGGCAGAAGGCTTTTTTTTTTTTTTTTTTTTTTTCTGGGTACCAGTGCTTCATTGAATCTTTCAGGTGGAATTAGAGGAGGGCATTTTAAATTAACAACAGTGATTTCATCCATTAGAAAAGGACATACACTTACCTTTCTACCAGGTGGTCCAGGGAACCCAGTCAAACCAGGCAAGCCCACGTCTCCCTGCAGGAAGCAAGCAGGTTGCATTAGTTTTCAGCAACATTGTCCCTGTGCTTAGCATACTGTTACTAAAATTATTTTGCCTATGGTAGTACCCAGCTATCGATATTTCTGATTCTAATTGCGACTCTTCAAAACCAGAATGGATAAGAAGTGTAGATTTAAACACCATCTCTCTAAACTGGCTCATATAAATTATAAACCCAGATAATTAGTGACAGCTGCTGCTGGAGCCCAGCTTTTCACCAGCAGAATGAATGCTTTTTTTTTTTTTTTTTTTAAAAAAAAAGAACTCATTCAGCCACTTGCTTCATTTGCCTTTTGATAGGTGTTTAAATCTCCAAGGCAAGAAAATTCTAGCTTTTAAATGCAACAAGAACAACAGATACCTCCTGCCAGATCCTGTGGTTCTGCTCATACTGTGCTACCACACTGGCTCAGCTTACGGCTCCAGTTTAGGTGGCTCTGTTGGTGTACGTATTTAACCTGCCTACATAACACGGACTGAACCTTTAAAGGCTGCTCTTGGGAGAGGCTTTTCGGTGGCCTGCACTTCTGAAAAGAGATTGCATCACTTCCCAGCTGGCAAGCCCAAATCATCATAGAAAGAGAGAAGCAGTTTGGTGTGAGAACTCTCTAACATCTGATCCATTAGCACAAGTACATGCTGGCCTCCTCTGATTAGGATCAAAAAAACCCTTTAGGGTCTCTAACACTTGGAGTATCTAGCTTGAAAATTAGGCATCACTCCAAAGTCCTGCTGGAAATTTCTTGTTCCTATTACTGCTAACAGGAACAAAGCCTTGTTAACATGAGCTGAAAGTGATCTGGATCTCTCCCTTTCTTACATTAAGCATGCTTGCAAGAGAACAGTTCCAGATTGTCTGTGTGGATGGTTTCCATGTGATGCCGTTCCGATATAGTACCCAACATTTCGAAAGGCATCTCGTGCTGTTAAGTTAAAGGCATCGTTTCAGACTTAGCCATCTCATTGTGTGCTAGTGTCACCCTCCATCTCATGTTTGTGTGGCGTGCACTATTTCACTGAGGCATCTGGTCTCAAATGAAGGGCCTGAGCTCTTAGTGGCTGATGCTTTCTATTAGCTGTGCATTTACAGCAAGGCTTATGGTGAAAGGAAGAGAAGCAGGCTTCTTGCCCTGAACATGAATTATGAAGCATTGTGCAGACACTACTGAAAGAAGTAACTGAGGTAGGTGCTGGGAAGCTCTGATCGCTCTTCTATTCTTTTCTAGACTTCTGTGAGGCCTTGCTGCTTCAGTAAAATTCACTCAGCTGTGAAACAGCAAAAAAGGGGCTCATAATTCACTGAAAGGAATTAGCAGGAGAACTCTGATCCTTAACAGTCGCTACATCCAGAAAGCAGCCACGCTTCCCAGTTGTGTGTGCTTTGTGTCAATTTGAGGAGACGCTGGTGGGAAGGCTTCTGGTTACCACACAGCAGGATCCACACTTTGGCAGTGCAGTGGTCTGAGAAGTTCTCCTTCTCTGCCAGCAGGACAGCGAAGCTGCTCTCAGAGCAGCAGTCTGCTGCGGGCTGCATTTGTGACAAGGAGGCAAAGCACTGTTCCTCAGCAAGAACATCATTTCCTTTGTCTTCAAGGTTTTAATTGCATGTATTGGGATTGCCTCCTTCTACAGCTGCATGCCCAGAGAGACGGCGGTGTGTGGCTATATCTCACACAGCTGTATATCCACTATTTAAGTGCCTTGCTTAAGCAGCCACGTGCTTGCAGCAGCAGGGACTTAAGTTTGGGCTGTAGGTTACACCTAAAACAGATAAACACCTGGATGACAAAAAGCTGTGGCAGCAGGCACTTCAGTGCACTGTGGCCACTACCTTAGCTGACTCTTTAGTCCTGAATCCAGGGTCTATGTCTTAATTTTTAGTCCTAAATCTACTTGAGTATCTGTGTAGTTTATGGCTGCAGTCTGGACCTCCTCCACATGAATGCACAGGGCTTATACGAGTACAGCACAGTCTTGATTCCTGTGCAGTCTGGTCAGTCTTACCTTCTGTCCACTGCGAGCTTTTCCAGGCGACAGCCCAGGATCTCCTTTCTGACCCTGAAACAAAAAACTTAAATTAATGACATAATCTAAGGATCCTGCCCATAGATATTGTTTTGATTTCACCAAGTCCCCAAATTAGAAAAACATGGTTTTATCTCCGTTTCATCCTCTCATCTCAAGTGCTACACCTAAAGAGTGATCCCTACAGCCCCTGGGTATAGCTCTGTTCTCCTGGGGCTGGTTTGGGTGAGTGAGTGCTGCTGCTGCTAAAGGGTTGAGTTTTAAATGGAATTTGACAGTATTAAATTGACTAAAGAAAGGATATCTGGAAGACAGCAACGTCAGGGCTTTTGATACTTATTAGACTAGACAGCTGTGATTTCTTCCTTGTCTACAAGTACCATCACAAAAATAATTACCAAGCCTATTACTGTGGCTAAACCATCCTTCTTAACAACTTCCTAGCTGCTGTTGCTTTCTTTAACTGTGGGGAATAGATGAAACTGGAGAGAAAGTTACACTAATTAGACAGCACCAGCAGCCAGAGCAATTGTGAGGCTTTCAGGCTGGCAGAGGGAAGAGGCACACTTTATCTTAAGTGGCATTATGCATTATTTTCTTGTTCAACAACCGTGACAAGAGAAAGTACAATTGAAGACCGATCTTCTGACAAACACAGGCTGGAATTTCAGCAGCACATGAACAACTAATTTCAGTAGATTCCTTTGAAAATCCTGATTTAAAATCTTAAAAGGAGGAAAGGTGGTGTGTGTACCTAACAGGTTAAGAGACAGAAGCAGGAAAAAGTAGGAGAGATTTGAAGCGTGCCAGATTCTTTTGGCAGGAGAGAGGTAAGGCTTAGCACACCCAGCAGCTTAGGTCTGTATAACATCGTGCTGGCACGGCCAGGACAGTATCAGGCACTGGCTGTGTAACACCACTGGGATCACAAACAAGTCCCTATCTCTGCATGCCACGTCGGCAGCATGGGATTCAAAACTAACCCCCAAGCACAGGACAGTTATGAGGGGTAATTAATCTTTGTCAAGTGAAGCACTTGGAGGGAAAGCGAGATCCTACAAATGAGTAATAATATTTACTACCTGGCATTTCTCATTGACAGCACAAAGATCTAGCTATGACCAGCTGATTTTCCATGCAGCGTCACTGCGACGACATCCCAGACATACTTCCCACCTAGCACAGAGTGTCAGTCTCCCCTTCTCCTCCTCCACCATCCATCACAAGCTGCAAGGTTCAGGGAGAGACTGCTTGGCTACGGACTGTAGGGAGCACTGCTGATTCAAGGCAGATGCATCTGTACAGATTCTGAATGAAGGCTGCCTGCCTTCCAAGCAGTAAATGAAGTCATGCAGGCAACCTTGCTTTGCACACAGCTGCTATCAGGGCAATTCTCCCACTCTTTGAGCAGGCTGTGGGTGCTATCACTGCTTGGAACAGATTAGAGCAGTCAAGATCACAGGGTATTCACTTCTACTCTGCAAAATGAATATACTGCTGCAGGTAGACACCCACCACCCTCCACAGATGTGCTCAATGAGATAACTCCAAGCCATGCAGAGGAATACAAGCCTCTCACATTTTTCCCTGGAAAGCTCCAGACCATGTTAGCAAGGACTGTGCCTCATACCACGGTTCTATTTTCAACACTGCTGCAGTCCTCACACTGGGGGGGGAGCTCGGCCACGGCACAATCACACTTTCCTAAGATTAATCAACAAGACTGCATCAGGGCCAGAGAGAACAGATGGCTGGATGTTGAGGGCTGCGACTGAGGATTAAGTGCCCAACTCTTCTTGTGCAGCAACCACAACATGAGAATTACCTACACCTTGTCCATCGGCACCTTGCCTACAAGCCTCTCTCTCATCCCCCTTCCTCCTGTAAAGGAAGAAATTGCTTTCTTCTGTTTTTTTTTTTTTTTTTTTTTTTTTTTTTTTTTTTCCCCCCCTACCTGGTAGAAGTCGATGGCTGTGCAATTGAAACACCTCAGCTTTGCAATCCCACTAATAGTATTTCAAACATCAGAGGCATCAGAGCCAAACCATTCACTAAAAGGAAAATTCAACTTTGCGTCGCACTGGAACAAGATTTATCCAGAGCAGCTAACTAAGCAAAACATACCAACATCTGAGACAAAGGCTTCTGGATGAGAAGTACAAACCCAACTCTTGTAGTACCTTTGGAAAATACACCCTGCTGGACAGGTAACTTTCCTCGCCATCCCAAACACTCCTCGGACATCCTCAGAGCTGCATCTATTCATTAGCAAGAATGCCCCTCCTGCCCTCCCAGGAGGTTACAGATCCCACAGCCAGCATCCCCAGCCAAATATATGTCTGCATCTGTTTAAGAGGTTATCTGTTACAATCAGTCTTTTCTAATTAGATGCAACAGCAATTTTGCAACTGCCAAGGACAAAAAAATGAAATGCCAAGAAGTGGCAGGAAGGCCTCTTTAAAGTGTTGCATATTATAAATTGCTGAGAAAAGCAGGATGAGCTAATTTCTCGGGTGGCACGAATGGGTGTACTGCCACTGAAGTCAGTGGAAGCGTGCCCAAACAGATCAGTGGGAATTTGGCTCAACAGCTACATAAAACTCTGTGCAAAGCGAGCTAAGTACAAGCTTAGCTTGCTCAGTACGAGGGCTTGTGAGGGCTCAGCTCCAGCCACTAGAACAAGGTGTGGGCTTTGCACAGGACAGATTCAGAAATAACATCAGTCTGACAACAAAACACGCCAGCACAGCAACACAGCCTCACCAGCACAATACACCCACAGGAAAGATGCAGATGGACATCTCGGGCATCTGCAGTGCTGAATCACATCCATTGTACGTAGGCACTGACCAACCTTGTGAGTGCTCTGTTAATTCAGCCCAAAAAACTGTGCTCCTGGGTTACTTCCTAAGTGACAACGACTTGGTGTTAGTCATTGTTTCCAAGCTATCTATCTGGGAAAGTTCAGTTTCCTTTCCCAAGTTGCTCCATTTTTTCCCTGTTATTAACGGTTGCCCTGGGAAGACCTGGCCCTGCCAGTGCTGCCACCTGAAGGCTCCCAGCACAAGTTCTGCTCGGGGCTGCCCTTCAGAATCCATAATTTTGGCCATGGGCTAGATGTGCTAAGAAGATATCAGGTTCCAGGTGCAGGTTTGTCAAGCCTGGTGAGGGGAATTGGTATTATAAATGCAAGGGAGTTAAATACTTTTTTTTTTTTTTTTTTTTTTTTTTTTTTTTTTTAACTCCCAGCTTCTGGGACTGGTGTAACACCAGAGAAGTTAAGGGAAGGAGGGAAGTCAAAGTCCTGGGAACTGATACTCATCTTCCAAACGCTGCTTCATATGCAAAGGTCTTGCAAACGTGGCTTCGCAGGCTCTCCTTACTAGTTGTGGAGTTACACCTGGGCCTGCCTGAGCTACAGGTCTCAGATCCCTTTGCAAACTCAACACTTCTTGTGACAAAGCCTCACGAAGAACAGCCTGATCCTGCCTGGGTAAAATTACACTACATAGTACGGACTGATGGCACCAGATCTCTGCTGCTGACTGCTGCAGCCATCCCCCAACTGAGGGCTTCTGCTGCCAGACAGACTGTTCAGCGGAATGGGGGGAAATACTTACAGGAAGTTTTAATTTCTAATAGGAGGCCAGCCGAATACAGCTTTATTACAGCCAGATGATGATTTCTGACAAGGTATTGGACTGACATTCAAAAAAAAAAAATAAAAAATCCTATAGCATAGAAAAACAGTTTGATTGCACAGATTGGATCAGGCTGAATTTGCAGGACTGGAAGTTAGGTAAAAGGGACTTTGATTTGACTTGTAAAACTCAGCAAGTGTGATCTGGAAATCACTGATGGAGAATAAATGCAGAACACTGAGATATAGAACTTTTACAGCCTCACTTTGCAGGCCATATAGCCATACTTCAGAATTTAAAACAGCTGCTGCTCACCACCACGTCTCCAGTGCCTAATTTTTAATAGCGTAATGGCAGCACGCCAAGTTTCCAGAATCTTTTTCCCAGAGCATCAGTAGTGCTTCTAACGGCTCTGCCTACTGATGAGATCATAAAAAGAAAGGAATCTTGCTTGCACCTTTCTCTGTGTTTGGCTGAAACATCCTACAGCTTCCTTGTTAGTGAAAACCTCTACAAAGCTCTGCCCTTTGAAACTCAACGACCATTTGGCCCCAGAAAGACATTACAAGACATAAATCTATTCCCGTGTAACCGATGACACCAAAACAATGCAAACAAATTTCCCAAGAACTTCACAGACTTGAGGCAGCAAAAAGCCTCACACTCAGGAACATGCTGGGAATTCAAACACCTTTCTGGAGGATTTTGCAGCAGACTGAATTAGCTCCCCTTTGGAGCTGAATCTGTGTAAATGTCCCCAGGCAAGGGCAGGGGCCTGGCAGAGGGGGATGCCCCCAACACCATGGGGGGATATGTGCACAGGATAAAAGGGGCAAAACATGGGGTTCTGGCTCTGACACCTCACGGGAAACAGATGAGGACATCTAGGAGCAAGCAGTTTGGAAAGAGTGCAGGCTGCCCAGGAACTGTGCAGACAGAAGGAGAAGTGAGGTACCTTCAGGAGGGGGAAGGCAGAGGAGATGAGGGTGCTGCTGGCCCCCCACTGCTGTGTGGATGCAAAGGCAGTTGAATAGGCTGCAAAATCCACGAGAAGTAAAGTGACCAAATCGGGATGTGGTGGGACTTTGTGAGTGGGAGGCTTCCGCTGCCCTCATCTCAGCAAAGCAGTGTGCTCCCGGGCACAGAGTGAGCTTCAGCAGGATCCTAATTAGGCAGTGTTTGAAATTAGGGAGAACCAAGAACGAAGGCACACAGCGGGGTCTCCCGCAGGCACAGGAAAAGGCTTGTGCCATGCTGCCGGAGGGCCTGTGCCGAGCAGAGGGGAGGGGATAAATGGCTTCAGCTTCTCCTCATTTTGTGTGGGGCAGGACGAAAAAAGGCTGAAATTCCCCCTCTGGTACGTCTCCGAAATGAGAAGGAAAAACCTCCGAGGAGGCAAAACTCCTTGTGCCAATTAATACTTACTTTCAGGCCTGGGGGTCCAGGTAAGCCAGGGTTTCCATGAGGACCCGGAGGACCCTAAAAACACAACAAACACAAAACGTTAGTCAAGAGGCAGATGTCCGTGGCAGTCACAAGAGCTGCAGGGAGGCCAGGCCTTCCAGCACTGGGATGCAGCGTTAGTGGGACCCTCCTCGAGCAGCCCGTGGGCGGTAACAGCAGCCACCCGTTCCTCCCCACCTTCAAAGAAGGTGACACTTGTCCCCACGAGATACATGAACAACAAGGTGATTCAGTGGCACCAAACATCCCATGGCCAGGAACAGGAGCTAACTTGGGTCAGGGGAGGGAAAGCTGCACAAGGAGTCCCAGCAGTAAGGGATGGAGGTAGGCAGAGGGCAGAGGAAGGGAATGGGAGTGGTAATAAGTTGTGGGTTTTTTTGGTGAAAATGGAAGAGAACAGAAGTAGTTACTAAAAGGAAAATTTTAATTGCTCGGCTATTTATTTAAGACGAGCTGTTTTCCCCTACAAGGCAAACAGAGTTTTGTCTTTAGAGGCTTGAAAGAGAATGGATGGCAGGACAGTAAAATGGGGACAGAGGAGACAGGACCCCGTTTAAACAATTTAACTTGGCATTCTTGCATAGGTCTCAGAAGCCAATGACACTGCCAGGGTATCCACCTTAGGTCACATACACCGGTATCTCCTTTTACATCATGTTTTAAAAGCACTCTGCATATTTTCCGAAGCCTATTTAAGGAATTATCTGGAATAAGCAGCTAAGAATAGTTTATCCTGGGATTGTATATAGCACAAAAGATCTGTTAACCTTTCAGGCAGAAGTAATAATAATTCTAAGTCCTCTTGAACGCGTTCCTGGGAGATGAAACAACCTGAAGATCCAATTCCAAGGGCTCCCGTTCTGCCAGCACTGTGTGAGCTTTACACCACCATCAGGAGCACTTTAATGTACCCTCCAGTTAGGAGGAATACAGGCTAGGGGATAAAAAGCCAGTCAAGCGCTTTCTCAGCAAGCTGTAGTATTTCCAATAAGCACTTTAGCATATGTAGGGCCAAAATCTTCCGGATCTGATTTCCAAGGAAGATCGCTGCAATTAAACATGCGACTTCCAGCCAAGTTCAGTGCCCTTGCCCTCTTTTGAAAGAGTATCAGTGGGCTAATGTTTATTCAGTTTTATTTTTACTACACTCTAACAGAAAATAAAGGCTTTTTTGTCTAGCTATTGTATCTTGTGGTATAGACAGTTGATGAGTGTTCAGCACTATTTCACAACCCATGCTGCTCTGCTGTAACAAGCTGTTCAATTAAAAGGCTGAGACTGAACTTTTCAAAGGACATTTTTTACCCAAACACTTTTATTGTCCCATTCTTAATTTCCTCCCAAATTTTCAGCCTGAAATTCTCTGATAGTTTAGCCCGGCTGTGAATTTTCAATGAAACCGAAAGAACTTTCATTAAAATTAAGGACTTTGAATGACAAATTATCATCTGAAAACCCATATAGCTGCTGCAACCACAGCACACGGGCACCCAGTAGTCTTGAATAACTTCATCTCCCCAGTAAAACATGGCATCATCTGTTCGCTTCATTGGGTGGAACACAGAGACTTCAAGTGCTGCCTAAGGTAGTTCGGCAAGCCTGTAGTAGCAAAAGCACCTGAACCCAAGTCTTCCAGGTCCTAAATATGAATGAAAATCAATACAAGTGGCAGAAACCAGAACGGGAAAGCCTTTATAAAAGATGAGTTCCTAAAAAGCACTTATACATAAGCAATAATCTAGGTAGCACTGAACAGGGTTCATAAATTTAGGCTACTGCTAGATTTGAGGAGGGAATTCAGCTGTTATTCAACTTTGGAGTCGGCAGCTTGGCTCTAAGCCCACGTCAGTGCAGTTAGCTGAAAACTGTGCTCCACCATAGCCTGGGGCAGGCTTAAAACAGCGTCAGACTGGAGGGAACAGCTTGGTGTGACTCCTAGCTGACAGGGATAGTTTCCAGGAGGAAACCTGGAACATGGGAAGCTCGGCCGCCCACCCAGAGCTCCTGGATAGGAGATGAATCGTTCCTCCAGCCAAATTTGGTGCAGTCTCTTCCAGAGCTAAACCAAAGCACAGCGACATAATCATAAAAAGTCTTAACCAGAAGTGGAACTGTAAAGGAGGAAAGACTGGAGAAAGCATCCGGTCCCAGTATCCAGGGATAAAATGTGTGATTATGAAAAAAACAGACTCTTGACATACAAGATGGAGGCTTTACCACTGAAGTCAATGAGATCTGTAGCATGTAATCTGAGAAAAAGATGATCAGAACCCCATCCTGTTCCCAAAGACCAATGTGGTCTCATCCTAGTGAGAAGCAGCCACATCCTGCTGACAGGGTGACGGTGGGAAGTCCAGCCTGGCACACCAGTGACTGCCGTAACCAAATCTGGGGCTGTGCTAGACATTTTAAACTGCTCTCGTAACTGCAGAGAGAAAAGGGCGTAGCCTGGCAGTAGTCCTAAAAATGGTAAAAATAACTGATCTTGATGTGTTCCAACATGGTTAGTCCTGAATCTACGCTTACACCCACATTCTTGGCAGAGCTGGAAGATGCAGTGTGGTACAGTTAGCTGGGCTGAGTAACAAAAGGTACGGGACAGCATCCGCCTTGGGAGCTGTTAGCAGTACGAAATCTGAACAGGCAGGCCTTACAAATTAATCCATGCGCTGATCTGCAAACCCCAGTAAGTCATCATGCCCCTGAGCTCCCCACCCTTGCTCTATTAAACACCATCCAATGTTCATTCCTCTCCTCCTGCTGTGCCCAGCACAACTGCCCGCCTGCAGTCGGTGCTCCCCGAAATAGCCCCTGTTCCACGGAGAAGCCATTAAAGTGTTAATTGTTTTATAGGCCTACAGCTAATTGTTATATTTTACTCAGGCTGTCCTGGATTTGATTCAATTTCCCACTCACATCTAGAAATGAGGATCCACCTAAATATATTTATCATCATTATATCAGTTTTGCTTCTCTTTTCTACACACAGGATAGGACAACGCTGAGACCACTTGGTCAAAAAATCCCTGCTACTGTTTGCAAATGTGCCTCTACCCACCTGCTTTGACTCCCTTATAACTGCTGAAGAAACCCAGCCTAGTGACAAGCTGAACTGCATCTGAAATCACCCAAACATTGCACCACAAATTCCACGGAACATTTTATCACGGGGCAGCAGCAGCCCAATGCTCCGTAGCAGCGAGAACAGAACAATCCCCAAATGTGTTCTCCAAGCGAGGAGGGTTTCCCAAAGGTGACATGTTTGTAATCTCCCTGGAATGTCCTTCCCGTGAACGATAGCCACTTGAGAACTGCGCTGCACCATCCAGCTCCTCCGGGTGACGTGCCTGGAGATGGGACCCTGCTCACAGAAGCGCTTTTATGTGTACTGCTTCACAGCCCACAAAAATTAACAAAAGTGGGACTGTGCACAGCTGCCCCCATCCCTTCAGCATTCACGAGGGCGGGGGAAATACCCTCCAAACTCCTGCTAAATGCTGGAAGGCTTCAGTCAGAGGAATGACCACTCATTCAAAACCCATTATGTCTTGAGGTTTCGCTGTGTAAAGCAACTTCTTTGCTCCTGACCTACAGATCCCACTCTGACCTTTGGCTCGCTGAAAAACGAGCTAAATATTTATAGTGAAGCCAAACAAACACTTCTTTTCAGAAACTGGAAAATCTTCCTCATGGAATGAGGATACCGGGGAGCCTGAAGAGCTGACTAAGTTCTTGCTTGTTTTAGGGGGAAAGCCCTGCATTTTGAAGGAAAGGGAGACTTTCTGCAACCACAGGCCAAATGTAACAGGGACGTGTTACATCGGGACCTTGCAATCTCTCAAGCTGCTACGGTTCACAGGAGAATGGCAAGGGCATCCTGGAGCGTCAGTGAATGCTCGTGTACTACCCTCACCTATCCTTTTGGGTTTCTCCTTCAGTGGTCCGAGGGTCCGGAACAACTGCAGCATGCCAGGCTTCGTGGCCTTATTCTAAATTGTGCCTCTGGCCTGCTGTGTGGCCATGGGTAAAACACCTTGGGTAAAACACTCCCAGGGTACCTGAGAGCTCACCTGTCTGATGGGGAGTCTGACTTCCAGCGGGACCTGGCTTCCTACGTTATTTAGGAGCTCTGACCATGGCCCCTTCTTGCTGCCCTGGGAGTGAAGCCAACGACTGGACTCCTGTCTGTCACACATCGACTTGCTATCCCTTGAGACAGGAGGAGGACAGATAACGAGGGTCTCCTTTAAACCCCCGACAACGACGACAGATAATGAAGGTCTTTGAAGCACCTGTCTGAAAAGCACCGGTTAAAACCAAGTACCACATTTTGCAGGATTTCTCTACAGTCAAATCAAATCATGGGCAGTTTGCTGGCCTAGCTACATCAGTGAGCATTGCAATGAAATGCAGTTTGTGACCAACACAGAGGTGCTGGCAGTCCAGCACATGGGCAGCCCTGCAGCAAAGCTGCCTGAGGCTGGGGTGAGGTGGGGAAGCTCCAGCAGTGCAGCAGCCACGGCTCCAGCAGGAGCCCCTTGTTGGCAGCTGCTTGCAGAGGTTGTTAGCACAGCTCCGCCAGCAGAACCCGTCCCGGCCACCACCTCCCTGCTAAACCTTGGTGTTTGAAGGAGTGTAAAGGTCACCAAAAAAAACTTCTCTGAGCTGGAGCGCGATGCTGCTCAGAAAATGCATCCCACCTCGTGCCTGACGAAGTGCTTCCACATCATGGGAACCTGGGGAAAGCCTTCCCTGCTAAAACTGGATCTCACACAGTTCCCAGTGCACAGGGCACGCTCCTGGGAGAAGCGGTGTGGGCTGAGCTCTTTTGTGCCTCTCAGACAGGCAAAAGCTGAAAACAATCTGAGCTGGACACAACCAGGTAGTAAAACTTCCTGTGAAGCCTGTAGGACCAATGCAGCACATCTACAAAGGTCTGAAGGTGCTGGAGAAAGTCTTATCAGCCATCGCTTCCAGTCATCCGAGTTGCAGCATTTTAACTCCTTTCCCTTGGAGTCCCTTTTGCAACAGGGAGGAAGAGAAACACCTGGCTCGTATTTACTAAATCTCTCTGCCTTCGTGGTTGCAGAGGAGGGCATGCATACATGCTGAATCTGTCTCAATAAATCTCTGATTCTGAGTGATCGGGTGTACAATTAATTTAATTCTCCTAAAATAGGGAGGGTCAACATTTAAAAATCACAGAAACGGCATTTTCAAGAAGTCTGCTGCTCCACACTTGTCTTCTAAGCTGTGCTGCACTTGAGCTCTGAGATGTGTCCCAAACCCAACCTCCTTCATGCTCTTACAGATTGGCATTTGTTACTGTAAACCAGGGCATTTGCTTACATGGAGAGCAACGTTCTGACTCTGCATGCGAGTCAAGAGAGATTTATCTGTTGGAAACCAGGAGACAGAGTCACGGCTTCAGCCAGCTTTTCTTACAACCACAGTCTCACCCTCAAAGCAAAGGCCAAGCTGAGCTTTCATTTTACTCCGACCAATATGAGGAGAGAAAGGGAAATAAAACAGGCAATACAGAATTCAAAGGAGTTTGAATAGTAGTGCAGTATTCAAATACTGCACGACATCAGCAAGACAGACACTTTATGGACCTCACAGCTACAGAAGGTCATGAGTCAAATGCTGCAGATAGATTTTCAAATAAGTAAAGTTACTGTACAAGCATTAATAATGTAGAAATTATGCAAGCTACAACAAGGGCAATTATGTCTCATGCTCTAGGCCATAGACTGCATTGGTGACAAGAAGAAATCCATCCTTTCCCCTGGTACCCAGCTCTGTAAGCTGCACACAGTACTCACCCCCCCTCCAAGGAGGTCCAAGCTTGGGCTGGAGCCTCACGAGACACCTCATGGGCTGCCCCTGGGCTGGTGCAAAAACTGTGGGGCTGATTTGTTTGAGGAGCAAGTTAAGCAGAGGTAGAACATCCCCCCAGCCATGTTGCACGTTTATTTTTAAGTGACTCATGCACAACAAAAGCAAAAGATCAAGAATTCCCCTAAGCATGTCTTAGTTTCTGGCAGTTCCTCTTCCTTGCAGTTAAATCCTTAAACCCTGAAGAGCCACAAGAAAAAAAAAATACTAGAAACATGTTACAAAGTCAAAATAACTTACGCACAGAGCAGTTCTGTCTCCAGTGCTCCAGGCCAGACATTTACAGGGTGACCCTTCTGCCCCCTCCCAAAATTAGCACAGCCTCTTTGCAGCAGCCTGAGCCAAGCCAGGCTCAGCTGTGCTGAGCTCTTCCTAACTGGGAACTCTTTTCTGGGCTGATTCTCAGCACCTCTGGCAGGGACTGAGCTCAGAAATCCTTTGTTGCTTATTGTCTTTCAGGGGATTGTCTTAAATATAGGATGGAGCGTGCCATGCCTGGGGAGTAACACCAGGTTGTGACAGGGTTTCCACAATGTTTTTTTTTTTTGTTTGTTTGTTTGTTTGTTTTTTTTTGTTTTTGTTTTGTTTTGTTTTGTTTTGTTTTGTTTTTCTTCTAGAAAAACTGGAGTTTTGGTAGGTGGTGGAATTCAGAGCTAGAGGTGAACGCTGGTCATTCACACAGCAGGCAGGGGATGCAGCTGGGGCTCCAGACACGGAATTTGTTTGCATACCACAGGATTGCAAAAAGTAACACCAAACACCCCCTGTGAGCAGTGAGTTGGGGCAAGACCAAACTCTTGGCCTTAACGGAGACTTGTTAATAATGGCAAACTCCAGGCCATTTCCCGATGTGGCCGATATTCAGACATTTGTAAGCATAAGACATTGGAGCTACAAGACCAGTCATGCTGATATTTCACCAAAGAACACAATCATAGAATCGTTTAGGTTGGAAAAGACCTCTAAGATCATCTAGTCCAGCCTTTAACCTAGCACTGGAATGCCCATATCTGATGTGGAACGCTTTGTCTTGTACATAAAGCACACAAGCCTGATGCTATCTAATGCCCTACACTTACGGCCTCAGTCAGTGTTCAGGTCTGTTGATACCCATGTCTGTGCTGCGACTGGTCCTGCAGACCTTTGTTTTTTTTTTTACTGTTACGGAAAGGAGGTGTATTTATCTTTACCAGTTGCTGCCAGATCTCGCAGGACTGTAACAGGTGTCCTCGGGGAACGCACAACCCTCTAGCTCTTAGCCTCTTGGTTGTTCTTTAAAGACATTACATAGGGCTGAGTTTTAGCCAAGTATGTGTGAGCAAATCTCCCTCTGCTGCCAGGCCAGGATGCTGCCTGGATCACAAATCCAAATATTCCCTTATTTCAGCCTCAGACACTTACATCTGTTGGATTCCCAACCCACATCAGTGCAGCGCTCAGGAAATGTGCTCCACGACCATACCTTGCAGGACAGCACACTGCTGCCACGAAAACGGTGCCAATAGTTAACTGTATCAAGGTAGGGCAGGCTGCCCAGCTTTGAGACACTATTTCTGCAGCTAGGCCAATGCAGAGAGCTTTTCTCATATAGCACAGCTAGCTGCTGTGCTCAGCTCCAGGTGTTTCCTCAGCATGGCATCCGCTGCTCAAAGATCTGCACCAGACTTTGTCATGGGGAGGAAAAAAAATCAGGAATTTGCAACAGATCTTGAAGGACAGCTCAGGCGTTTTGTTCTAGATCTTGAAAATGAGTCAGAGAGTAGGTCTCTGGTTTGGGAAACACAGAAGTTTGTCCTTGATCCTAGACCATGGTCCTACTACTGAAGGCACAGTGACAGTGAAGGACTGCAAAGGAAGCAGTCTAGGAAGAGTGAAGAACAGGGCAAAAAGCAGCCAAAGCCAGTACCAGCACTGGGTTTGCAAGAAAGAATGGATCCTTGGGACCAAATCAGAGACAAGCTTCTCGTCCTTCTGACAGCCATTTGGAAACATTCACCCCCAGCCTTTGCTGAGGACAAACCTTAGGTCAGGGAGGCTGCAGATCACCAAGCTGTGGCATCCTGAAAGCCTTTAACAGGGAAGGGGGGAAAGGAGGAAGGCCAGAACTCAACAGTGGGGCTTGAAGCAATTACTGCTCAGCCAGAGGACCATACACCAGCCCTTGGAGCAGTAGGACATGTGGATACAAGTATAAGTGGAAAGAAACAGAGGTTTTTAAACCACTCACCCGGGAACCTCTCTTGCCAGGTGGTCCTGGTAAGCCCGGCAGACCTGGGGGACCCTAAAAAAAATAAAATAAGCATTAGTGACAGTTCTACATCAGGATATTGCTTCTGTTTCAGAGATACCCATAACACAACCAGTTGGAGAAGACCTGGTGACACGGACCAAGTAACAACAAGGCCAGAATCCCCCTTCAACTTACACTATTGCTACAAAGGGCTAAAAGCCATCCCCAATAACATCTGCAGAAGCACGTATTTCCACAGAGCGGAGACAGAGCGTTCACATCTCTCTGCTGAGAACTGCATTCCCCTGAGCACAGCTGTGTTTCACACTTCCAGCTTCCTGGACCCATGCTAGAAGGCAGGGGTAACACGACTGCCTCCCAGCCCCAGTTTCCTGCTCTGTGCTGGCACACAGCAGCAGCAACGTGTTAGCACCTTGGCGAGGGTGGGCTGGAATAAACCATGGGTTGTAACACACACACCGCCTGAGGGTGTAGTGGTATTGGAGGCTCCGGCACGAGTTGCCACCTAATTGCACCCAAGCACTTCATATTTTAAAGCAGCGTGTTATAAAATGTAATAAAATTGGTGTCGGTGTTGGGAATTCTGAAGCACGGCTCTGTAATACAGGAGAGGTTGAGGCAGGCAGGTCAGAGAAGCAGGGGCTCTTGTAAGGGGGTGAGAACAAGCTGGAGATATCAGCCACCCAGCTGTGCGCTGATCTGAAACAGGTTAGGAAAAAACACTTAACCAACAAGGTCTGAACTTCTTGGAGTTTATTTATGTATTTATGTTTTTCAATGGACTGGAGAATTCCAATTTCTGGAGAGCCGCTTGCAACTGCTAATAGCTCTGCAAAACGCCTTTCCCCCCAAGCCAAACATGGCTAACAACAATAGCTGTTAATTAAAGCGTCTCCCAGAGGATTTATATTCTAGTAGCTGGTTACAAAAGCTGGGCTTTCAGTGCGTTCAGGGAGGACAGAGGTCCAGAGCAGGCAGCTGAAGGATGTTTGGAAGGCGGCCTGAGCTCTCCAAGGCGCGGCGGTGAGGGAGCAGCGCGCCGTGGGGAATTTGGGTGCAGTGCATGGAGCAGGTGCTGCTCGTGCCCTGCGGCTGCACGGTGCCGACACGGCCTCAGTTCCTTCCCAGCAGCTTCTCCCTGCAGAAATGCAGTGCCCCACGGCAGGGCCTGCTGCAGAGCCGACCCCATCGCTGCTGAAGGGCTGCCAGGGAGAACTGCTCAGGCTCTGCTGCGCGTTGCTGGCCCTGAGGAGCAGAAAGTTCACGATCTCCAATTGTCAAGTGCAGGTTTTAGTAACAAAAACAAACCCTGGAGATCCCTACCCAAAGGCTCATGCCCATCCTAAGACTGCAAACAGAGAAAACCTGCCTGAAGCATACAGGTAACTGATAAAGGAACACTCCCCTGATGCTACCAGCCTCCTGTACAGCCGGTAAGCAATAAACTGATTGGTGTAAGAGAGAGATTTTAAAAGACATCCAACCAAACCTCGGGGCAGTAGGGAAAAGCCAGGGTGAAGAGTAAACAAAGCCCAGGGCAAGTCCCTGTGCTACTAATTTGACAGGACATCAAATGAACCAGAACATTTTTTATTCTGTAGTTATTTCTATCTGCTGTAAAAACGTCAAGTAAATGACTGATTTAGAGGTGTAAAAGCCTCCACAGCACAGAACAGCTAATGCCCTGCTCTGAGACACGCAGGGATGCACTTGTACCGCTGTATTGCTCACTGCTGCTACCCAACGCTGCTCCCCGTCCTGGAGATTTCCAGTCTGTATGGCCTGGGACACTTTCTCTGACCCCTCTGCGAGTTGCTTGCTGCTGGCCGACACAGTATTACTGCTCCTTGTATCAACAACCCTCACGGATACAGCTGACCCTCATTTTAGCAATACACACATTTTAATTTGCCATTGTGCCAGCTCAGGGCTCCGCACATAACACAATTATACAGCTGTGCAAATAGACACAATTGTACTATTTTTTTAAGCCCCATCCATAATTGTGCTCCAGAATCAGGCTTTTATTAAAAAAAATCCCCTTGCCCTTTTAGTTGCGAAGATAACTATCAGAAGATGAATGCAATGTAGTGACAGTTAATGGAGTTTACCAAAGATTAATTCAAGTCCTTAGCCTCTTCTCCATCAAAAATCTTCACCCCTAAAGGGAGATGTGAAAGAGAAGATGCAACTGCCTGAGAAATGTGTTCCTGCATACCAGACTCGAGGTGACCTCTTCTACCTTCCTGCTAACAGCAGCTGCAATTGCACTTGGCCACTTGAGTTAAAATGTTCTCCAAAAACATGCACTGTTGAGAACACAATGAAGCTAACACAAAAATACAGAGAGAGTTAACACCTGCACCGGAGCAGGGATACGGAGTTAGCATATAGCTGGGGCAGCACAGAAAGAGACATGCATAATTCTGGAGTCCCTTCCACCTTGCTTCAGTTCAATTTGCTGCCTTTCCTTCAACTGTTTTTCCTCTCATGAAGGGTAAGAGGAATAAGGTGACTGTGGGATGAGCAGCTACAAGGTGTCAGAACTCCGTGGTAAATATGCACAGGGCAAGAGTGGGACCACAGATGAATAAGCAATGTAAGGCGGAGATGACGGGGTTACCGGGTGAACGCGTGTAGTTGTAAAACATGACGCACTGCAAGGCCACGCTCTGGTTTCTCACGTGGTTCCTTGGTAGCTGGACTGGATGGGACATGTACTGTGCCTTCCTCGTGACTCACTCTCCTCTGTCCTGTGCCCCATACATAAGGCTCTGTGTCATCCAGCTCCGGTTTTCAAACACGAGGCCCACGTCAGACAACTGGCTTTGCCTGGGGATAGCAGCGCTGAAACACACACGCAGAAAAATGCACATCCGTAGAGGCAGCCAGAGAAGAATAAGGCTGGACTGGGGCCCAGCTACTTACAGACGATGGATGCTGTCCCACTTAACACGCAAGGCTCCGAGACACCAAGAGCGAGAGACGTCCACCCTCGAGCCACCACACAGCAGGAGCCGGGCTCTGCCTGCAGGTAGTGCCCAGGCGTCCCCGCACCCCATCCTCACCCCGCTGCGGGGATGCGGGAAGCATTAAATGAACCAAAAAGAGCCTGCGTGAACCTTTTCCATCGTAACCCTTGAGAGCATCCCCGGGGAAGCCCACTATGAGCAGCGGGAAGGGCTCGGAGAGGCAGAGTTTCACTTGCCTGGCAGCTGGAGGAGCACACCACTCCTCCTGCCCTCCCACTACACGGATGCTCTGCAACACCAGCGCAGCCGACAGCCTCCCACAGCATGCTGCCGTTCCTCGCACCTTGGGTCTTGGCTCCCTGGCTTCCTCCCTGCTCCTTGCTGCAAACCGGTGGCAGGGAACACACACCCTGCTATCACACGAAGCAAAATGGGAGATCAAGGAGAAACGTGGCAGAAGCAGATACTCTCTCTTCTCAAGCCAAGCAGCAGAGCTGTTAACCAGCCTGAACAGCTCCGCAGAGCAGCTCGTGGCAGACACATGGAAGTTTAACCCTTCTCAGTTTCCCACGGTAGCATTAGCAACGATGCCTGATCCCACCAAATGATTACGGGATTTATTCTAAGCTGCTGCTGGGAAACTTTCTGGCGCAAAAAGGACTTTTTCCTTAGCTTTTTGAGCTTCAAATTGCAAATTAAGCTAGGTTGTCTGAAAGTGAAATACATCGGGCCCTGAGGACAAGCAAAATCTCACTGTTTCCTCCTGCTGCTGAGGTCAGTCCACTCATCCCCCTGCCCTTCCCACACCATGACCCTCCTCAGGGCTCCCCCAGTAGCACCCAGCAGCCATTCGAGGTGTCTTCAGGTCTCAAAACCTGAGCAAGGCTGAGCCTGTCTGGGGAGGGCTTTGAGGAAACCATCGTCGGTACAGGAATCGGTGCTGGGGGTTTGGGAAATGACTCTCTTCCTTTTTGAATGATTACTGATCCAAATTGCTCAGCTAGCAAAGTATTTCTGTAATTGTTTCCCCAGGGCCAGGTACTCAGCCTGGCGGTAAATAGCAGATGACCGCCCAGGACACGATTCAGCTCACATTCCAGAGCACACTGACGGACTGACACATCTGTATTCTAGGGTCTTTCCGCTGTACTTCTGCCTCCCACACTCAGCACCAGTGGCTCCATTCCCCTCTATCCCAGAAATGGCTGCATTTCAGAGCTGGGCACACTGCTGTGTGCAAAACAGGAGAGAGAAGAGGCAACCCTCTTCTGACTCAGATGCCAACACGTGTAGCAAACTCACCTTAAAAGCAAATTCAGAAAATGCATCAAAAGCTTCCCCCCAGGTTGGCACCCTAAGCAGTGACGTTATTTATCCCTGCAGACAGAGAACCTGCCTTTCCTTCCTGGAGGACGACGAGGCACATTTCACATGCCAGGCCACTGCCCCAAATCCACTGCTTAGCCTTGAACATCTGGGAAGCAGCAGCACGGAGAGACAGAGCAGCTGCAGGGACAGCACTAGAATTAGAATTTCCCTGCTCAGGAGAACAGAAGAGGAAAAGAGCTCATCCCAAAAGACACACACCTCCCCGCCCTTGCCAGGCACTCCACAGGGAAGCAGACAAGACCTGAACCAAAACCCAGCTTGAAGCTCTGCCTGAAACAGATCTGGAGGCTTGGAGAAAAAAGTCCAGCACTTTGGTCATGTTCTGCTCCTACGCAGGTTTATTTTATAATTTGGACACATCTGGGTTTCAACCAGGCTATAAACAAAAGCCCTCAAAATTCTGGCAGAAACCAAGACACTGGTGGGAAGCCAGTCCTGTAATACGATTTCCGCAAGAAAGAGATGTTTATTCTGGGTCTGGGCAACACCTCTCGCAGAAAAGTCCTCGTCCACAACTGGATTCCTTATAGCATGGCAGCACAATACATAGCAAAATATTTGGGTTCCTGCTTGATGAAAGCAGCTTTTCTACAGACATTTCAGGAACAGACTTTGTATGAGAAATCCAGAGTCTCGAGCAATCCCAGACCCTGGAAGGAAGTCTGAAGGGGTGTGAAGAAATAGAGGAATCCCATTCTCTGCCACTCACTTTCTATTTTTAGAGGTTTTTGAAATAACTATATATATATTCATATACCACATCCCTGCATCCTTTGCAGTACATCTATCTCAGTCACACTCTCAATGACTACTCTTCAAAATGAACTTTGTCTTACGCACGTAAGAGCTCTCTGATGTTCAGTCATTTGCCTACAAGATTTTTTCCCTTTGGGGATAATTCTGGTTAAATTAGCAAAAAATTATGATCCAACTGCATAAGTGAAGCTAAAACTTTTCCCATGTATTATACAAAGCATGCAATTTCTTTTTTTTTCTTTTTTTTTTTTTTTCAAAAGAAAACATGACTCATTCATTAAGAGACATTCAAACACATTGTGTGTTCCTTAATTTATCATAGGCTGTCAGCCTGAGCAGCTTTTTCTGGTACAAGGAGGACTGGAAATAGGCACTTCATATTTTATCAGCGTTCCCAATCACCTCTCTCTCCCCTCCACGCTGATTGAATTGGCAAGGACCGCTGCTCTACAAAAGCAGCCGGGCTCCAAGACAAACTGCTCACGCGGAAGATGGCAGCTGGAGCAGTCTAGACTTGGGACGGGCTCAGAAACATCTGCCTTTGCAATGGTGCTGCCTGCCAGCGTCCCGCCACACCTGTCTGGGCTGCTGCCACTGGGGTTCGGACGCGGGAACCTGGCTGCACAGACAGGGGCTGCCGGCGCTCCTATGTGTCTGATAAGCATTCTCGCTTGGGTATGCTGTATACAGCCCAGCCAGACCCCAGCTGCACCAGGGCAAGGGGTTGCTGCAGCTCTGCGGCATGCCCGGAGCACGAGCATCCCTGCTGGTGGGCAGGGGAAGGGGCTGCAACCCCTATGCCCCCCAGCAAGCCTGCGATAGCCCCAGCCCCAGCCAGCAGGACTCAGACCACGCGTCCCATCGCAGCCTCGCCAGGGCTGAAGATGCTGCCCCCAAAACACAACTTTGTCTTTTCTTCTTTCGCGGCTGTCCAAGCTGCTCACATGCTGGGAGGTCCACGCAGGACCCCAAGACCTGAGCGATGCCCGTGGGGGGATGCAGTGGGATGCCTGCCAGGTGCTGAGTCAGCGCTGAGCTACTGCCCTAGCACCAGGCCTGGGGGCTCTTTGCACCATTCGTTCCCTCTCCAGAAGAGATTCAGAGCAGAGATCCCAAATGTTTGTGGTTATTAATGGTTCCCAAGCAATTTTTCTTTTATTATTTTTTTTTTTTTTTAAGAGCATTTTATCTTCCCTCCTCTGGCTACCCAGAAAACCCAACATTCCTGAAGCATTAATGCTCTGCATGTGGGACAGTGCCTCCGTTTCCTGTTGCACAGCACCGTGGTGGTCTTCTAGGGCAGATTAACCCACAGACAGTGCTGCCTTTTACTGCCAGGTGAAGGTATCCCCTTTAGCCCCTTGCTTGTATGCCTCTAACCATGTGGACACATCCCTCGGCCATGGGGAAGGGGCCCCTCTGCATGGCTGAGGTTGTACTGCAGTTATTTTGGGACCATTCACAAACTGCACAGAGACCACAGTGCCTGAGCCATCGCTGCTTTGTCCCCATCTGTCAATCACGCCCTGATTTTGGGACATTTTTCATCTGGATGAAAAATGGTCCTCTCTCTTCTCCTCGAGAGGGGGCTGCCAGTCTGCCTCAGCACACAGATCACAGCCAAGGTGTCCCCAGCCCTTGCTGAAAAGCTTTTCCTACACCCTTCTCTGCCTGCAGTGGGAAACCTGAATTCTTCACAGCGTCTCGAAAAGACCTCGTACCAGGCAGCACAAGCAGACAAGTGAATTAATCACCTTGTCCTCCCACCCTTGCAGCAGACTTCACGCGTCAGGTCCCAGCCCACAACCTGCCCCATCCAGGGCTGCGGCATCGCCCCCAGGCCAGGAAGGGCTGCACTGACCTCACCACAAACGTCTGCCCAACAGCGCGAGGACGGTGCCAGGTAATTACTCAAGCACGGAGCATTTATCACCGCTTGCTCTGAAACACGCTCGTCTGGCCATGGGAGCGCTCCATTAATTTCCTCATCCTGATCCTGGTCCTTTCGCCTCTTTCCCTTCCCACGTCAGAGACGTTCAGGGAAGCGCGGTGTGGCGATGTGAGTCACAGCAGCTATCGAGCACCGCGCGGCTGCCAGCTCCAGCGGAGCCGTAACCTCTCCCTCCCTAAGCACCGGCTCAGTTTCCAGCAGCCGGAGAGGATAAGGCCAGGCAGAGCGTCAAGATATTCTCCTCTGCCTTGCTTCAGGACTCCAGTTGTTCCCAGAGCAGATGGAAAAAGCCTGCCATCTCTTCCCTCAGCCCAAATCACTTTCTTTGCAATGATTCACAAGCTGAGAGGGATTTTCCACTCCAGTTCAATAATTCGCTCTTTAAATTGCTGGGGGAAGAGGGGGCTTGGAGCTTGGTCAGCCTTGTAACACAGGGCAAGAAGTTTGGGATTTCAGAGCAGGGCCCACAGCCGTGCCTGGTACAGGTAAGTGGTGTTTTAGGAGCAGTTCACAACTGCTGAACTTCTGCTCTTGGAAAGATGCCTGAAATGCATCCCCATGGAACAGAGAAGACTGCCCACAGACAGAAGTGCTGATGCTCCCTCTGTGTACTCAGGGATTTAGCAAAACTCCAAGCACAACGACTACAAGGGCCATGCCTGTGAAGTCAGGCATCCTTCCCTACAGGAGAGAGCCAACGCGCTGCTTCAAAATGTGGAAGGCAGTGGATGCAAAGCTTGAAGATAAGCACTCTTTGAGGGCTTAGCAAAACACAACCCTTGCATTTTAGGTGTTACTCACAACAACGTGCAGCTCATCTGCAAACACAAGCGCTGTTGATTGTGTTCCTTAAGCTAGTCTCAAATTTTCCATTGTAAACCCTTCTTTCACTATTTTAAGAAGTCAGCTGTAAAAATTTGCTCTAGGCTGGAACTTGGCAACTAAAGTCTGTCTGGGAGAAACTTATTATACATGTACAACCCCCTCGTATACACAGTATAGCAAAAGGCTTGGGTTGGAACACCAAATCCTCCTGAACGCTGGCCAGATTAAAGATCCTGTTTGCATTCTTGCATTAAAAAAAAAACATGTTAGCAGATAATTAGTGTGGCCTGACTGCTTTTAGCATTACAAAACATGTGAACGCTCTTCTGATGGCCAAGACACACACCCTGAGAGTGGTTATTGAGCGTGGAATGCAGTAGTTAAATTTATAAAGGAAACTCGTTGCACAATTTATAAAGGAAACTCGTTGCACGTTTTAAGAAATATATTAAAAAAATAAGTTTCAGCATAAGAATAGAGAAGGGTTTGTTTAAAAAAAAAAAAGGAAAAAACACACCAACTCCTGAAGCAACCTCGGTATTTGCTGAATAGTGCACTTTTCTGGAAATATGAATTTCAGGAACAATAAAAATTAATAACCAGGTCTAAGAAAGAGTTAATTTGTGGCCCGTTTTGAGGCATCTGGATTTTCTTTGGGAAATAAAGGGCACCCTGAGTAAAACCACGGCTGCACAGCAGAACCCCAGCCTGGCCATCAGAAACGTAATCAGCAATTTGTAGGAAGGAGGATGGGATTTCCTTTTTGTTTTTAAACTAACATTAAGGAACAACTTCAATTATCAACTTTTCGGGGGCATCTGCCCTCACAGAGCACCGATGCTTGCACTGAGATACACATTAAATCTGTCATCAGAGAGATAATAGTGCTTGGCTACTGTTTTGAGTTGCCACATTGCACTAAGATTTACAGAAGGCCCTGTAGGTTTTGGTGTGCCAACCAGTCAGCTGAGCTGGGACTGGGAAGCGTTATTAAGAGCTTGAACTTACCTGGGGTCCCCTCTCTCCTTTCACTCCAGGAAATCCCACTAAAAATGGAAACGGAGTGGGTCCAAGAGGGTCAAAGATTTGATAGCCATCGGTTGCAGCTGGGGTGGTGAGGTTGAAGGCCTGTGCCCGGGCTCTGGAGCTGGGACGGGCAGATCCCAGGGGTGATTTGGTGTACACCAGAGGAACACTGCTGGAATCCACTTTCCTGGTGGGGGGCGACACATGCTTCTTTGGAAGGAGCCCATTGCTTGGGGTCTGCGGGGTTTGCTTTAGGGTGACAAAGTGGACGCTGCTGGTTGTGTTATCGATCTTCCTCCTTGTGGGCTTTACAGTACTGGGCACTACTGAGGCCTCGATGGTCGGTTTTTGGTTGATCTTCTTTTTGGTCTCTTGCTTGGACTCCTTCCTGCCGGCCGTGGTAGGGCTCTGGCTTGCTGGTGGGGCCTTTTTGGCAGTGGGAAGGGGAGTTTTCTCCATCCGTGTGCTGGGAGTGGGCTGGGACACCCTGAGGGTGGTCACCGTCCCCCGAGGCAGCGAACGAGTTGGTGGCTGCGTCTCGGTACTCGATGGGACAGGAGACGGGGCCACTGTGACCTTCGTGGCTTTGGTTGTCAGTCTCGGCAGAGGGGACGAGACCAACGCGGCAGTTGTTGCACCTGAACCCCGAGTCTTGAGGGGTGCCGTGACCCTGCCGAACCCCAGCGATGGGGTGGCAGTGGTCAAGTTCTTCAGACCCTGAAGCGAGGGCTCCATACGCTGTGGGGTACTCGGGGAGGCGGTGGGATCCCTGGGCAGGATGGGGATGAGGGGGGGCAGGTTTGGCCGGTAGGTATCTGCTTGCCTGCACTGTTTTTTCAGGTATTTACAGTAATGATGAGCTGCCTTGGCGGAAGGATAAATATCAAACTGGCAGATGGCTCCTTCAAACTGCACGGAGTGCTGGTTAATCTTCCCAAAGAGGAAAGACCCATGTGGATCCAATGCCTCGTCCTTTTTAAAATGCAAATCCGCATGTACTCTGCGCTTCCCACAAGAAGTAAATAAAGTGACTGTCTGGCCACGGATATCGATGGCCATATTGTGCCACTGGCCATCGTGAACATTGTAATCAAAATATACAGAGCGCTTGTGGCCTACGTATACTATGATCTTCCCAGGCACAAACTGGACCCCCAGCTGCAGTTTTTTCTTTTTGCTCTTGACAGCAAAGAGAAAAGCATTGTTGATGCGGTGGGAGCACAGGCTCAGCACTAGGAGCAAGTCAATGCTGGAGCCTGCGGGCAGGATGGTGCTGATCGGTGCTTCGACACGAGCTCGCTGAGTGAAGATGACCCCTGATTTGAAAGGAATGACTCCTTGAGGAACTGCACGTGATGAGGACCATCCGCTCGATGGCCTTCTCCCTGCCAGGCCCAGCCTCTGAAGAACATCCACATCTGAAAGGGAAGCGCAAAGAACATGTCAGCTGGTGAGAAGCCCAAGGGCTGGATCCATGTGAGATGTCTATGAGGGGTCAAGCCAGTCCATGAAAACGTGCAACAGGTTTCAGGAAACCCTAACCATCCTCTAACACAAATATATTCAAGTAATCAGAATAGAGAGTGCATAGCTCTTCCTCCTGCATGTAGCGTGAAGAGCAAGTGCATGATCAACTTGGTCATCAACAATTGCCAAAATGCATCAGCTCCATGGTGCATCTGGAGCTGTCCTGTCCCACCAGAGACCAGCTCCAGATGTTCTGGAGGGAGCTGACCTCACTGCGAGGAAATTTCCCACTGAGCACCAATACTCCACTTCTCAGGGATTTAATTTTGAGTACTGACCACACAGCTGGAAAGGAATTTGAACAACAGACCGAGCTGGGATTGCAACATGTTCTATCCCCAGAAGGCAAGGAATAGAACTTTCAAAGGGAGGGAAAGCCTTGTATCTGTGTCTCTCCAGATTAGTAAGCAGCAGCTTTTGATCTAAGAGACTCTGGAGAGTTTAGGGAAGCAAAGGTGCCTCCCAGCATGAAAAAATTGCACCTAGATCTCACTGAACTGCTTAAGGTTCTCAACAGCAGTGCCTTTTTTTTTTTTTTTTTTTTTTCCCCAGAGGATCATCTTACAACTTTAAATTATTAAAATGAGTTGGAGGAACCAAGCTTGCTTTGTGGAGAGCTGGGAAACTAGCTGTGGTTGCCACTGAGCAGGTAGGAGTTGCCTCCAGCACATCACCTCAGAGCTGGATGCTTTGTCCAAGAGAGGACAGGACACTTGCTGCCCAGAGGCACCCATCTTTGGCTGCTGATGCTGGGAGAAGCCTGCAGCAGACATACAAGCAGAGTTCTGGTTCCTGGCCCTGAGGTCTAACAGGAGTCACACAGCTTGGAGTCCAAAGCAGCTTAGCAGGCAACAGCAACGCAGACTGGAGCCAGCTGGCTGCAGCTTCAGCTCAGCTACTTAACTGGGGAAGATGCTCAGGTCTATGCAAGAAGAGCTGCAAAGGTGAATATGCCCAGACCTGAAAAAAGGGCTCCATGTGCCCAAAATCTCTTTATTCCAGCTTTAGCATTTACTCTAATAAAAGACGGCAACCACATGGTGAAGACAGATAAAGGTAAGGCGATGATAATTAACGTGATGCAACCACTGTTAAAATGAGCTAGGATAGCTCTATCTCCTTCCCTCCTCCCTGCCCAAATGCAATCCCCATTACTTGATGACCAGCTAACTCTTGCATTTAAGCACTCTTTGGGGAAGCCAGCCTGAGCAGGCTGCTTGCCTGGGCTGTGCAATCCAAACCCTGACCTCTCAAGGTAAGAATTTAACAATCAGAAGTGCAGCAGCGCCAATTATGGCTGCACGTCAGTTAACACCAGGGGACTGCAGTTTTCCTATATTAAAAGAAAAGGCAAAGGAAAGGTTGTCCAAAGGAGAAAAAAAAAAAAAAAAAAAAAAAAAAAAAAAAAGCTGCTTTTCTAGAGGGGCCTTGGAATTTGGCCGCTTTTACCCTTGACTATTAAATATTCAGCACAATTCTCAATATTTGGAGAACCGGCACTAGAAAGAGATCCTCACTTTTGGCCAGAGGGGCTGTAGACTCAAGCCAGTCTGAGGCCTGTAATGTCTCTGGTCAGGAAGGGAGGAGAATAGCGAGAAAACCTCTGTTCCTTGTCTTTGGCAAAAACAATGGCCATTTCTGTATGCAAGAACAAGTCAATCAATATTTTCTTTGTCTGAGATCAGCTTTATTCCCACTTCCCTTTTTCAAGGCAGCTTGACTCATTTGCTAGCAGACTGTCCTGGAGAAGATGTGTCAGACAGATGTGCAACGGGACAGATATTTTCCCACTCCATAAAGAGAGGGTAATTCAGTGCACAGCATGTTCAAGTGTTAATAACAGTACTTCTGTACTAAGGAATCCTTGGTCCCCCACTGCTTTTCTGACATATTGCTCTACAGGGCTGTCCCTCACCCCACAAAGGTAGAGCCCTACTCTTGTCTCTCCACTGAATGCAGAAATCACAGCAGCATCTTCAAGCTGGATCGTTCCCAGAGCCCATGAAACAGTAAAGGCCAAGGCATGGCTCTAACAAAGTCAAGTGGGACCTTTGCCACAGACTTCAAAGGCACCAGGATTTAGCCCTAAGGAACTAAATTTACTGCTTAAGCTGGGAGCTAGACTCCAGCTTCCAATTTCTACATGTATTTTTAGGTTCACTCCCAGAGACAGACTGCGGTGTGTCTCTGCTAGGCAGAGAAGCTTTACACTCTGAGAGCTATTCATTTGGTAGCTGCTGTGCAAAGAAGTAAGGATGTTTCCCTGCTCAAAGGATGCCACTGCTGTTTGCAGTACCGATCCAGCTGCTTTGTTAGCAACTGCACCAAACAGTGCTTAAGGAAAGGGAAAAAAAGCACGACTCAACCTCTCCTCTCCCTGAAAACCCACAAAGGTAGAGCCAAATTCTAGATGCCTACGCAAAGCCTGATTTAAACAGACCTCATACAGGACAGGGATGTGGATTTTCCAGCCCCAGGTCCAGGCACACAGCTCTGGACTCCTGTGCACCCAGCCCGTCTGCCTCCGCGTCCCATGCCGACAGCCCGGGGCTGGTGGGGCATGTCTCCAGGGATGACGGGATGTCATCAACTAACGTAAAATGCAAGGTAATTGTGGCTTCTTTAAATAGCTCCAAGTTTAGCAAAGCATTTTTTCCTCCTTCCATTTTTTTTCCTCTGTAGATTTTTCCATCAAAACACATTATTTAAAAAAATCCATTCACTTAGAGTCGCCCGCTCCCAGGTGCCTCCAACCTTGCTGCAGCATTCCTGTAGCAATGCTTGAGCAACTGGGCAAAACTTTTCTATCAGACTGTGCATGAAGCAAGGTACACAGAGATTCCTAAACAAGCACACGATCATCTCTGAAAGAGGGGATAAAGTGTTTTATTGCTATCCTTCGCCTTTCTCTCCCTCCCCCTTTCCCTACATAAAAAATCTTTATAAAGAAAGAAGAAGCGAAAAGGCAGGAGAGAAATAACTCGCAGCTTCCTGGATTCCAGCAGCTGAGATCTGATGCCCACAACTAAAATTGGGTTGAACAAATGCTACATTTCCAAAAGTCACTGCCCAGACCCTTAGTCAGTGTGCATCGGATGAACTCACTAAATTTGGATTTGTAATGCTCAGGGAAAACTCACCCTCTGTGCTCCCTGATTTTCCAGCATGCAGGAAGATCTCTGAGCCTTACAGCAATAACTGAGGTCTTGTCAATAGCCCCTAGCATTGGCTTAATTTCATCCTCATGCACATCTACGAACAAGCTCTTATTTGTTTTTGTCAATCTCTCATTCAAAAATCCTGAGCAATAATAGAGTGTCAAATCACCAGGGTTTCCTTACAGACTTTGCTTCCTTAGAAGGTTTTGCTTTCTGGTCCCCTGTCTCTGATTGTAGGGAAATTGATCACGACTTTGTAATTCCTCTATCACGGAGGAAGCATCTCAGAAGGGAGATATCTGCCACACTAAGGTAACGCACTAAGAGCAAAGTGAAAGAGTTTCCTTTGAACTGATGGTAACAATCAAAAAGGATGGCACCATCCCATAATTATCCATCATTTTCCTCCCATGATAAAGATGAATCTAAACAGCATATTAAAACCTCCTTGAATAGGAGATGCCAAAACACAGTATTTATTCTGCCTCTTTATGAGCTGACATAAAACTTGCTCTGAAAACTGCTTGACTAAGTAATTCAGCCAGATGTTCACCTCTTTTGCATTGAAGCAGAATTTGGAAAATATTACATTTTTCAAAATTACTGATGGCAGGGATGTTATTTTTTCTTCTGTAAAAAGTGCTCCATGGGCTGGCTTACAGTTGAGCATTGACCAACTTTCTATTTTTCCTTCATGCTTTGGAGACTGAGAGGAGAGCCCTGGAGCCTGCTAGTCCACTTATTGTTGTGTCCTGATTGCAGGAAGCTGTTCAGTTCCAGCATGTACCCGCGTAAAACATCCATGGGGAAGAGGTGTTGCTATTTTAAGGGCTGGCTCCCTGACAAACAGATGTTGCAGAGAGGCTCAGCTACCACTATCAGTTGTAAAAGATGCATTTATTTTTTATTTTTGTTGACTCTGAAGCTACCTCATCACGTGGCGGTCACTGATTATTGTAGCCCAACCTTTTATCCTGTCTCCAGCAGCAGTGCAAGGGGATGCCTAGAGGAGCTGGGGTGAAGATATATGGTCATTCCCTATAGAGCTTGCTCCCTGCAGCACAGGGACAGAGCCAGACATAGTAATTCTCCCATCAACCACTCCCATGGGATATTTCTTCCTGAAGTTTGCTTTTACTTTTCAAACTCCCATAACTTCTGCATGCACAACATCATGTGTCTGCACCAGGAGCAGTTGGGTTACATTCAAGTCAAGGAAAAATCTGTCTGCCAGAGATGCTTAATTCCTTAATGCCCCAGCCCCAAGGGGCTCTTCCTAAAAGCAGTAAAGCACTAGCAAATGCAGGTAGATGCCAGTGACATTTTAGACACACTGAAGGGCTTCATTCCCACCAGTTCCACCAGGCAGAGAGGCATTTCTGAAAGTCCTGGGGGGCATGTAATCACCTGTAAAAACCCGTTTCTTTTGCCAGCTGTTAACTGCGTCATCTACATCGTGTGGATCACTGCAATGATCAGCAATAAATGCACTTAATTCTGTGCACTTGGCTCAGGCGTTATTAAATGATGGTCCTAAACTGATACAAAAGTCCTTGGCTCTTACTTTGATTGAAAAAGGAGGGAGGGAAAAAGGTGTAATTTACCTTCAGAATTTCCCTGTGTGAATCCCAGGAACCAGCTAAAACATAACACAGTCCAGACAAAGCAGAATCCCCTAAAATGGGAAAAGAAGAAAAAATAATGAGTTTCTACAATGTTAATAACAGAAAACAGCCCTATTAAAGGCCTTCCCTTGGACCACAAGTCCAGTGAAGTCATCGGCGGTGTTCACACACCTCTAGGAAAAGGGTGCTCAGCAGAACAATGCCTGTTTCTGACTGAGATTTCATTCCACTGCTTCAAAGCCCTCTAACCCCCCTGAATTCAGCAGGAGGCTTTCCCACAAGCGTTACAGGCTGTCGATCAAATCCTGAATGAAGACCAGACTGGTGTTCTTAGACACAGCATCCCCAGTGCCAGGTCAGCAGTCCTTTCACTACTGCTGCTTGCTGGCACTCATCCTGCCTAGGACAGGACAGCAGAAATGCAACAGCATGGAGAAAGAATTCAAGATGGGAAGGCCAAAAGACATGCCAGCAGTACATGTGCACGTCTGTGAGGACACAGGTAGGAAAGAGACTGCCATGCAGGGACAGATCGCCTGCCCTTGCATCTCAGCAAACAAAATCGAGTCCTGTTGCTTTACTGCATACTTCACAATATTCTGAACGTGTAAAATCCTACAGGGATCAACTCCTGTTTTTACACCAACACAAAGGTGGGGGACAGCTTCCAACCTATGCCATTGCCACTGATGACTTTCTCATTAGTTTGTTATGGCAGGGAGTTTTAGAAAGCAAGAGCTACGGGATCCCAAGCACAGTGCTCTCGCAGACTTCTTCATGTCTGAGAAGGAACTGGGCAAACCTTTCTGTTTTAGCTAAACTTTAAGCCTCCAAGTGCCATTGAAAACAGCAGCAGAGAGGAAAAGTTTTACCAGAAAGGCAGCTGAAGCCCCCTTTCCCCCGCCAACTTCCTTGATTTGGAGCCAAATAACGAACATAGGAAACTCCTTGGTTAAGCTCACTTAAAACTGTCAGTGGAAAGTTTGGAGATTGAATTCCCTCGTCTTTGAGAGATGAGATTTAACAGCTCGATCAGCAAGGGCATCAGGCAGCTGGAGGAACTGAGAAAACAAAAAAAAGTAAACTACAGAAAGTCCTCAGCCAGAAGAAAGCTGAAGAAAACTGGTGGGACATTCACCAGTTACTCTTCACTTCAGCCAAGCCAGCGAGAACAGTGGGATTTGCAAAGCGATGCCAAAGTGGAGCTTGCTCCTCTCTTCGGATCTGGCAAAGAGGAATCATTTATCAAATGGGATTAGAAACCACTCTTCTCCTGCCATCAAGTCTCAGCTTTACCTAAAAAAAATATCCTCTGAGGCAATGCAAGACCCTGGTCCAGATCCTCACCTAGAGCAGGAGGCCCTTTCCAACAGCTAAAATGAAGCCATGGTGATTTACACAGCAGCGGGGAAACCTGGCCTCGAACGTAAAAATCCCTGCAGGAATCCAGCCACTAACTAATATTTTAAGGCTCGAAGGGACAAAATACTGGAGTGGCCCCACATCAGCTGGGAAAAAAAATGAGATGAAGCACATCACTCTTTCGCTGTTTCCATTATCCTGACACTGGGCTGCACATTTCAGGCACTCTGGGTCTGCTTTAGTTTACGCAAGAAGGAACAGCAGAGTGGAGTAGCCAAATCTTTCTTCAAGTCCTGTAGCCAGCCATACGCTAACCTGGAAACCTTTGGTGCTCTTGAGAGACCTAGAGCTGGGGTGATGTGGCTGTTTTTTGCCTGCTGAATCCCATAGGATACAGCTCTCAGGGGCTGGAGACACGGCTGTGTACAGGAGAGCTCTTGGCCCCGCTCATTCAAGGGGAGTAGGAAGGCAAAGAGATTACGATGACTCCTCACGGCCAGCTCTAGCTGAAACCTTTTTATGACTTAAAAGAGGTTAACATCCCCTACACAGAAGACCTGCATTTCTGTGCTCACCTCCAAAGGATCGCAGTGTTAGGATGTGGATGCAAATCCCACATGTGCACAGAGGCCACACCGGGTGCCAGCAACCAGGCTCGACCGCCTGATGAGAGCATGAGGGGAAAGGGGCGACCAACACAACGTCAGCTCCAAAGCCAGAAGACCCAAGCATTAATAACACCTTTTTTTTTCTGTTGAGGACTGGATTTGTCCACTCTGTACAAACGCTGGTGCACACAACACACCTAACCCAAGCCCACCTGCATTCAGAGGGGTGTGGGAGAACTTTCACCACCCAAACGTGCGTCCAAAATTCCTGTTGACCAACACAGCAAGGAGAACAAGCCCTAGGGAAAATCCAGCACGTAATTCCATTCCAGTGACACCACCAGGGCTATAAAGGAGACGAACGCACAGTACGGGATCCAGCTGGCCCCAGCCCTGCTCCTGGACCCCTTGCGCAGCCAATGCTGTACGAGCTGAGAGCGGGGCCCAGTGCCAAAGCGCTGAAGAAAAACACTTTGGCAAAATTTACCAACTTAATGGAAAAAGCAAAAACGGCTTCCAAATGGCAGACCCGTGAGTGATGGGGCTGTTAATTATTGCAGGATTTTATAATGCAGGCTCTTTTTCCGTTACAACTCTGCAGTAACAGGATTGCATAAGCAGTTTGAGTAGCAATAGTAAAGGAAGACTTTTCTCCTTTTATAGAGCTATCAAGCGCACCTTTCCTTTATCTCTATTTCTTCCCACAAGCGGTGATTTCCACAGAGACTCTAGCAAGAGGCACCCACTAGACGCATTCATTTCTTTTATTGCACAGGGCCTTTGAATACCCAAACGAGGATCCCACAGCTATAGTTACTAGGTGAAGAAGCGCCCCTAAACACCCACGATGCAGGTTCATGTGAACCCTAAAAGTTTTCCAGTGGAGACACAAACTCCCTTTACAGCAAATTGAAGTTACTGACTACAGAGCAATTTTGTTTCATTACTTTTTGCATGGCACAGGGATCTGTCCAGAACTACCAGGGTTGAAAACAAGAGACAACAGAGAGGGACAGAAGTGCAAAGGCTGTCAGTAACACTTCTTGGACTTGGTGGTGACTTCAGCATCTCCCCAGTGAGAATCAGGGGTGTGCAAGTAGCAGCTACATAAAACACCCTGAGTTCCTACAAAACTTGACCCAAAGGTCCTGGCACCACTTCTGCTGGGGCTGGCACCTCCTGGAGGTCCCTGCACATGGTGCTCAGAACCAATCTGGAGGTCTGCCGAAACCACGACTGCTAATTAGTGTACTAATTAGCAAAACTCTGCCCTGGGTTCTCAGCTTCCAGACTCACTTGCTCTCTTCTTAATGCATATTAAAAATCAGACTTCTGGCAGCAGCAAGCTGTGGCATGGGGGCTTACAGAAGTCATCACTGCTCCACGTGGCTTGAGCAGAGTGTGCCTTGCTCCCAGTCCCAGTACAGGCATGTTCAGGTGGCAGCCTCAAGAGCAAAAGTAAAGAAAAAATCCTGCTGAACATATCACTTCTTACCTGACAGCCAACAGCTTCTGTAACAGAGGAAAAAAGGACTATGATGAATCTAAAGACAAGAGCAATAAATACAACAGCCTCGAGAACAAACTTGTTTGGGAATTACCAATAAAAAGTGCAAGTTTGATAAAGCTGAAGCAATCTGTAAAACACTTATTGATCAGCTAATTCTACACTTCACAATTTCTGGAATTAGTTGGCACAATTTCAGCTTTCTTTAATTAAAAGTTTTGCTTTAAATAAAAAAAAAAAAAAAAAAAAGAAGTCCAAATGACTCTACATCTTGTTTACTTAGATGATGGGTCAAAGGCGAACAAAATGTTACAAGGGCCCAAAGCAGTGTTTTGTTTTGTTTTTTTCTTTTTTTCTTTTTGCCTTCATTTACAGTGCAAGATGTCTTTGAAACTGCTAACATCCTTAGCAGTGGTAAAACGATTCCCCCCACACTCTCCTCCATTCAGGTGTATTTTTTTTCCCGTCCAAAAGACCAGAAAGCCAGCGAGATGCTGAGAATTGCTTTTCAAGGAAGACAAATCTACATTTCTAGCTGCAGATCAAATGAGAGTTCTTAACAAGAGAAAATGTAGATGTTGTTTAAGATCCCATGCACATGACTGTAGGCGACTTTTCATAAGACTCCCAAGCAGTACCGGCAGTCAACAGGAAACAAAAATCACAGCCTACGTACTGAAATTTTAAATGGTACCATAGAATCAATTCCACTCCCAGCTTTTTGAGGTAGAAATCTCATTTTGTACTAGACCACCCTTTCCACAACAAACTTCCCTCTTTCCAGGGCTTCTGGAAACTATGGTATTTCTTCTCTCACCCTCAGTTTCAGGAGAGAGGGATGGGAACCTATCATTATGAGATGTCCCTGTTCTGACCCTGCATAGTTCTGTGCTAGACCCTTTTTTTGCAGTATTAACCAGATACTGGTTTATACCTACAGTCAAAGATTTTGTCTGGTGTACCTAGGCTCTGCTGAAAAACTCAGCATGTTAAGGGGAGCGTGTCTGAGGTAACTGAAATTGTATTCACTTTAAACCCCCATTCAGCACCTACACTTCTTTTTTTTAAAGAAAAAAGGAGAAAGCAGACAGGCAGATATGGTCCAGACAGTTATGTTTCGATGGTCATTTTAAAATATTAAGAAATCGAGTTACCTAAAACTTGTCAGTATCAAGTGGAAGGGAAAATGAAATGCAGTACCTCTCTCTATGAGATTTTAATGTTCAGAAAAGCTCCCCAAAATACCATCCAGCAACAAGTTCACAAAACAGGTTTCAAAGGAAGGTTTCAAGGACTGCCCCACCACAATTACCGAGACTCCAGGAGCCCAGATGGGAAATTCTCTTAGCCAGATTCAGACCTGTCCTTGTGGGGATCCTAAACAGAAATGTCCCAATTGCTCCACCCTACCCCAGGGTTTGGAACACGGGTGCAAACCCAGAAATTCCCAGGCTTTCTCCAGCGCCGTTTCTGCCAAATCTCATCTTAATTCAGGATGAAAACAGTCTCAGAGCTGTGCCTGTAGAGGTCTATCTCAGGGCTTTGGCAACCATGGACCAGAAAAAGCTGCTGCTTGCTGAGCAGGAGGCCCCTAGTAGTGAAGAATGATCCATTGGGGTCTGATGAAAGGGAGGAATCGCAGTCACAGAGGGGAGGGACCTTGGTGCCTGGCAGTGATACTGCAGCAGGGCTCAAGCACAGCCTGATCAGCCAGGCACAAGGAAGGTGTGGGCACATAAAGGCCCGTTATTTGCTCCCCCAATGCCTATAGTTCCACATAGCATTTCTCCATGAGGGTAACACAGACCTGCCATACACAGCATGAGGAGATGAAACACCAGCGTGGCCAACACCCCCTCCTCCAGGCACCTCATGTTGTTCTTCCGAGGGTTTATGCTGATACCTGAAGACAAAGGGCTGATGTGGTCCAAAGTGCTGGTCCCTGTCCTCCTAACCAGGAACTAGAGCTCGTGCATTCATTGCTTCTCCAAGCTCCTGCTGCTGACAACCTGCTTCATTGCTAGATGCAAAACTGACTGATGAGGCTGGGATGACTCAAACACCCTTCCAGATCCCCCCAGCAACTTCCCACAACAGGGGATCTTTCCTGACAAGGTGCTGCTTGGTCTGCTCTTTGCTCACCATCACTGCCCGGGTTATTGGCTTTGCTGCTGTGCAAAGTGACAGCACTCACTGCGGCCCTTCCCTTTGTGTCTGCAGCTAGTAACTGGAGCCCTCGACAAACAGAAGTGCTAAGCGTGATCTGTCATCTAACTCCTTTTTTGTCCTTCCAACAAATGCCTTTGCATTCCTTCATTTTGTCAATGGGGTTTGGCAGAGCTGTATAGAATTCCCCATTGTTTCCATTTGCACTTCAGTGAGTGTCCATCCTTGCTACTTATGCCCCCAACAGACTGGCAGAGAGAGAAAGAAAAAAAGATCTCTATTTAGAAATTTCATATAACCCATTACTGCAAGACCTGGGTGTCCCCTGGTCTTTAATGCAATGTAATGTGATGCTTTGAAGCAGGGCAGTTTTATCCCTGCAGCCCAAAGCAGAAAGGGGATGTAGGTGGGGCTCTGTTAGGGTGACACATCAAGGTGGCAGCAGAGGGGGACCTGGGCACAGGACCTCAGCCATGATGCTGCCCTTCCCTCCTGGGTCACAGCTACAAGAGTCTGTGCCGCTGCCTCCTCTTTGCCCCAAGGTACCAGCCCACCTGTACTGTTTGCCCAGTATTGCCCTAATTTGTCCCAAATCACCTGCCCTACCTGCAGGGCCATCATGTTTAATCCCCTTGAAACAGGAGCCGGCCTTTCCTCCATCCCTTCCAGGGCTGCCCTGCCACTTGGTCCATCCTCCCCAGGGGCACCAGGTGGGTGCTGTACAACCGTGCAGGGCCTTCCTCACCCAGCGGGTGGGCCAGGTGGACCCGAGGCAGCATTAGAGCCACCACCTGGGGCTGCAGCAGCAAGCAGGGTGAGCTGAGGCTCAGTAGCAGGAGGCCAGCCTCCCCTGGGCCAGCACACAGCTCCAGGGCTGGAAGGGGCCGGGCTGGTGCAGATGCAGCTAAAGAGCACAAGTGCTATGGGATGGACATGCTCAGTGAATGGCCCAGTGCAAAACCTTCTTTTGTGGCACCGGGGAGCCTGTGCTCCCTGAAAATGCATCAACAGAAACAAGCAGGAAGAACATTTTAAGTTTGCAAAGCCCGTAAAGGTTTGTATTCTCCTGATTTTACAGGCTTTGGCTGCCTAGGCTTCAGTTCCTTCATTCTGCAGCTGCTTCCCCTCCGCTGGTGAGCCAGCCCTGCCGTTCCCATCCAGGGGTTTCCTGCAGTCCGGCAGCTCCCCAGCCACCAGCCCTGCTCCAGAGGATGCCGCAGGGGTGCTGAGACACGTGGGGACCCAGTGCCCCGAGGGACGGCACCAGGGGGTTCCTGTTAGGGTCTGCCTTCAGGAGCACCACGCTCAGCACCCCAAGGCAGGCTCTGCAGCACCAGGGCAGCCTGGTGAGCAGCTCTGGGCTCCCAGGACCCTCACCAAGACTAGAGGCTTCAAGAGGAACATCCAGCTGTGGGGACGGTGGGATGCACACCACAGCTCCGCCGGGCAAGTGGGAGCCCAGCACCGAAAAGCCCATAGGGAGATAATGCGAAGGGCAGCAAGCGACCTCTGCCGAGGAGGGAACGGATCAGCAGCACGCTGGCAAGGTATTTAACCCCGAGATCCTGGGAACAAAAGGCGCACATATTGAGCCACCAGAAGAGACCACAGCGCAGATTTCCATGGCACCTCGCACGGCGTTAGCCTGGGGTACAGAGATGCGAGGGCAGATCCAGCCCTGCTGTGAGCACGCAGCCCCGCCGGGTGCCCCTTTCCTTGCCCTGTCCTCAGCGGGGTCCGATGTACCCTGGGGCTCGAGCAAGGCCCCCCTGTCCCCCTCTGCAGCGTGACTGCGGATAACTTGGCCACCAAGGGAGCGTGAAGGGACTTCGCCTCGTGCCAAGTGTCTCCCCAGCACCCAGCCCTGCCCCTCACTACCTCGCAGCGCTGTTCCTGGTGCCCCAGAGCAGTCCTCGTCCCCCTGCTCCCCTGTTGAGTTCTCCATTTGTGACACAGCCATGCTTGCATGCTCCCAGGCAGGCACTGGGCTCCAGAGAGCACCCAGTGTTTAATAGGTGCAGCTGGGGCACGGTGCAGTCACCAGCATTTCTAGACACACCACAGCCACGTCCGGGCAAAAAAAGCCCTAAAGCACTGAAATTCAGTCCTTGTGAGCATACAAACACACACAAACTTCCCGAGGAGAGCTGGTTGCAGGCTCTGGGAGCGGTTCGGACCTCACCACATAGTTTTACACACACAGACACACGCATGCAAGGCAGGCGTGTGCTGAGCCTACAAAGGAAACTGCACATTCATCCCTGTCCAGCTCCGGCACCGCGCTAAAGGGGCGGCTGTGGGGAGCGCGGTGAGCCTCGGGGTGCACGCAGGGAATTGGGGGGGTGCCCCCAAATCCCTCTGCCCTGTTTCTGTCCTTTCCCCACATCTCACAGCCCATCCCGGTCTGGCAGAAGCGCAGGGATCCTGTACACAACTTTTTCAAACTGCCAGGCAGAAGAATCCCAGTCCTTCCAAGGGAGTGTCGGTAAATCATCATTACATCCGACAACGCAACCAGAGGGCTTAACCCTTTGCTAGTCCCCAGGAAAATAACAACAACAACAAATTTAACAATGAAAATCCTCAAAGCTGGCCCTGGCTGCGTGAGAAAGAGGACAGGCAGGGTGTGGACCGTGATTTTTCATGTCCCTATACGTACAGCGATAGAAAGATATCTTTGTGCACGCGTACATGAAGCACACGAACGTGCCACCACGCACCCGCCTGCCTCCCTGGACGTGCCTCCCAGCCCTCCCCATGGCTCTCCCACTTTTCTGAGGACTGCGGTGGCGATCTCCAGGTACTCGTGCCCCCATCCCGCGGTGCAGGGCCAAGGAGCAGCATTCCCAGCCTGCTCCCCAGAGGGGCTGGGAACCTCCCGGCGCCTGCCCAGGGTGGAGGTGCCGGGGGGACCCCGGGGAGGCGGAATCGCCCGCTGCTGCACCTCGATGTGGGTGCAACACCCGCACCCGGGTGGCCCACCTCCGGGACCAGTTCCCGGACTGGGAGCTCCTTTCCCCAGGGCTGGGAAGCTGGGGTTCCTCCAGCCGTCCCCAGCACCCTGACCCCCAGCTCCGCTCCTCACCGAGGCGCTCTCAGCCCCGACCCCACACCCCAGTCCCATTCCCACCCTCCTGCTCCAGCGTGGCCTCCCCGCTTCCCAGCCCATTCTCCTCTGCAGCCCAGGAGTTTTCACATCGTCCCCTGGCAGCAGGAATGTCTTCCCCCACCCCATCCCCAGCCGCCCCGAGCACAGCGGAGCGGAGCGGGGCTCCCTCCCGGGCACGGTCTCCCCGCCCGCACCCCTCGGGCTCCCCCAGCCCCCCAAAACCCCATTTCCCCCCGGGATGCCCTTCCCCAGCGCTGGGAGAAGTAGGACTTTGTACTCACCCCCTGCCTGCTGCTGTAGCTCTGAGTCTGGAGACCGGCTCTGATTCCGGCTCCATCACGTTTAGTGCATTGTCTCTTTCGGGCAATTTTTGCGGCAATCCATCAGAAAAAGGGGAACAGGCCGGTTTGTGGGTACATCCTTCCCAGGAGCTCAGCTCTCTGCCTCTCTAAGGGGCTCAGCTGTGTCAAAGACACCCCCTGGCCCGGACGGCTCACTCCTTCCTCCTTCTCTTCTGGGTCCTTTTGCTTACACAGATCTTTTAATCCCATTTAACTCCCTCTCGGCAGACTGCAATTACCTTGGGAGAAAGGAGAGAGAACAGAAAGTACACGCTAGGAAGCCAGGCTGGCCCATGGTCGCTGGATTTCTTGCCTCTCTTTTTTTTTTTTTTCCTCCTTATTAATAGTACAATTGCTGTGATCCCTCGTTTCCAAAATCCTTGATTGAAAGTGTATTTTCTCTTAGCTGTTACATTTTTTTTTTTTTTTTTGGTTGGTGGTTGTAATTATTATTTTTATTTGCAGTGCAGATGTGCCTCCCACCCCCCCAAAGATCTCTCCTCTGGACTTAGAGAGAAGAGGAAAAGGCAGATTTTCAGAAATGAAAATTATTTAAGGATGTCCCTGCTGCCTCTCTCTGCTGCCCTCCTCCGTAGTACTGAAGCACTTGCAAAAAATAATACAAAGTAAATAAATAAAAAATGGAAACTTCGGCTAGAAGTGCTGCAGGGGAGTAACCCAAGACCCCTTCCAGGCTGTGCAGAGCAAGAGAGGGCGACTCCGTGGAGGAAGGCCCAGCTCTGGGGGAGGCTGCAAATGGAGATGGCTGCTTGGCCATGCTCACCTGCCCGGCCACGAACCCTCTGCCCAAAGCAGCTCTGGCCCAGCACACCGGGACGGTGACGGACCCACTGTACGAGGTACCTGATGTGGCTTCTCCCTGTGGGTGCAGCACTTGGAGGAGGATGAGAGCCCATGGAGGGGGCTCGGACACGCAGGAGCCCCCCGCTCCCCTCCTTGCCCTGTCCTGCTCCCATGGGGAGCGAGCGAAGGGACCCGGGTGGGGGCATCCCCAGACCCCCTCTCCTCCCACCGCTAGGAGTTTCCTTACGTGAAGTCCAGCAGCGGAAAGCAGCTCCCAAGCCCACCCATCTGGCTGTGCCATGAGAGGGGACTTTGTGCTGGGCTCTTCCAGCAAAACCCCACCAAGCCAAGACCCCCCCCAAAGCCCCATCCACCGTGTGCAGCCAAGGTGACAGGCAGGTCCCTCTTGTCCATGTTGTCCATGCCAGGACACGGCAAAGCCCTCAGCTCTGGGGGTCTCCTTGAGCCCCCGGGTGCCCCCAGCCCTGCCCCTCGCACAGCGTCGCTGCCTTGGGCACTTACTTGGCGAGGCGGGAGGCTGTGCAACGTCTCCTTGCAGCCCCACCTTCATTGGCATTCATTTGTCCCAGCAGCTTACAACAGCGTCTACTTCTTAAAAAATACTACTAATAATAACAATAATAAAAAAAAAAAGCAAAAGGAGCAAAAGGAGCAAACACAAAAAAAGCACCCAAGCTCTTTCCTGCCTCCTTCCCCTGCAGTCCCAAGGTGTCTGGAACCAAGGGGTTGCCTGCCAGGCTCAGGGCTCCTGGCTGAGCCAAGGCTCCCTGGCAAGGCCGGGTTCCCCCAAATTCAGCAGGTAACCCGAATTGCCCCCAAATATTCAGCGGGTAATCCTTCCCCGGGGCGCACGCAGGCAGGGGCCCCGCGGGTCCAGGAGGGAAGGTGGGCTGCGAGCAGGAGGGACACGGATGGGAGAGAGGTGGAAATTATAAGGCTGCCCTTGTCCTTTTAAATAGCTGCAGCCAGGGGACTCCGCTGGCTGGCTGGGGTGCCCCAGGTATCCGATTTCAGCAAACAGCAGCTAATGAGAGGAGATCCAGCCTCCGAGGGGCAGGTTCAGCGCTGCCCTGCGGGCAGGGGGGCACTGGGGCACCCCTGCAGCGAGGGATGTGAGGGGGGGGAGGCTGGAGGCTGCCGGGCAGAGCTGGGGGCAAGGAGGGCAGGTTGGGGTCCCTGGGCTGCCAGGGTTACGCTGCAAAGGTTGGATCCTGCAGGTGCTGAGCCAGCCCGGGGGGGTTGCTTTGCATGGGTAGGGGGCTGCACGCCCCCCCCGAGATGGGGGAAAGGACCAGGCAGAACCACAGCACCTGGTTATGGGCCCCAGTCTTGGTGCACCCCCCCAGAAAATCCTACAGCTGCAAGGAGGATGAACACTGACCCACCAAGTCCCTGAACTTGAAGGTTTTGCTGGGAGTAGAAAATTCAAGGAGCCGCTGGCCTGACTCAGCACTGCAGGTTTTACTCAAAAAGGTGACCTCAGCATGGCCAAAAGTTAAGGTTTCCACCAGAGCTCAGACCTCCCGTGACGTCTCCTGTTACCAGGCATGCTGAGCGCTTTTCTTTAATACAGACATTTGGCTGAGCTGTGGTTGCTTGCAGGGACTGTGGTTTTGCATCTCCCAGTTTCTATAGGCAGGAGATTTTATTCATACCTTTGCTCTGAAACATCTGCATTTTTCTTTCTTGCTTGCTATAATCGAGGAAGCTTTAAGCAATAACAATAAAGCACAAAGGAATTTGAAATAAGCAGTGTTATGACTGGGATAAATAAGTAACAGCCTCGCAGTCCACTTTCCTCAGGGACACTTTTCCAGAAGCGTGCAGCCACGTTATGCACCCAGATGCTTGCTGGAAGCTCCTGTGCACGGGCAGACCTGTCGCAGTGCTCTGAAGTCCCAGGAGCACGGACAACCCACCCAGACCAGCTCTCAGGACTGGGACTTGAGGGACAAAAGGTAGTCACACAGCGTGTCAGAAGCCACATAAAACTCTATTTTCCCTGCTATTTTTACCCCAGCTGTTTTTCCATGTTTCTCAGTCATGCATTCCCTGCTGAGAAACAGATTCAAGCCAAGCCTAAAGTGTTTAAAGTGTTTTAAGATTAAAACTTTAGCTATTATATGTATATATGCATACAACTTTGCAAAGAAATGTATGGAAATTCCTGTGCTGTTCACTGCGCCTTGTAGCTTACTGTTCTTTTCTAATTTCTATCTTTTCCAAAACCAGCAAGTATTCAGCAACTGTCCTTCCCCTCAAAGAAAACCATACTATCTCAGAGAACAACAAGCATCCAGCTTCCCAGAGCAAGGGGACAGAGGTGAAAGCAAAAAGGTGTGCTGCAGCTTTTTGGGAAGATGCACGCAGATGCAGCACGGACAGGTAAGCAAAAGGACTGGCAGAGCCTCTGGACCGTAGTGCTGCAGAGACCACAACGAAACACACTTGGAGCCCCAACCTGCAAATATTTATGTACGTACTTAGCTTTGCTCATATGAACGGTTTCAAACCAAACACATGCATAAAAGCTTTGCTAGCATGCAGACATAAATGTAGCCCAGCAGTAGGAAAAAGGGAATTAGTTTAAAACAAAAGGAAACCCAACATTGCTGAAGCCAAGAGTAGTGCCAAGTGAATTCAGGTTCAAAAATTAGACCTCATTCTTCAAAAAGAGAAAAGCCACAACATATGATCTGAATAGAAATATATTTAGCAGATTTATTTTTCTTTCCTTCCACATTTAAATAGAAGCCATTTTAAAATACTAAATAAACTGAAGTAAATCAGCACAGCAGTGAAATGTAAAAAAAAAAAAATATTAAAAAAGGCAAGAAAAAAAGGAAAAAGAGGAATTGTCCATCCTAGTTTAATTAGCCAAAATAAGAAAAGTACAGGGGAGGAGGAAATGCCACCACACACCACACGACACTGGGAACTGAACACTTGACAAGCAGCATGTCATTACTGCTTGAATAAATACAGCGTTTAAAATATTCATCCACGTTTAGCCAGTTTCCAAAAGAACCCACACCCACCTCTCCTCTGGGTCCATAGCTTGGTTGAGCATCAAGGCTCTCATTAATACCGTCCCGTCCCTTCGCTCCTCTCGCAAAACCAGGCGTGAAGGCATCTAGGGGCTGTGGCGAGGTGGCATCATGCGGCAGTGCGCAGCTCCCAGCGCCGGCTCCGAGGACCAGAGGAATCCCAGGCACTAACCCGGGCCTGCCCTCCTGCTTCAGCTTGACCTGCAAGGGGATAGCACTGTATTACAGCTCGGTCGTTCTTACCTTCACACAAGTCAGGAGAACGTCCCAAATCCCTCGCTGCCCCCAGCACTCACAAGGAATTACAGGGATGCGTCCGGATATATTTAGATAAATGCCCTATTCAGATTGAGGGCTGTGGCATAACCGGGCAGAAGGCACGGGCGGTGTGAAACCCCAAGCACAGGAAAAGCCTGTGGGAGGGATCAAACAAACAGGCAAAGGCAAGATGGGATAAAGAGCCTTTCACTGCCCTCTGGGCTGAGGATCCGCTCCATCTAACCTTGGTGCCTGATGAAGGGCTCATGGAGCCGTAGGGAAAGGGGAACCCACCCTGTGGCAAGTGCCACTGCCACAACAGCCCTATGGTGATGGGACGCAGCCATGCTGCATGGCTCAGGAATACATACTGCCCATAGCAGAGCTCCAGAGGAGGGCTGGATCCACACCTGTAAACCCAGCAGGAACAAAAAATTAACCCCTCACAGAACCGGGACTCAGCCCCAGCCCACGCAGCAGAACAAGGGGCGCCTGGCTGTCCCGGGCTGACGTTGACCTGGCAGCCATGTCGTATGACAGCAGCCTGGGCATTGAGAGGCCCCCAGAGTGCTGGGGACACCAGCCCCTGCCTTCAGGACTGCACTAGGCCATCGACACCAAAGTGAGCACCCGCAGCCCCTCCTGCTGCCTTTGGGACCAGCCCAGCCCCTCTCCTGCAGGGTCGCGAAGGCCAGTGCAGGACCTCCTAATCCCAACACGACTTTTCTGTCCATATCCCATATGTAACATGACCATCCTGCCATTTCTCATGCTCATGAGCTCTGTTTGGGCAAACTGGCACTAGTTCAAGCCCTGGGCTCAAGTCTTTCCTGCCCTAAGGGACCTGGGCATGAGCAGAAAGCTGGTGAGCTTCAGGTGGCTGATGAGAAGTCTCTCCACACATGGCACAGTAAAGACTCTACGAAGGCAGAAGCTGGCCCAGCTGGGGTCCAGCTGATTCACCTGTTGGTTTTCTCTGCCTGGCTTCAGCCACCTCTGCAAGAGCATGAGGCTTCAGCTGAGGAGAGAACATGCAGCAGTTCTGTTCTGATTTTAGGGACTGCTGTCTGACATCTACTCTGTAATGCAAAAGCTGCTGTGGGTTATGTTTCTTGCTCCCAGTGTACCAAGGAGAATATCGCTTATACGGGAGATGTACAGAAAGCTCAGAAGTCATATATCCAACCAAGTTAATGCCCAGTGCTATTTCCCCCCTCTCAGCAGCCTGACAAACCCCATCCCACCCTGTGCCACAGGCTAGCGGTGACATGTTTGAACTTCTGCAGCCGTTTGATGTAAAATGTTTTAAATTCTTTTTGGGAACACTAAAGGCTTTTGTCTCTTGACCGGTGCTGCGGGGATGCCATGTCTGGCAAAGACTGATCTTTCTGTGCTTTCTGGCTATGCCATATCACATCAGACTGCCCAGCTGGCTGAGAGGTAGGAATTGCTGTTAATCATTAAACTGAGCCTTTTTCCATCGGAATGAAAGGAAACACAATGCAGCGATACAAGTCCAAGCCCACCCTTCCTAAGGAAATGCTGACTGCTGATTACAATCCTGCCATACACTTCTATTCAGACATTTAGGGAACTGCAGTGTTACAGATGGCTGTGAAGCCGATAGTTCAACCGATGTTACAAGCACATGGTGTCAAACTGACAGGTAAGTCACAACACGGTAGTGCATTGCATGCTTCCAGGGGAAGATAGTACAGCTCCTAGTCCCTGACTGCCTTCATTTGAGGTACACCAGGCAAAGGCTGCCTGGTTTTGGTAACATCCGTTTCCCTTGTTTGTCCTAAGCAGATTCCTAAATTTTGTTTAGGGATTATTCAGTCACCAGTGCTGAAAAAAAAAAAAAATACAAGTTCTGAGCAGCATCCCTACATCTAAGCACCAGACCAGGCTGTTCCAATGGTTTTGGCACTGTGTGGTGATCCAATGCAACGCTTTGAGCTGCACAGCAGATAACCAAGTCCAGTTTCCCCCTCTCTCCACGGAAAGAAAAACAAATCCAGCCCACCATCAAAATCAACACCGGGCTGCTGCCCATGGAGCAGTAATTCTTCCACAGTCTGGAGGTTTGCTAGTTAAACGCAGTAATGCACCAGCAAGCACAAATGTTTTTCCCACCGGCGTGCCAAACGACCCCAATGGGTTGGTGGAGGTGGACACGTGCTGAACTGGGCCAGGTCAGGTAACAGGATCTTTCTCTAAAGAAACAGCACATCTTTTCTTCATGAAACAGAACCACCCTGAGAGCGCTGTATCCTGCAGCAGGGACGGACGGTACCCCAGTGCTTACCAGTGCCTGCTGATCTAAATCATTTCATGCAGGTTAAGGACAACTACCACTGTGGTTGCTGCTACAACAGCATTTTACTGTGGCAGGGAGCTAAATCCAGTGTTTAAAACTTAAGTCAAAATTCTGCAAGTCAGACATGCACACTGCTTCTGAATTTTGGGCTGCACTGCCCAATTCTAGTGTGCTGTCAGCTTTCTGGACGTCCCAGGAGCAGGTTTGGATCACTGCTTGTGCAAGCACATGCAGTGCAGAATTGATTTAGGCACAGGCAGCCCGACCTGTTCTGAACACAGCAGACAAATTCTAGTGGCTGCAGGCAACAAATGTTGGAAGGTGTCGACCACCAAGATGTGCTGCCTCTGGACAGAGGTGCTGCTGGCTCTGTGCAATCGGGTGCCTGCACGTGGGGATGTGGAGCTTGGCCAAGTGCAGCGGGAAGGCAGAAAGCAGTGCTGGACCCTGGCCTCCACCAGGCAGCAGGATGCAACGCAAACGTCTGGTTCTGTGCACGACAGACAGACTGAAACAAAGCCTGAGTCAGATTCTGAGCAGTTTCAATGGGAAGGGGAAAAGAAGAAGAGCTTAGAAAAAGCCAAAGCAACTTTTTGTTATGACAAAATGTTTAAGATGAAACTATTTAAAACAAAATGAAAACAAATGTTCTCTCTTTTTTTTTTTTTTTTTTTTCCTTCAAGTAAAACATGATGCATTTTTAGTGTCTGATTTGATGTTGAAAGTGGAAAACTGTCAGCTCCAGCTGCTGTAGGAAGGACGACACCTGTGTCCTGGTGCTGGGCAGGCTTGTGGGAACAGCTCACTGTAAAAGGGAAATCATACCTGCCTTGTGACAGAAGAAACTGAAGTGGAAATATGTGCATGGCAAAACGAAGGAACAGTGAGACTAGATGGAGGTGAGCATCTCCTGGACTCCACCCTGCTCTGGGCTCACTAATGGCACCAGAAACACTTTTAATTTTTTAAGCAGAGACAAGGATGAGACAGCTCCTCACACATACACATGTATGTCAAACAAAACTTGTACTAAATTATGAAGTGTCAGCACCAAAACAACTTGATTTGTGTAGTCTGAGAGTAACTCCCAGGTATAACCAAACCAGAGCAGGGAATCTCTTCACTTAACCAAGCTAAAACGTGCTGCCGTGACACTGCTTCCTCCAGCGATTGCAGGCAGCTATTTCTGCAACCAGCTGCTCGAGGCTGTGCTTCGCTGCTTCCGATGCAAAGCGATGTGGTCGGCTGGTGAGGAAGAGGAGTCGCCTCCTTTCTCAACAGCTGCTTGGCCTGGAGCTGTGGCCGGGCTCTCCCCTGCCTGGAGAGGGCTGTGGCTGAGGGGTGACAGCTAACCCAGATCTCAGCAGAGCTCGGGGTTGGTTTTCACTGTCCCGGTGACCTACAGGGTGACCTGAAGCAACTTAAGCCATTGCTTTTGTGCTGTTACATTCTCGTCTCCCAAGTGAAGCTTGTGATATAGATCATTGTATGTGTAAAGAGGTTTAAGACCTTCAGACATGAAGCGCTGCCAGCAAACTGTTATTACTTTACTGTGCAGTTGGCAACAGCTTCTCCTGCAAGAAAAAGTGTAAATCTATTTCCCAACCAGCTTTTACATTCACCACAACCTGCCTTCATCCAGATGCACAGTTCGTTAGAGATCATTTAGTTTTATCTGGCTGAAAAGTCCCATGTAAAAAAAGCCTGCTGATTAAACACACAATTCAAATACATCTCCTGGAGTAGAGCAGACAATTCCTAGCACTTTATCTGCACCGTCTGAAATGCAATCTGTGCCACTTAGAGCAGAACAATGCTCGATTTCTTCATACTCCTCTTGAATTGTTAACACATAAAGCAGAAACACGGCCCATTTTCAGGGAGTTCTCTTCTGACATACTCGGTATGTTAACCAAGGCATACAAATCTGCTTCAAAGCTAATAGGCTCTTTTTCTTCCAGCAAACACACTTCTTCACATCTACACACTCTTGCTCTCTCTCTCCACTTCAATAGCAATAGCATTTGGTAAAGCTCTCCAAACTGGAGCCACTGCAGAAAGACTGTATTTACTTATGTTTGGGTAAGAGCTAATAAGAGACCCGGTTGTGTCTCGGCTCCTCCAATTCCAAAAGGAAAAAAAAAAAATCAAGTCAATATTTATACACCCACTGGTGAATTAAATCCCCTCCTCCCTGGAGGAGAGGAAAATAAAATGAAGTGATTGAAACAGGTTTCATGGAAGGGGATTTTTGTTTGTTTGCCTGTTTGCTTTCAGAGCTTGGGGGATTTATTTATTTTCCTTGTAACTGAAGTGCAGTCGTATTGCGTGGTGTGCATCAGGTCAGCTTTGCAGTGGGATCTTCCACTAAGGACCACGAGCTCAGGACCCCTTGCATGCTCCCCAAGGTCTCTGATGGACACAGGCTCGGGTATGTCAGGGGCTGGCCCGTCCCCATCAGCTCAGCCCTGATGGAGGACAAACTTGCCGAATGACAAATGGTTCGTGTTGCAGCGGGTTAGATAGAGTGTAAACAATCAATATTGCTTGAGCTCTCCCAGCACAGAGATCCTGTCCAAAGCCTGACAGGGCCAACAGAAAGCCTTGCACTGACTTCTCTGGCCATCAAAACATGACCTGCTTTCACCAGGACATCTCACAGGCGTAGCCCCATAGCTAACTCTGGCCTTTCCAGCACAGCACCTTGGACTAGTAAAGCTCTACCAGCATGAGACAGGCTTTTTGCCTCCGTGACAAACTGCTTTGCTGGCTTTCTCCCTCCACCCACATTAAGGCTGTAGGACTTGTCTGTTCCATATGATTCATAAATTCTCTTATTAAAGGGATAATCAGAGCATCAGGTACTATATAATCACCCATCAGTGTGGCTATTGAAGGTAGTTTCTCTCCACCAAAGGCAAATCCCCTGAACCATGCACCTGGACCAAATCCCACACGGCTCTGCAGTGCTCACATTTTCGGTGTGAGCTACCCCACGGCAGCCAAGCAGAGCACTGTGTGTGCAGCATGACTGGCATCTCTGTACCGTAAGACAGAACAAGAAACCTTTTAGATATGTTTTCCCATTAATGCATCTATCCTCCAATCCTATTGTATTATTGTTTCAAAAGCAGAATTCTGATTCCTTTTGCACAGGATACCTGAGGCTTTTACAGGACAGAGTCTCACTGGGGTACGTTTCATGAACTGCTGGAGAACCTTCCTGGAGTAGTTGTTCTAGAGCAGGCAGTGTATCCACCTTCCTAATGTGGCTTAGGAGGATTTAAATCACCAAACTCATTTTTCATCAAATATAAGTTGACAGAGTGCCATGACTGCACCTGGACCTCCTCCATTCACCATGTGGAACCAGGAGCACATCTGTATATTTGCAAAACAGAGATAAATACACAAATACTGCAAACACTCATTAACATCCTCTCCATGCCTTGAGAAGAAAATAAAAGTCACAGAGGGGCGAATGTCAGTAAAGTAACTTCGGCTTTACATTACAAAGCACAGCAGAAATGAACACAGTAAGTTCCAATTCACTGCACTGTCTCGGTCCAAATGGGGCAACTTCCACCACTTTCTAATGGCAAATAGGCAGAGATTTGCATCAGCAGCTTCAAACGAAATTCAGCATTTCCACTGCACAATTACAGCAACAGAACTTCAAAGAATTTCAGTGAGTTCAGCTGAAATTTATGTTTGCGTAGCAGCACAGCGAATTTGGACCTTATATGTTTTAGAAATATAGCCAAGGGAGTAGGTGCTCCTTTGCTCTACTCAGTAGCATCACGATAGAGGGGCTGTTGTACAGACCCAGTCGAGGCATTTTTAAGCCTGTTCCCCATCGGCCAATTCCCCAAAGTTTCTGGGACTGAAGAAGTCTTGTGACTGACAAGGGTTACATCGGGGTCAAGTTTTACACTCCAAAAACCAAGGGAGAATCACTGTTTACTCTACAGTTTCTCAGAAAACACTCGAATCCCTCTTCATATGGAACATCTCATTTGCATGTCATCAGCAAATTTTTCCACAGGCAGGGTTGCCATGCTTCAACATTTTCTTCATCCACAAACAAAACGTATGCTTTATCAGTGCCATCTTGCTTCACAGGCAGCTTCAACACCTGCCTTTCTTAGACTGCTTCTCTCAGGGATTTCTTTATTATGAGTTCACATTAAGCTATTTCTTGTTTAGATTTAAAAGGACAAGTTTTAATCTCATTCCACTGCTCAGTGTATCTTGAGATGCTCCTCTCCAAACGGCTCCGACTGTGGCTCCTTTCCCACCAAATCCCACATTTAGCTTTCAAGCCAGACCAAAAATTCACTGCAAGACTTGCATTAATCAGCAGAACAGGACAAGAGGGACTAGAGAGCATTTTGCATCTCCAATGTCCCTAGTAGGCAACAGTACTTTGTTAATGCTCCTACGGGGCCATGCCTGAGGCGGGCAGTGGGTGCAGCGCTCTGTGGCACCCACAGCCCCACTGCCAAGCGGCTGGCATGGCCTTGGGCACTGACCGATGGACATGGGCAGTGTGGCTCTCACCTTTGCCTTGCTCAGAGCAACAGGTACAACACACCCAAGCAAACGCACGATGAACAAGTCATTGGTCCTAAAGGCTCTTTGATGTGCCTAGCACGCCTTTCATCACAGCATCCTAAAAGCGCTTTGGAATTATTGTGAGGCCTAACTCATCACCACCCACACGGTTTTCCCTCATTCTCTTGATCTACAGAAAGCCCCAGGTACTTAAGGGTATGACTTAAGGGGAAGAACCCAGGGCTCCTGCTCCATCCACTGTGCCCCGAGGCCACAAAGAGTTTCCCCGTAACACCACTGTGCCCAGTAAGCACTGCAAAACACACGTAGGTCCTATGTGCATGGTCAGCAAGGAGACCTTGTGGAGAAGACACACAGCTTCTCTGTACTCTTCACCCCTTCTTCTTGAGCTTCACCCCCCCCCCCCAACATGCCACTATTAAACACCAGGAACAAACTAGTTTCTGTATAAAACTTTCCCCCAAAGTATTTAGGATATAGCCAGAAATGCCAAGTATTCTATTTCCCTCCTTCTTTAAAGGAGAAATAACGTCAAATTAAAATATTTGGAAATGGCACTGATCAGCATTTTATTTTCTAGCCTTGATTTTTTAATACATATATATTTTTTAGTCCAACAAAGACCACCCTCTCCCCCTAGCAATGCTAGGAGGGGACTATGCAGAAAATTACAGTTTCCAGAGTTTGCAAGAGAACCACAAAAACTTAATTATAGTTATTGACATACCAAACACCCACTGAAAGCTTCATCTTCTCTTGGCCAGAAATAACCACACAAAGTGAAGGTAGCAAACTGACATCAATCAGCCTCAACTCGGGACAGCTAATTAACGCACCGGGCACGAAGACGAGCCTCGCTCGTGGGCAGCCGCAGCCCAAAGGAGCACAGAGCGGGGCAGCTGCTGCTCTCATGCCACCAGCAGCAGTGACCTGGTCTGTGTGGGCTGGGTTTTGCCCCCCAAGAGCAAGGTTGCACAAGTTAACTGGTCCATATGCCTTCCTCCCAGTAATGGTTTGAAGGAGCTGTGCTGTGCGATCAGCACCCGTGTTGTGCACCATCAGTGCTCAGCGCAGCCCTGCTGCCCCCATGTGCACACAAGCTCCCTATCTCTCCAGGTAGCAGGGACTGGTTTGGGAGGGAGGAAAGCAGGAAAGCTTCGCAGGCAGAAGTGTGACACCCCTGGGAGTTAGCAGATGTCTGGGCTGCTCTGCCCCAGCCCTGTTTGCTTGCCAGCTGTGCTGGCATATCCTGAAGGAACCACACTTGTGGGCAGCTCAATGCCCTCTGGGCAGACTCCACGCCGCCAGCAGCTGCAGTCAAATCAAAGCCCGTATGTCTAAGGCGATGCTACAAGGGTTAGAGAAGGTGAAGCATCAGCTGGGTGTTCCCTGGGAGCCCAAGGAGGCTGCTGAGCACCGGCAGCTCTGGAGGGATCCCGTGCTGCGAGCATCGTCACGTGGCACCAGCCGAGCACGCTGCTAATGGGGCTGTACAGCCCTACAGCTGCTGGTGGTTGGTGGCCTGTTCTGTGCACTGCTCACACAGGGCCCCACAGACCATGAACACAGCCTTGTGATAGCCTTGGAAAGGCAGGGAGGAGCACGATTAACCAGGGAGATGACGTGCAGGCAGCCCAACAGCTTGGGCACTGCCACAAAGTGATACCGAGATGGGGAGACAAAGCACAGGGCTACCAGAAATGATCCATCCGTCAAACATTCTCATTATTTTTCATTTAATCAGCATGGGAAGTCCTCATCTTTGTCCCCCCCAAACCAGGAGATGTTTTTGTGGAGCTGGGGGAGGCTGTGCAACCTGGGCTGTTTCCCCTAAGGCCCCACAAGCCCACCACCGCCCGCTGCGGTCACGTAGCCCTGTTTGTGCAGCGGTTCCCGGTGCCCTTTCCAAACAATAACAGGCTGCACCGCAAAACCCTCATTTAGACTGGAGCAAGGATATTCTTGCACAAAACCACTGCCCAGCCTTTAGGACCTGTAGGAGTAAACATCTGACAGAGGGAACACATTTCACACCCGCACTGCTCTGGTATGGCTGCTGAACACCACGTACAGACAGGCAAGGGACGGGCTCCACTGCACGCTAGGGCTGCGCGGTGCTCGAGGGATGTGGCTACAAAGAAAGCAAGGCCAGGTAGGCTCCATGACAGCCTGGTGTTCCCAGGCCCCAGAAAGACCCCGCACACAAGTTTTTCCCCATCAAGGGACAGTGCCTCGGGCACTGTGCAGGTGGTACCTGCGCAGCTTCAGCACCATCCTGCTCCTGCGGGTGCTCAGTGACCAGCTGCGATGGGAGCTGCTCCGCAGCCAAGGGAGTGGGAGACAAAAAGCTTTTGTAGGAGGGGAGAGGTTGGAACTAACCCCCCCCCCCCTTTTTTTTTTTTTTTTTTTTTTTTTTTTTTTCAGTGAACTTGAAGGTGTTTGCCTCCAGGAAATTGGCCACTTAACTACAGGCCCAGAGCACGTCCCCGCTGACACACTGTGATTTGTGAGGGGTCCATCTACAACCTGAGACCACGAGAGGCTGCAGTGAGATGTCTGAAGGAAAGAGACTGCCAGCGCTGGGCAAAGAAGAAGCCTTCCCAAGAGAAGCACGGCACCAGCCCCTGGATACATGGCCACAGCAATGCTTGGTCCTCCCATTTACAAGGGCGATCGAAGAAACATCCTTAAATCCAGAGCAGAGAAAGAAAATGGAATAAAACCTAATCCGAATGGGCTGGTTATTGAAAACAGAATCATTACACTGATTTGTTTCTCATCTCCTATGCACCAGCTTCAGTCCACTGAATAGCTACAGAATTCACTGGCACTATTCCTAATTTTACAATGATTTGGGAGAAGAGGGGACAAAGGCAAGCAAACAATGCTAATTGCCTTCAGTGTTTTGTTTATCTGGTTTTTGTTCAGCTAAACAAAGAGGACGTTCAGGTCCAAGCTGACTGTGGAGCCCACAGAATGCTTTTGCCCCTCTGATCTGTTTGAAAACAGTTTGCAGTTTTGGCATCTGGCGTCTTCAGCAGCTACCACCGGTGTGTACTTGCTTATCTCCATCCGATCACTGCAGAAACTCTGGTGACTGCAGCTACTATTACTACCGATTAATCAACCTTGCAAAATCCCTCCAAAAAAAGCAGGAAGTCCAAAAACCAATCCCTTGGTTACAAAAAGAACAAAGCCAGGACTAGATTAATCACTAGATGTTATTTCCAATGCAAAGAGTCCAAGCAGGAAAAATCCCAATGTTAATAACAAAGCTATGTGTTCTCACCCATCCATACCAACAAGCTTTTGTTCTTTGAGGCAGAGGAAAACAAAATGAACACAAATGTAAATAACACAGCACACTCTGCAGGGAGAGTACACTGCTGGAGCAGCAGCAGCAGGATTCGGGCCATGTGAACCACAAGCAACCAGCTTTGCTGGGTTCGGCTGCCTTCCCCATATCAGCCAGCATCCAGACCTTGTGGTGCAGTCTGAGCGAGGCAGCAGGACCCCTGACATCGTGCAGGGAACAGATAGACCTCCAACAGCCATCCAGAAGAGAAAGGCAAATCCTAACAGTGGTACCTGTCCTAAAGTGCCAAAACCCGCAGAAAAGCTGCAGGCAGTGCTTTGGGAAGCAGCCTGTGGGTGATGCTGATGCAGAGCTGGATCCTCATGTCTCCCCAAATAGGCAGCAGTGACTGCAGGGCAGAGCTTAAGGGTCAGCAACACTGCTACAGCCTCAGGAGCATGCAATGACAGAAGCTTCCTAAGGCCCTGGGACTGCGAGTACCCTTTACTCATTCAAAAATTTAATATAATAAAATAAAGGTTGGTAGCAATCAGTATTTCTGAAAAAATCAGCCTGGGATTCAGTGACCGTGCTGGGGTTTTATTGCACTTTCCCAAGCCTTGCCATGCCCACTGGCTTGAACGCCTTTCTCAAAGAAGATCTTAAAATAACGTTTTGAGTTACAAAGCTTGGGGGCTTGGGGATAATTCTTGAAGTCAGGTTCCTGACTGCTTTCATCTTCCTGGAGCACAATGGGCTGCCCTGTGGTACCGAGTGGAGGTGGATTTGGATGAGCCTCCCAGTGTCCAGTACAGACAAGAAAAAGGGAGTCTAACCTGTTCAGGTCTTGCTGCTCAGCAACCACAGCTCATACAGTGCCTGCTCTACAAGAATTTACCATTAATGCTTCCAGTTCAACTGTAATAAAAAGACTCACCTTTAAAATATATATTACTGGTTTTTATCTGCACGCTCCGTTTTCAGAGCAGATCCACAATGAGCAAGGGAAGGTAGGAAACAAGGAGAAGCCAATGCAGATATCTCTGGGAGGGACCCTTTGAAAATCAGGCAAATTTTAAGATTTCACTTTTGATTATCCTTTATCCTCCTTGAGTCAGGGAAGGAACACAGAGTAAACAGCTCACTGAATCCAAGGGAAATTCAAAGAAATCTCAGCCGAAACTCCTGAGATTAGTATGTCATGATCCTGTTCCAAGAAGAATTTCTGCTTAGCTTGACAGAAACATGAGCAAGATGGGCTTTAAATAAAACAAGTGGGGAGAACGTATTCATGTCCAGCCCCAGTTGCTTTTATAATATCAAGGAAAACGAGAAGGAAAAAATGGGTGCAGAGGGTTGGATACCTAAAACACTATTTTGCATTTGGATGAAAGCCAGGAGGGGAAAATGAAGCAATGGCTCACTCTAACATCACGTTGGAGGCAGACCTGCATTTTGACGAAGGGATTTGGGGTCTTTCATTATTTGTAAGGCTCTTTAAAAATCAGCTTTCATTAACGTAATGAAAGTAAAGCTCTTAATCTCACTTTGTAAACACAGAGGGAAGTTACACATTAAAGCCAAAGATTTTGAAAGTGACTGGTTCAAGGTGCTTCCACTGTCGTAACCCTCCTTGTGACCCCAGAACAAAAGCCTTTGTTTCAACAGCTTGATTTTCCAACAGCGCACCCCCAAGAACCTAGACATTTTCTGATGCATAGGAAAGGGTTTCCTACACCCCAAATTACCCATTTGAAAACCTCACACTTTCCCCATGTTCTGCTATTCATCAGCTACTTTTTTCTTCTGGTTGTAAAACATTGACAAATACTGAGCATGATTTTCAGAGTCTTATACCTCCTTTCCTACAATGGGAGGTTCCTCGTTTTCAGTGACAGCTATACGCACCCAGCAGGAAAGCTCGGTATCCTAACACCACAAAGAGACCTGGCTCATCCTTGTGGTTTTCCAAAAGGAAAAGAAGTGATGAGCTGAGACCAACCTTTCCAAGGTTATCTATTGCTCAGGTGCTGCTCTCTCCCCTCCTTGCGACCTGTTCACCCCAGAACCCCTGGTCTGACTGCGGTGGTGTGAACACAACGGCTGCCCTGATAAATGCCTTGACTGGCTTTGGAGGATCGCTGCTCCCTCAGGGCTTTGTGCCCTCCCTTTGGCCATCAGAGGGACATCAAAGCCTGCTCTGAAGCACCCACCCACCAGCTCAAACCAGACCTGGGGTTTTGCCTCAGAGCATGAGCTGACCTCCCTCTCTTGCAGGCAGTTTGCATTTCAGCCTGACACAGCCCAGGTGTTTCCTCAAGAGGAGGCCTGGCGGTTGCAGAACGCACACGTTTCTTCCTGGTTAGCGCATCCCTGAACAAGCACAGACAAGGATTTGCTGGAGTTTGGAGATCACACCGGATGGCGAGAGGGATTCATAATGGATTTGGAGGCTCAAAATAGAGCTTGCACCTTCTTCCTGGACTTGCAGTAACTATGGTTGTTTTACACACGCCTCTTCCTCACTTCTCTGTCCCTGTTAACCCTTTTCCTATTACACTCATCTTTATCCCCACATCTTTTAAACTACAACAGATTTTTTTTTTTTTTTTTTTTTTTTTAACATCCTCATACATCATATGCATCAAAGGTTACAGCATTCAGAAATGTGTGTGCATACAGCTGGACACAGTACCAGAAGGCTGGTCATGTCCAACCTCCTCCTATTATTTGAAACATTATAGAAATCCCAGGCACCCAAATGGGGCCCTCACTGGGCTCAGGCTGAACAAGAGCAAAGAAAATGTTCCCAGTGATGAAGGGGCCACAGCTGAAATTTTTAAGAGCAGGGGAAAGAGAGCTCCAAGGGGACTCTAGTCCCCAGTCACAAAAGCCATGAATTTCCTGTTTTACATCACTCCTCTCACATACTACACAGTGTCATATCATGGTGACTGTTCCCTGTTTTACCATGATTAGGCTGTATGCAAGCAAGCCTGGTTGACTTTACACACATCAGCCATGTCGTGAAGATAAGTTACTGTGGATGTGCTAATTTGTTTTTGGAAGGTCCATCTGATAGAAGCTGATAGCTCTAGCTTTGATCCACTCTCTGAGAGAAAACTTAATTCACGCTTGACAGAATATGTAAGGAATGGCAACAATAACAAAATAAGGCACCAAAATACAAACCCAGAATTTGTTCCACCATTACAAAATCAAGCGTGGAGTTCATCCATGCTTCCTTACCTATTACACATTCCTTCCTCCCTCTTCCAAATTAATCAGAGCTTCTGCTCACTCAGCAGAAATTAGATGTGTCTGCATTAAAAAAGGGCAATTAGAAACCTCTGCTTTTGCTGGGTTTCTTGTGTGCCAGGTGAGAAGAGCAGTGCGCAGAGAGGTGCAGCTAGGGGCTACGGGAATCTCCAGGTACCCAGCTCCTGCAGTGAGCAGATTTCTCACCGGGAAGCGTCAGGATTTCTTCCCTGCATAATACTTTCTCCAGGCTCATTTACCTTATTGTGAGACACCCATCAGCAGAAGCATGAACAACAGTCTCTAGACGTGTGCCTTGGAGCAGGACAAGGCAGGAGGCTCCCTGCACACAACCCCCTGCTGCAAGCCTCCGTCCCTGCCTCCTGCTCCGTGACCCCGGGGGGATGCCCCAGAGCCTATCTGTTTGCTCAGGCTTTTCCTGATCAAAGTGGGAAAAGCTCTTTCCATTCTTGGAGCTGGGGAGGAAAGAACTACTAGTGCTGTCGGTGTTGCTTGCCAACTCAATTCATCTTGCGAGTTTCTAAAGCTGCAGTTTTAAGGACACACGGGGATGCGTAATGTCGCTGGAACAACACGCCAGTACACATGTGGAGTCAGCGCAGTCCAAAGAGGAGAAAGGGGTGAAGGTGGGGAAAAGACAGCCAAGACCTCCATTCAACTTTCCATTTTAGAAACGCAGAAAACCACGTTTCTTATTGAAGGGCCCGGGGGAATAAAGATGTTCAGTGGCATTGAGAGTTAATCAGCAACTTAAAAATAAACAGAGAAACGAAGACAATAACAACTCAGTCCTCAGAGAAGTACCGGCTTACTTGTGGGTATTTTCAAGTCCTTATGTAACTGTAAAAACTCTATAACCTTCTAGGTTGCTACATAAACATCATAAGAAGATCACTAGAAAGCTTCACTTTTATTCCAGAATTCTAATTCCATCCTTGAATTGCAAAAATATGAAGCTGTCTTTAATTATAAAGGACTGTCTCTTGTTAGTGTAACAGTTGGTGCTGAATTTGTCATGAACTAAAAGGGATTCAACGTTGGCTGGAGGCGAAAAAAAAATGCCTAAAAGGATCGTTTTAATGGTCCTACCTTATTATTTCATGGTTTTAGCAGATTTCAGTTATGCTTCCAGACAAAAGAAAGAGTCTTGGGATTTCTCTCCTATTCCCAGCAGAAAGGAACTGGAAATTTTCTCACCTTGCCAAGACCTGACTTCAGAGTCTCCTGCCTCTCCTCACATCTGCGGCTGCCCCCACTCCCCCTCAAAGGCAGCAGCCCCGCAGCCCCAGCCTGTTGAGGGGCCAGAGGAAACCCAAAGGCTCGCAGCTCTCCATGGATAATTAAAGCTTTAGCCATGGGTGCCCCCTTGTGACTTGGTGAGCAATTAAGCATGAACGATGGAGTCTTAAGATGGCACATCACAGCCGACACGAGCTTATTGGAGGCACTCCGGCGGTGTGCTGGTGCTTCATGGCAAGCAAAACCCGGGTGCCTGTTGCTGTATGGCAAGAGTTGGAGGAACAGCTGTCTTCAGCAAGCCTCCAAAGCCACCGAGTCCATGAAGCAAAGGAGGCTGCTGCCTGCTGGGAGGACCCTACTGTGGACAACTTAATGATGCACATCCCATAGCATTAAATATATATATATAATATATATATGTATATATATATATATTTTCCTCCCTTTTCTCTCTCCTTCTCAGGCTGAAGTGGAAGAGGTTTTGGGAAGCTCTGGTGCTCTGCACCCAAACTCAGGTGGAAGCTGGCACAAGCACTCGAGGTATCTTCCTGCTCCAGAGCATCTCCTCTCCCAGGGCCACACCACAGCACCTCCCCAGGCCCACAGCCGATGAGAGGTTAGCTCATCCTTCCAGAGACAGCTACACCTGCAAGAAGCAACCCACACAATCCTAGGAACACCCCTCTGCTCCTGAGGGTCCCCCAAGAAGGGACCTGCTGCCATCAGACATCTCCGCCAAGACCACAGCCTACCATGCTCTTGTGGGCACACTTGCTGAATCTCAACGTCCCTTCCTAAACTCTTATCTCTTCACTTCAGGCTCACCCGTTGGCACTCTCTCCAGAAGGAAAGCCGAGCATCCAGGTGCTGCACATGATTTACGGGACATGCCAGCACGAAAGCGAGCCTGAGCCGTGCCAACCATGAGCCCCTCATGGGACAACACAAAGTCCACACAGGATGCTTGTCTTCACAGCAGCATCATTCAAGGTCTCTGGCATTTTGGCACAACTAAAGATGAATTTTTTCCTTTTCCACCACTTGGCAGTTTATTGCCTAGGGATATTTGGCTCTGTTTTGATATTTCTGCTGCAAGGAGGGCCAGTACTAGCACTCCTAATTTGCTCCACTTTCACAGCAGAGAAGGGCAAAGTCAAATTGTTCCTCTAAATCAAACGGCAGCTACTTCAGTACCAAGCCTCAATCAATACTTTAATGGGCTTAATTTTCTAGCTCTTGATCAAAATGTCTTAGAACAGCATATCTTCAGATATTGCTGCTGGCTTTTGAAAATAAAAGAACACGATAACCTTTGTGAGACTTTGTTCCCTACAGTCTAGAACTGAATCCACACAACCTCAGTTCAGCAACCCAGTAACCCAGCCTGGTACCTGAGCACTGAGTAGAACTGAATGAAAATGGTTTCCTGACAATGTAAATGCAATGTTTTAGTCTGCTTATTTTGGGGGGAAGGCACAGCAGCTTCTTCATCTCAGAAAATATTAATATTTTTTTCTCTAACAACCCCGCACAGTGTGCAAATTCAAAATTTGACATTTGAAGCCCAAGCTGAATTTAGCTGTGACCAACTCCATGACACAAGTCATCTAGCTTTGTGTCCTGGTTTCAGTTGGGACAGTTTCCTCAATGTACTTCAATGAAGGCAACTCTTTTCAGGGTAGCAGCTTGGGAAAATACACCAAAAATACAAAACCACCCTAACAAATCCATTTCTATTTAAATCCCTTAGTACAGACAAATCAGAGGAGTAGTGTTAGGCAGTTTTAGACTGCTTTTTCAATTCACTGAGTATGGACCAGACAGGGTAGGCTTCAGGTCACTGCTAGAAATATTTGGATCACTGTAAGAATAACCTACAAAGATTAACTCTACTCAATGCAGAGTTTAAAGCATAGTTCTCTGCCTCCCATCACCAACATTACTGCACACGTACATGGTTTTAGCTGCCATAGGACTTAGTAAAACCTCACTGGGTTCCATTTCTTTGGTGCCAAAGGTGTAAGGGTCTTTCATTTGGTCTTAAAACGAGTTTCCCAATCAGCACCACCATCATATTGGGTGTCAGCTCCCATGAGCATTTGTTCAAAGAAAATCATCTTAGTTGCATCAAATTAGTACAAAGCTGAAAAACTATCCCCTTCAGATATTTGGAAATACCAATAATACCATTAGGAAAGCTTTTTTTAGTGGTTTGTGCCAGGTCTACAGCACAGTCAGGCTGTTCTCACAGGCGATGCTGGCTCTGAAAGCAGCAGTACCTGGGGTACTACAAAACCTCATGTACTGGGGGTTGGACTAGGTGACCTTGAAAGGTCCCTTCCAACCCAAACCATTCTGTGATTCTATGCTTTCACAGCATGCCAGGATTTTCTGATCAAACAATTTCAAAAACAATTTTTGAAATGGAGACAGTAACACTTTGATGTGCAAATACAGGAGAAAGCTTCCTGGGTTTGCTTCAACTTTTCTTTACCCAGCTGAAAAGCACTTAGAATTGGGCAAAATTCACAAATACCTTTGGTTGACCTGGAGTGAACAACTTTTAGCATGTAAATTATTCATCCAAACCTCTTTGCCCAGTTCCAAAGGTACACATCTTCCAACTTTTTTTTAAGTACAGGTGGGCCTGCAGCTAAGAAGTGTCTGTGGTGAGGATATTTGTTAGTTACACGCAAGGCTCTAGACCTGTGTCAGCAGAAGATCTTTTCCTTGTTGCTTCGGCTTCAGCTCAGAGTCTATTCCTAAGGCAAAAGTTATGCCTGAAGCCCAGGTAATGCTGCTGGGCTGAAATATATTTATTTTAAAATTTATTTTTTTTCTCTCTCTCCTGTTGGATGGGGCATCAAGCCACTCAACAATCCACACCACAGGGTCCTCTTCCATGAAGGGAGCAAACCTTGCTTTGACATTTCCTATTATTCTCCAGAACAGCAGGATCAGCTCAGGAGACGATGGTACCAAGGAGTGGGGGGCTGAAGCAGGGTTGTTCACACATTAACAGTTAAGTATTTTAAAGCACTTCTAGAGATGTACACACACATGTTCTGTTCCTCATTAAAATTAATGAAAGGTTTGGATTTGAATCCCTGGGCTTCCTCGGAAACCTCAGTCATTATGGTTCAGAAGTTGTCTCTGTCATACAAAACCTCCAAGGATGATTTACAAAGTTATACATGAGTTATTTATTTATTTCTAAAGTCACAATAATTATTTAAGACTAAATTGCATGTTGGAGAAAAAAAAGAAAGGAAAGGCTTCAGGATACACTGATGGAACTGAGTCAATAAAAGGGACCGCAGCATTTTACAGGCCGAAGCATCAGCAACACAAGGACATGAAAAGCAAAGAGAGCTAAAACAGCTGGGCTGAGCACGGAAGCAGACAGACAGCAGGGACTCTTCAGATCCGAATGTTCAGATTTTGTTGTAACATTCACAAAGCCAAGAGAGAAACAAAAGAAGAGCAGCAGGAAGAGAGCGGTGAGTCCCTCTTATACTCATGGACAGTAAGAGCAACTCCAAAAATTTCTATTTCTTGTATTTTTTACATGCACAAACCCAACCCTCTCCCCCAAGTGCTTGTATTTTCACAGTAATCATTTCACTGCCTCATTTGCCAAAAGCTTCTCTGTTGCACCAAGCTTCTGTCTTCAGAGACACTGCACAGTGGAACATGAGTGAAACGAACATTAAGCAGAGTCAGGCTCCAAAGACTGCCATTACCTAATCCTGTGCCATTACACAAATGTATTTGTTAGGAATATTCCAGGGTTTCAGGAAAAGGCTTACAACAGCTCACAGTGTTCCTGCTGCCCACCACGAACACCGCCTTTATCCCGCGTGGAACCACACTTGCACTTCTGCATGGAAAAGACAGGGAATGACAGCGAACCTCAGAAATGCTGAGGAAAGGTTCCTTCAACCTCTGAGAAGACTGGTTTATTATGTTATTACAATTCCCTGGAAATTGCTGCGTAGTCATTGCTAGAGCATAAAATTTCATCCGAAGCCTCTGAAACATTCCTGCGCATACGTTCCAGGGGAGTTTTAAAAAGCCTCCTGTGCACGGAAGATCACAGAAAACCCATTATCTGCGTCCCACGCCAGAGTATTGATCTGTCAGCACAGACTCTTTTGGAGAGCACTGCAACCAGCGGCTGAACACATTTTTGATTAGCTACATTGCTTAAAGCTACCACAAGCACAGGGCTGCCAGGCGAAGGGTCAGTCCCAAGGCTCAGCTCAGCTCCACTGAATTCTTCCACTGGTTCTGGGCTGAAGTTCAAGTGAACCTTTTTGATGGGGAGATGGGTTTAAGTTTAAAATTGGCAACCCTGCCTGATTTTATCACAAGTCTCATGATGCTCGGCGTATTGCTTAAAACCCCAGCCTTTGGATTCTTGTACAAGAAATTCAAGTTCTGCTTGGAAACCCCCAAAACCTCTACTTCATTTCATGCAAGCGTATCTGTGAGACGAGTCCCACACACTACAGGAGTCAGAAGGGAAGGACTACGCATGACGTATCATTTAAGTCTCCTTATTTTTGGAAAACATTTATGACTTTTTAAACATCTGGTATTAATAGTCTGTTTCTGGGATCACAACATGAAAATTTTCTTTCAAAACTGACTTTAGCTTGTTTGCTTTGAAATTTTGGATATATTCAAAGAAAAATGCAAAAGGAAAGAAAGGGAATGAAACAGCAAAGAACATACAGATGTCTTTTAAGTCAGAATGAACTATTTCCTCTCTAAAACAAGTTACTGCACTTATTCTGCTGTGTCTTTTGCCAGCCAAAAGACCATGAGTTCGTCAAGATACTTCTGACTGACCTGCAGCCTCTAGAACATGGCAGGTTGTGCAGGGCCTGGGCCAGGACAAAGTAAATCCCCAAGCCCTAGTCAACGATCCCCTATAAAACAGGCTGCAGACTGACTCCCAAAATCCCAAAGATCTATACCTGAAGCCAGCCTAGGCACAGTGACACCAATTTAGGCCCTAACAGAGCTGTACCTGTGATCTCTTTCTGGCATCCCCAACACCATTTACGTTCCAGCGCTGGTATTATCTTTCCCTTTTCATCCCTCATGTCTCCCCCTCCCTCCTTCCTCTCACACAGTAGCTCTTTCATCTGCTCTCAGTAGGTGCTGCTTTACCTAATTAATTGACGACTCAACAAGTGCACTTTCTAATTAAAGTAAATAAGCCCATGCTTGGAACAGTGGCTCACAGTGTTACCCAGCACTCCTTCCTCAGGAACAGGATATTACGGGCCCACCTCTTCTGTGCCAAATTAATGCATTAAACTAATAGAGCAGAAGGAAAAAAAAAAAGCCTCTTAGAGAAAAACTATAGATAAACTATTCTAAAACAAAGTGATTCCCAGCCTTGAGTCTCTGAAGCCAATGGGATCATTTGGTGGAAGATCACAGACTTTAAGAAGAGGGGAGAAAAGAATAGATTTACATTTCAAACCAGGCTCCCATTGGGTGCTTCCAGTACTCAGGTTGGAGATGAGTACATGGGTTGGAAAGAGGCTAGAGGAAGAGGCAAGGGAACAAAATCTCAGGATTTTTTTTCCATTACCTCCTTCAGTGCCTAAAATGACAAAGTCTGTCCCATAATAACACTCCATAGCAAGGCTGCTCTCCTCCTCCAGAGTAATTTCTGTGCCATGGACCCAAGATGAACATTTGGAGGGGCTGTGTGAAAAATCCCCCTCTGACCTCACCATTCTTCCACACCTGATAGTACATGAGGGTCTCCAGCTCTGCTATTAAACTGATGATGATATCCTTATGCACACAATCTACTTGTAACGTGCATTTAAAATCCAAATGATGATAAAATTAGAATCACAAGCAAAAGGACGGGTGCTGTCCTAGCAGAGGAGCCCACCTTCACATCTTCTCTGCAGAGCGAACCTCGGCAGCGTTACCTCCCTGGGAGAAGTCTGCATTGTGATGTCCCACTTGGTTGGAGGCACCAGGGCTGGCTTGCTACACAAAACAGAACAGAGGCCAAATGTGTCAGACAATGTTTTGACAGGGAGGAAAAAAAAAAAAAGATCCTTTCCCCCCCAGTGCAACTAGTTAAATGAAGCAGCAGGGGTCTGGGGAGGTGGTTGGCATCCAGCTCAAAGGCATGCAGGGGGAACAGGGCATCAGCTGTGCCATCTGCGAGTCCAGCCTGTGAACATTCAAACAAAAGGTAGATTCCCCAAACAAATCAAATCAACTGCTGTCTTCCCCTATTGCCGAAGGCTTGTTTTGCAGAGTTAAGGATGAAAACAAAATCCTGAGGATCTCAGAGTTTTATGTAAACGGTCAAAAGTGCTTCCAAACCAGCATTTGAATTGGTGTCTGAATTTGTTTCCACAGATGGCCTGGGAGCAGGACCATGTTAGTTTAGGCCTTACGTACTTAAAGTTCATTAAGTCAAAAGAAAGCTTTGTGTCTTTCAGTAGTTTTTGGATGAGCTTACAGGTTTCAATAGCCTGGACAGGGCTGCAGGGAAGGAGTGACATGAAAGAGGGAACAGAAGTGTATGGAGAAATGAGGAGTGTGAAAACAGGGTGACAGAACTGCATTTTGCATCAAGTTATTCTCAGCTTTTTGCAAGCTCCTGGCTTTAAGCAATTAGTCCAGAAATAAAGATTTGTTTGTATTTTCACAGTCTCTCACTGTTGTGGAGACCAGACAGAAGGCCAAAAAAAAATTGTGCTCTTCCCACTGCATTTCCTTCAGCAATAAACACCTTATTCGTTTATATACATTGAAAAAAAAGCAAGGAATTGGAGCTGAAATCTTATTCAGATATATGCGAAAAATCAACCTGTATCCAAAACAAACAGCTGGACAGCTCTGGGTTCAGTCTCTAGTCCTTAATATTCACTTTACCTCAAAATTCATGTGTCGTTTTGTCTCACAAAGCAGCATGAGAAACGGATCCCTCAGAATTTGGTTGAAGATTGGACCAGCATAGCTCAGAGCTCATCTGTATGCCAGCCAGGCAGCCCTTCCTACAATTGCTTCTCCCTTCACACGTCCTGGATATTGTTTAACACCACTCAGAAGCGCAGATGTGCTCTCTGAAGTAAATACAAGTTTTTAAACATTATTTCCAAAAGACCAGAAATCCAGTGCGTGCCGCGATTACAGTTCTGCTCAGTTTTCGGGAGGAAAGCTGCTCTTTTTCAGCAGGTCCAAAGCCTTAAGTCACCCCTTCAAATATGCGTCACTTGCCTTTCCGCTGGCTAGAATTAAAGCCAGTGGAGAAACAACAGCTCTGCTCCAGCCCCTGACATGCTGGGCTGCAGGAGGAGGAAGGAGGTGAAGCAGGCGAGCGGGGAGCACCACTACACGCGGGGTAATGACCAGCAGCCCCATACACTCACTGCACTCTGGTTTTGTGTTAGCCCTGGAAGCATTACACAAAAAGCAACATTTTAGTTGCATTATGTTATTAATTTGGCAGGGAGCCATTGCCTTTTCTAGATTGTCTTAAAATAACCACTTCCTACTGAAATAGCTTCCTCTGGCCCCAGCCAAGTCACAGAAATAGTCGGGTTTGGGGATGCGGGGGAGAAGAGGGCCCCAGGTTGTTTCCAGTTTTTAAGCCTATGGAAACTTAAGAGAAGGTAGACAAAAATGATGAAAATCCAAAGGGCTGGACTGCTTAGTGCTTGTTTTTGTTCCGTCCCTGCCAAAGCAGCAGCAGTTGCCCATTCTTTCCTTTGTGCCTGGCAACCTGGCTGCTGGTAGGACAAGCCTCCGGTCTTGGTACCCACCACGGGGCGTTGGCATCCCATCACCGCTCCGCTGTCCTGAGCTGATCCTTTTATTCCATGGCATTCACCTCAGATGTATTTTAGCTGGCTTGGTGGCCTTGCTATTAAAATAAAAACCTGGATGAATCACCATCAGTTTATACACGGAGGGAGTCACAAGCTTGCTGCTCCTGTTAGCCCCTGTTTGTCCAGCACGCCAAAATATCCACCCTCTTCTGGGCGTTTCAGCCACTGGAGTCACCAAAAAACCTCCTTCAACAGGGTGGGCATTTTCACAGAGTTTACTTTAGCCTTTAAAAAAAATAAAAATCTGACTTCTTCCTGTAGGCTTGCTCATTAGAGCAGCTTGCTCACTAATTTTATTATCTATTTCCAAGTCATGTTTTTTTTGAAATCCTTTCCATTCATTTGGTGCTGAAGCAAAAATCCTCGGGTTATTTTTGTTATGTAAACACTGATACTTGGTCTTGCATTGAAGTGTAAGGATGTGCTCTTCAGTGAAAAGAAAGTCAGGCAAGTACATCAGTCAAGATGTACTTTGGATCATGCTGTTTGATGTCTCCTTATCAAACACAGAAGAACAGGAGCCTCTTTTTGTTGCTACTGTTTTAAACCTGACAAATTCTTTGTCGGAGCCTGATCCTGTTCTCCAGGTACTTATTCCTGCTGCCGCTGAAATACGGTCTTGTGATCATATGGAAATATGGCCTAAACCCCCATGAGCTTTGTCATCAGCTTAAATAGAGACAGTTCTCCTGTAAATCCCTCTGCAGCAGACAGATTTGTTGTGCTACAGCGCGACTGCAGGGCTGGGAGGAGAAAAGAGGATTACCACTAACACCTCAAAGCCACTGCATTAAACAGCAACACCTGGCCAGGACCCAGCAAAGGTGAAAGCACGGCAGAACAGGTAGAAGAGTGATACCATGTGAAAGAAATACTGAGAGCTCAATGCAGCTGACATTCATGGTACCAGTCCTGCCACCTTGAATTGCTACTGGTGGCCCCAAAGCATCACATTCAGTGCACGGAGTAACGAGCTCCATCACCTTATACAGGTCTGCAAATCAGGCACAGCTCTGGAGACATGAAGGCACTCACACAGAGCACAAAGCAGCCCTACAGTAAGGCACAGCACACAGCTGAAACCATTTGTTACGGGACATAGCAAAAAGCAATTGGAAATATCTATCAGCAGGTGTGAAATCCAAAAGGCACCATCGGTGCCCGAGGAAGCCCCTAGAATCAAGTCACCAGAAAAACATATTTTGGGGAAAACTTAGCACTTTATGCAGGTCGTTACACTCTTCCTGGCTGTTCTCACTAAGGACAGGAGCATGAGGCTGGACAGATGCGTCCTTGAGTGCTCCTACATACAGTCTTGGGGTCTTTGACCCATGCACAGAGATTGCCTTCACTCCAAATTAGCCTTGCTGACTTTTCTAAACAAGACCAAGGTCAGCGTGCAGCTTTGTGCTCTTGCCATTTGCCTGAAGTTACAGTACTTTGTCTGCACTGGGAATGCAAAGCACAGGGGCAACACACAAACAAGGGGGATCACTGCCAGGTAAGAGTAAAGTCATCACAAACAGGGCATTTGCACATCATCTGTCAAAGCCTTTCTGGTGGAAACCACTGCCACACTTGGCACTTTGCATGCAAGACCCGGCCATCCAGCCACAGTACACAGGTTTCTAATTAAACAGCCAAGCTGGAAAGTGATCCTTCACAAGCTTCTGCTTGTTTGCTTATTTTCCGGGCTAACAACATCTGACCCAAAGCAGCGAACGCATACACCGCCTTTCATGAGACACAAACAACAAACCCAGGCTTCTAGAGAGGCTTGGAGAAAGCTATGGGTGCACATTGCAAAGGGGACACGAGTAGTGCATCTGGAAGCATCCGAGCATGAATGAACCATGGCTTGGGTTGAGACACAGGGAACAGGCAAGCCAGCAGAGGTCTCTGATCACCATCCAGTGCAGATTAGGAAACCAACTATTGTCCCCAGGAAAAATAAAGGCTGGGAGGGACCATGAGGGACCAAGCCCTCCTGAGCTGTGATCCTCCCATATCATAAAACTCCCATATCGTAAAACATGCTGCTCAGACTTGGATGGGATGACTGGAAAGCTCCATGCTTCCATGCTCTCAGGGAGCCTGTTCTCCCCAAAATAAGCAAAAGGCTTTTCAGATTGATTCTCTGCCTCCCGGAGCAATGATGCAGACACACTGGGGCCTTTAGGGACACTCAAGGCCCACTAGAAATGCCAGGCTGCTGCCCCTGGCTGCTCCCTGCCAGACACCTCTCCTTCCCGACCAGTTCACTTGACTGCTGCAAGCTCTTGTCCTCCAGTCCCACAACAACCAACCTTGGGACCCTCAAGGAAATGAGCAAAAGTATTTAGCTGCATATTTAAGGCAGAAAATGAGCCAACACAGCCATCTCCCATGTGGGAGAAAGAAGGAAGGAAGGAGTCTGAACTCAAGGTATTGCGAAAGCACACGTCCATCAGCAGGAGGCCTTTTGGACATCCTTCACCACTTGAACATGGCACAAGAGCTGGAAGAAGTGACTGGATTTGCACCAGTCACCCCCTCTTCCTGCCACTCCATGGCCAAGCAAAGCATTTATTGTCTGGTGGCTCAGCACCCTGCTGCAGACCTCGGCCCCCGAGGACCCATCTCCTCTTCTGGCACTAATTTCCCATGTGCCCTTCGCAGGCTGCTCTATTTTCTAATCTGCTACTTCTCCAAGACCTTTTAAATATATATTTTAAATTCCAACCAGATTCTTGGACTTGGCAGATAAACTGTGGGTCCCATAAGAGTCATATTTTCTTTGAAAGCCTTGAATGAAGTCTTTATAAAAAACTTCATTAATATTACTACCTATATGCCTGCTCCCCACTTCCTGTTCAAATCCAAACAGATTCTCCACACAGAAAGACTTTTGAAATTCGCATGTTTACTTCCCCCAAACAGCGAGAGTGTTACTGAGGAGTTTGTGGTAGAGTTGGTCCACATGTGTGTTGTCCTGCTGGAGTTTAGGAAAGATGAAGCCTTCTATTCATCAGAGATGAAAAACGTAGATGCAAGAGGGGAGGATATAAAGCCAGGGAGATTAGGGCTCTGGAGTTCTCTGCTCTGGCCTCGTGCCATGGGCAGAATTTGGCCCATTTTTGCAATTAGATTATATGACAGTAGAGAATCATTACGGCTAACACAGTGCAGCGCGTACAAGGGTGTGAAAACTGTTCCTGCCAGCAATAGTTAAAATTAGCAAAGGAGTTGTTTCAGAAATATCATAGGTTGTGGTTTTGCTCCCCCCGTACACGTGCTGAATTCAGCAAGAGGGGACAGATGCATGTGCCCAGCTTCCAACACAAGTCCCCCACCGAGAGGCAGCTGGTACCTGCAGCAACCACGTCCTGCTCATACTGCAGCAACGGGGCAAGCTCCCTGTGCTGAGAAATCGTTTGGAACTGAACTGGGACGCAGAGAAAGGTGAAAATACCAGGGAAAACAGAAATCCAACATCTCATAACGTTGCTGTTTTTAAGAGTCAGCTTCTTCTGAGGTCACTACGCTATCAAAGTTTGAGTAACAGCAACAATTAGCCACAGACAGAGAAGGGTAACATGCAGACACCAGAGTGGATAAGAGAGAGACAGACGGACAGCAAGAGATACAGCCTTCTGGGACGTGCTCCCAGCTCTGTCATTTACCATGTTTTCAATTTCCCTTTTCCAAGGCAAGGCCAAAAACATATGCAGCTTTTCACCAAGAGCTCGGCAAGCTATAGCCTACATGCCATGGCATGCCAATAATCCCTCTGAAGGCTACTAAAGCGTTTAAAATTATTCAGGTTTTCAAATATATCACAGGAAAAATGATTATTACATGAGGAAGCGAATCAATCCTTTCAGACCTTTACATGCACCACCTCTGTGAGGTGTGCACACTTGTAGGACATGCAGCAGTTTAAGACCTCCATTTCCACATTGCTAGAACCAGCACGATCCAAGAAGAAGACCCCGAGCAGGTACAACACACCCTGCACTAAGCTGGTTGCTATTCTTATCTCCTTTGACCAGGAACATTTCACTGATGGCTTTAGAAATTCTCCTTTGACCAGAGCAGTCCAGATTACTGAACTCAAGTACACTGCAAACTCATTTATTTGGGCAGGTGTCTGGAAGTGGCCAGACTTAATCCTTATTTTAAGAGGATTTAAGATGGGGGGGTGGGGTTGAATGTGTCAACAGAACTGCTTTAAAGAGTGGTTTGTTTTAAATGAGGCTGTTTTAATTAAGAGGTGGCAAGCAAAGGAAAACAAAACAGAAAAGAAAATCCATAAGAAACTTTCTTAATGAAAAAGTTCGTTCACATTAAGAGTTGTGTGACCTTTCCTTCCAAAGGAACATCAGAAATTTCTGAACAAAGCCCAGAGCACGCGATATCTCATGGGAAGCTGTAATCGGTTATTCAGTGTTCCTCTGCTCCTCACCAGGCAGTGTTCCCAGGCACGAAGCATCCTGCATGCTGCTGCTGTGAGGGGCTCCCCCGACACGGGGACCACAACAGAAGCACACCAGGGCGTGGTGGGCACAAGCGAGGCTGCCTGTTGATGAGCAGCAGGAACATAATGCAAAGCATCACATGGAAGAACTGAAATATTCCGATTTGGGATTTTGCCTAAAAAAAATCCCATTGGGATAGGGGACGTTTTCCAACCAGCTCTTGTTTTTACTTTATTTGTCAAGGATAGTTGTAGCCCACTCCAATTTCTTTTGCGTACATAATGAAAATTAGAATTGCATCAGACCTTGGCTGAATGAGGTTGATGTGGAGTAGCTGCTTGACACCATGCTGGGGGAGCTGCCTCCCACCCCCTTATTGCAGCGTTGCGACCAGCTTGCCACTCGGCCTGAACTAATTTCACCTTCACACCTTGCAACTGGTGGAAAGTTTGGGGGAGCACCGTTACCACTGAGCACAGCACTCATCTCACCTCAGCTCCAATGGAAGCCACATCCAGCCCCGCAACTGCTGGATTTCTGGTGGTACTTCTCTATTGTCCCTTCCCCAGGTTGCAGAGGATGCTTCCTTGGCACCTGGAGAGCAGCCTAACCTTCCTCGATAAGAAGATGCATAGAATTACAGAAAGCCAACATCGGTCATCAATTGCCCTGAAAGACCTTTCTTCTGCAAGGCCCTTGGTGTGAGGGACTACATCAGAAGGCGCTGAGCGCTGAAGTTAGATCCAAAAGCCTTGTTGCAGCACAGATTTCATTTTGAAGATCCCCTATAAGCACAGTATGGCAATACTTACCCATGGCACGTGCTGTGCCCCAGCATTTGCAGAGGGAATCAGCACACCGAATTTGTGCTGCTGCAACTGGGGATGAGCTTTCAGTTCATAATGGGAACCCACTGCAATGAGAGAGAAAACTCCAGCACTAGCTAATGCTTTGAGAGGATCAAAGGGCAGTAACATCCCAGCAGAGAGCGCAGGAAGGGTAAACATCCATGTGCAGCAGAGCCAGGAATCATTGTTTAAAAGCACTCTACAGAACAGACAGAACGCTGAATCCTTAAGAAGTCACCCCCTCTTTTTTTAAGGAAGGAAGAAACATCTGTGGGAAGTATTTATGAGATATATAATGCACCTCACATATTACCCCAAGGACCATCTCTAGAGTGGAAAATAAAGCTTCCATACGAGGAGTTTGTTAACATTGTGGCAGGAATCAGATGCAAACACAAAAGCTTGCTTGTTCTGTAATGACTTGCTGAGATAAGTGTCCCTTATCAGCAATACTGTTTTCTTTTGGAAAGGAAGGGACTCTGTGTGTACAAGCAGGGGATGGAAGTCAATGAAAACAGAAGGCTGGAGAGGTCTGAATGGGTATTTTGTACTGTAATTCTAGCTTGGGGCTGCTTTTTTGGGTGTGGAAATATCAAACACTGACCTCCCACTGACGGTCCTTGGCAGTGGGATAAGTCACTCATTTATTTTTGCTCAGCCACAAAGCTGCTGTGTAACATGGCAAGGTCCTCGCAGAGCTACAGTGCCCCGATACATTGCCCAGGCAAACAGCGCGCACCCAGCCCTTGCATGCCCCTGCCCAAAATATCCCCGGGCTCATGCCCACAGCCAGGTGATCCCCACAGCCCTCAGGCTGCTCTTTCACTTGGGGAAGAAAAGGGGAATTGTGCAGAAGAAGGTTGGCGTGGGAGAGGTGGAAGGATGCCTTAGGCATCCTCTGTTATGGCCAACAAGGCCCTCGCTAATAGGGACCGGGGGTGGTGATGTCCTCCTGCTTCTGACCTGGAAACACCAAAATAGGCCAGGTTGAAGTGAGCCTGTGAAAGAATCGCACACACAGGAGAAGCTAGGCGTGCAGGAATTTTCCTCTATACAAAGGAATATATATATCACTATTTTAAATAAGAAGGAAAAAAGGAGAAAAAAGGGGGTTGAAAACAAGGGGGTTGCAGAGAGAAGACCATCTCCGATCTCAGATTTCTCAACAGGAAAGCAGCTGTGGGCTCCTCAGGGTCTTGGCTCAGGCCTACTGGTGTCCACAAGGAGTTTTGTCTTGGTCTTGGGGCTGCTTTAACAGCAGAGAATGCTGTGTTATGGGCTGACGATACATTAACGAAGTGAGAATCTGTAGGGAAATGCTGGGCTCTTTTCTTGAACAAAGCACTTGGAAATTAACATATGGCATCAAGATTTGGGATAATTAAGGCAGAACCACAACCACAGGGAATTCCAGCTAAGTCCCATCAGAACAGAAACAGTCTCAGCATCTCTCTGCTCTCAGGGGTGTGCTTCAGAGCTCTCTGCTCCGTCAGGGGGCTCAGCCAGAGGACCTGCACAGCTGTCCCAAGCCATCCCAGCACCTGCAGGCAGGCCCCAGATGCTGACATCCGGAGGTCCCTGGCCTTTCATTGCACACCCAGGCAGCAGGGCAAGTTCAGGATGTGCCGTACCAGCCCATCAGAGGTCTCCCCTCCCACTGCGTTAGCTTGCCTCCCAGTACTTTCACTGGCAGATCTGAACATAATGCAGAGCCGTGCCACAGTCTGGAGGGAAAAGCATGGGATCCATCAGCAGGGTACATCAGCGATACTGTGTCAACAGCCCATGGCAGACGATGCAGAAAGTCACTTGTTCCCAAGCACGTCATCGCTCCTACAAGGCACTAGCTGTGCTCGGTCACACGTTGTTCCATCAGACAGAGGGAGGCTGAAAAGTCTGGATTAAATAAAAGCAAAACAGCTCTGATAACCATCAATGTATCAGTTAACACTGCATTTCCCCACTGGCTTCACATGAACAGAGGGGACAGAGCACAAGACTGGAGGGAACCTGCAGCACTGCCCTGCCAGATGACAGATGCCAGCTCACCAAATGTGCAGCTGTGCTGTCAGGTCTCAAGGCCAAGTCAATGTGGATAACTGGCCAAGAAATCACAGCTCAAACTTGCCTTTCATATTTAAGGCTACCCAGCTCAGCTGCACTCTGCTTCCAGAGTGGCCGGGTTGGAACATCCTCTGAGCAATCCTCAGGACACGATTTTTTTTTGACTTATGCCAAGTACCACTGAGAATCCAGCCTGATGCTGCAACACATCTCTGCTCCTCAGCCACTAATACCTACACAGACTCTGCTCCATAAACAAGTCTGAAACTAGACAGGGGGGATCAAGGGGTTTTGTAGGATTTGCATGCTGCAGCTGAGGAACGCTCCAACACCATCCACCGGAGACAAAAAGAAAAAAAAAAAAAAAATCAAAAAGACAGGTTGAGGACATGACAGCCCCCAGGAAAGCACCCACGTGCAGAGGAACAGCTGGAACTTGAAGCAAATGTCACCATTAAACACGCTTTCGTCTGACATGGATTCAGTATTTCTGAATCCAGAAGCTATGGAAAGGCAAACCTGAAGGAAATGGGTTTTAATAAGCAAAGGTCAACTTCCTGAGATGGACGTCCTCCTGCTCAAGCCGAGGCAGTCTCTGTCAAGGGACTGGCAAGCAGGGAAGGTGAGCAAATGAGAGCCCCAACCCCATCCAGGACAGCCAGCCAGCCTCCTGCAGGGAGCAACGACGTGCTAAGGCACAGGCAGGAGATGGGAGGAAGCTTTCGGACAAGCCATCAGGCTCTGCTGTGCAGTCAGCAAAACCTTACAGGTCCATACACTTCTGGGCATCTCGTTTAATTGTGTTTTACAGGCATGTCTGCGGAATTTGTTGGGTAAATGCCACCTGTGGGAGCAAGGGGGCTGACAGGAGGTTTTCTGTTGGCCGGTTGGCACACAGCAAGGTGGCTTGATGAGGCTTTGAGGCCTTCTGGCTACAAACCAGGAGCAACAAGAAGCGTAGGCTTTTCGGTGTAAAATCCCTCCCTTTGGTGTGACTTTGATGATGAAAAATAAGGCTCCGCAGAGCAGAGGTGACAAGGTCTGTGTTTGTGCACTCTGGGACGGGCAGTGGAGGAGCTGAGATGGATATGCAGGTACGATAAATACAGAGGCAAGAAGACACATCGCTACCTTGGCTGGAAACCAGCAAGGGCATCTCTGGCTGTGCCATCAGCGCAGTGGAATTTGAGGCCCAGGGCACAAGAGACACACAGGAACAAGCAAGCTCCTCTGTCTCCACGTAGCTGGCATCTGCTTGGAGAGCTCCCAAGGCTGAAACTGTTCGTCCGTATAAAAATAAACTCCCTGTGCTTACCTGGCTTGCCTCAGCTCTGCAAAGCAAGGCTTGGTAGGGACTTGAGGAGTTTGCTTAGTGTTTAACACTGCAAAGAGACACTTCAGCAGATGCATAGGGCACTCGTTTTTGCACACAATCTTAGTAAGCACAGCAAAACATTTATATTTTGCAGCCAGCTCTTGAGGAGCAGCCAGCCCACGCTATCTCAGGTAAAGACACAAGGCTCCTGAAGCTGCAGTCTTCTGAAGAAAGCTCAAGCATCCCTAAATGCTTACAGGAACATCACGAGAATCTGCATCACAGTGAAGCTGGCTGCAAGTGGGCCTTTGACAACATTGCAGTGACAGGATGGTATTTCTCCTCATGCTGTTAAATAGATTTGAAAATAAACAGTAATATCATGAGAAGACAGACAAACCACCAGCACGCCTCTGTCCCGAGCTCTTCCAGAACAGTTGGTTATAGACAAGACCATGACTCAAAATTAAAAAGTCATCAAGGGAAAGAATTCTTACTGCTCCAAGAAATCCATCACTTTGTATTCACCCTTGCTCATCTCTGTGATTACAGTGGCATATTTGGAAATGCTCAGAGGTACAACTGAAACATGGATTTTTTTCCTCGTGGTGCTCACTCAAAAGCCACCTAACTCAGGAAAAGATGCAAAAAGCCTCTTCCCAACCAGAAGGAACATTTCAACCCATAGCCATTTATTGGAACTGAGCAAAGGCAAGCTCAAACTGAAATTCCATTTCCCAGCTATCACAGCGATATCTAGATTTACACTCAAAGGAAGCCAATGCTACAGGACAGGCTGTTAACTCCGCAAGCCGCTGACATTGCACAGACTGACTTGTCTCAGCAGATAGGCATCGATCACGTCGCTCTCTTGGAAAGAAGCAGCACAGAGCCACTTCGTCACAACCTGGAAGGATCTGGAGAGGTTCCCAAGCAGCAGGTGCAGAGAATTACAACCCAGCCCTCGCCAGCAGCCTGCTAGAGGAGGAGCAGCTGAAGACACCCCTGTCACATCCCTGGCCAGGCACTGCTGAGAGCAGAAGCAGAACAAGCCCTGGCTGCCAGATTATGGCAGCTCCTGTCCCAACCAACAGCACAGAAGTTGAAAACCCTGCTTATCTTGGGATCTCCCAATGTTCTCCAAATCAATAATTTGGAAAAACAAACTACTGATACATAACCGTGTCACGCTGCAACCTACACCACATTTTTCTGGCTTGTTCACAACATCAAGTAACAAGACATCAGAAACCTTATCTACAAGGTCATCCTCTGCTCCTTCCCACCCACAGGCCCCCTTCCTATGGAACTGAAGCAGACTTGCTTGCTTTAACAGGCTGTGTTTTTGACAAGGCCTTGTTATCCCCTAGGGAGCCACAAGCTGCTCCTTTAGCCCAGAAACCAGAGATAAGCTACTGCCCTGCAGTTCCTATTTTCTTTTCCCCGTTATTCAGAGCCAAGTACTAGGCTTGCCCTTTCAGTTTTGTGTAACCTCAGCCATCCTCAGGAGCTGTTGAAAGGAGCTGAGAACAAACTGGTGCTCAAAAATCTTTGGTGCTATTCTGGACACTTCAGGATTAATTTCATCCCAGCCAATTACTTAAGGATCTCTATTGTGAGTCCACACCATCAGTGGCCGTACAGCATTACCCAAAACAGCAAACTGCAACCATGCAGTACGACAGACACACCGAGGTTGTGAAATGCTCTTGGCAATTTTTATCATTAGTTTCCCTCTGCAGGAGGCAGAGGAAAGCTTGGTCTCACTCACAGTGGTTTTGTCCTGCTACTGTTTTTTTGGAGGTGCACCTATTCATTTCATCTAATTTCCACTTTTTGTATGCTTCTTTTTTGAGTCTCAGGGCACTGAGCAGCTCCCAGTTGAGCTGAGCTCATCTCTTATTATACTCCTGATGTTTCCGTTACATTGGGATAATTTGCATTTATGTCCTTCACAGCCCAGTCTTTAATGTATTACAGCAATCAACTGATCTGAGGCAAACAACAAAAAATAAGTGTTCTGGGGGGGGGTATGTGATGATACTGGAGGCCACGTGTTCCCATCTCCAACTGGTATGTAGCTTAGGCTTTCCATCACAAGTTGCTGCTATAGAAGCCCCTTTTAACCAGCCTAATCCCAAGCAGTCTCCATATCCCTACTCCCAACGGGAAGAAGGAGGCCAACCTGCCTTTGCTGGGAGAAGGGTGTGATCTGCAGCCAGGGAGGAGCAGCCATGACATGCCATACGTACAGCCCACGTATCCCACTCAAACTCCAGCCATTCACATGGAAACAGCCTGACTGCACACATCCTCATGCAGCTGGAGCCCTGCAGAACCACCACAAGGCCATGCCATGAACGTGATGCTGCACGTGCGCTGTGTGGCCTCCTGTCATCCCTGCATTTAGTTTCTCCTCCAGCTGTGTTCTTCAAAGCCAGGTGCCTAGTAAGGGGCTCCTAAAACACTGCTTTTTCCACCGCGCACCAAACCCCGTGCTGCATGCAGCCAGCTCTACAGGGCTGGGCGTTTTCAGCCGGTCCACACGCACCTGGGCACAGGCCAGCACTACTCCCACACTTTCCTCCAGGCCATCATCTCACTCCTGCAGTAAGGCTCAGGGCAAACCCCTTGTGAACAGACGAGCCGTTCATAACCACCTCCACCAGCATTTAGCCTCAGTACCCTCCCACCTTGTGGAACGCATCAAGCGGCTTTAGGCTACTCCAGTGCCACTGATTTCCCACTTATGTCCTGCGGCGTAGGCACGGCCCTGAACCGAGACTAATTACAGTTAAAATTCTCCTTCATCTCTCTCCCTTCTGTCCCCAGAAAGCCTCCCCCACATGTCCTTGATCACTGTGATCCCCACCTCCCAGCTCTCCTGCTAAAGCTGGTCCATGGCCGCAACTCACGCCCTGCTCCCTAGCTAGACCCCAGCACAATAACTGCATGGGATTTATTGCTCCAAGACCACGGCCCCTTGCATCCCCCCAATTGGCTGAAATCCCAGTTCAGGTCCCCAGTCCACTCACAGCCCGGCTCCTGCAGCAGCCCGGCCTCTGGCCTCAGCAGACGGCCTCACCTCAGCGCATATCTGCCCAGAAAGGTGCAACAGAGATTTCTTCTTAATCTCTTTGCTTTTATGCTGTGCAATTCCTCCTCCTCCCACATTTATCTTCTGCATCAAAACAAAGCCACTTCTGTGCACTTTCAAGGACCCTTCCCACCATAAACAACAGCGAAGCGCACTCCTCTCCTCCCTTCAAGCTTCTGCAGCTCCTTCCTGTGATATCTCAAAGACCCTGAAGGCTGCTGGTGTGCCAAGGCCACCGCTTCTCCCAAACCCTGCAGTGTGCAGCTTTGTTCCTGGGGCTGCTGTGCTCTCTTTGCCCAAACCCCCATCACAGCCCAGTGGACATGGTGACAGAGGCTCAGGGACAGACACCGGCTCCATCCCTCCAGCCCCCATCCAAGCCAGAGCCCTCCACGTGACAGTAACACAGCTGATGAACTACAATTTCAGAAGACTCGTGCATCTGAACAAACCCAGATTTCTTCCATCTTCCTCATAAAGAAAAAATTCATCCAATGAAATTTCTTTATGAGGCCAGATTTTACAGACCCTCCAGCTCTCGTTATGGAAAATAAGTGGAAACTCCTGGCAGTGGATTATATATATATTTCTTTCTTTCTTAATAATATATGAGAAAAGCGTATATTATACTCTGCCTGCATAGACCTTGCCAATGAAATTTGCTGATGCTTGCAGAACTACAGGACAGTTGTCCAAACGCCTGCCACTTGCTAGTTGTAGACAGTCATGAATTGTCCTTCTTGCTGACAAGTTAATGTTGCATCATAAACTGCCCATATGAAGTTTTGTTGCTATAACACATGACTGAATTCAATATGTCAGAAAAATGATTAATTGCCCCTGAGATTTGGATCTTTAAAAATAACAAATTCAAAAGCCTGATGTTCTTTATTCTGATGCTGGTAGAATTTACATCATGGTTAATAAATAACAGTCTTCCTTCAGAAATTAGGTCATTAGATTATTCTATTTGCAAACATAAAAATGCAATCAGATGGAACTAGTAATGTCTAGGACACACAGACTAGACAACAGTGACATCTCAAATGCTTGGGGGGATTATTTCAAGGAAGTCTCAGTCTGACTTTCAAGCGTCTGCAACTTTCGGTGCTACAATATTCAGGGCAATACGGAAAAATAAAAAAAGTCCTTCACAGCGACTCAGAACCTGTCGAGCTGTATTTTAGGATATCCCAAAACTTTGTGCATCCCCCTCAGAATAGAAAACCCATCGCCAGCCCAGGTGTCGTTTCACTGTGTATGTCAGTGACACCAACCTGCCCAAGCCACCTCCGTCAGGCAGTTTTATGCCTGGCTACCAAAGGGATCAGTCCATGGAACAGAGATCATAGCAGCAAGAGGTTCTTCCAACCCGTCTGTCATGTGCGTTATCCTTAGTATAAATACGCTCTGATCTCACCTGTTCTCCACGCATTTTGCTGCTGTCCCTTCAGCTGCGATGCCACAGGCAGAAAGAGCACTATGCTGAGCGCTCCTCCCTGGAGCCAGAGAGACCTCTCTCTGCTCCAAAGAAAATCTTATTTCCTGGACTTTAAATCTTCAACTAGCACAAGAATCTGTGTTCCTGTGTGGGCAGACCTCCTAGCAGCTGAGGGCCCAGACTCCCCACATGGCAGACGCCCTGAGACCATTTCCACCACCTATGGCCAAATGGGTGGCACAGGGCATCAATGGGACCTCTGCACATGAGAGCAGCATGTGATACTTCCCCAACACCATCTGGCTGGGCAGGAGCCCAGGGCAACAAGACTTTGCTGGCACAGAGACCTCCTGCACCAAAGAAAATGCCCAGAAATGGGTTATTTGCCAGGGTCATGCCACAAACCCTTTGCTGGCATGCTTGCTTCAAGGACTCACCACATGCTGCTGCTTGCAAGGCCCCATTCATTCCTCACCAGGTCATCTCCTCCTGCTTCTCCTTGGCCAGCACAACCATGCAAGACCTTAGCAAAACTCAGCCTCCCTCTGCCCTCCCCCAAAATGACCCACCTTAAAGCAATTACAAACTTGCCCACCCCAAAGCCCTTGCACTCCCCCAGCATGCCCACAGGCACCTGGCCTCCCCCCAGCAGTGTTCCCCAGCGAGTCTGCAGGTGGGATGCTTCTGCTGATACATCCTGGCAAAGCTGGAGATGGGGATAAAGGGGCCATGCTCCCCTTCCCAAGCCATTCCTGACCATTTTTTCGCACGCCCAGAGCAGCCTTCCCACAGCCCGCACCCACAGGCAGCCTGGGAAGGGCCGCTGTTGCCAGGAGGCATGCAGAAGAAGTAAAAGCTAATTATAAGTGATGGCTGGCTTGACAGCAAGGACTTTTAATACAAGCAGCACACACAAGTGCCAACACACCGAGCTGAATCCCTTTCTCATCAGCCCTTTGTGCACCGCCGACTGTCCAAGGGAGCTCATCCAAGCTCGTGCAGCCCCGGTCCAACAGAGCCTGACCTCAGGTCTGCCTCACTCGGCGGGATCGGTGCGAGAAGCAAATGCAAATAAAGTCAACTGAGATATCACCAGCTGATTAAACCAGTATGTTCTGTCTCAGTTACATCTTTTAGAAATCCTGGCAGTGCAGGAAGACTCAATAGTTCCCCAGTGCTGGAGGATGCCTTGGCCATCTGGAAGAGACGAGGTGTTTTTTGCCAATAGCACACTTACTCCTGAGAGCAGTGGTGAGATTTGGCGCTCAAGCACAATTGATTGAGTGGCTTTGTCATAATACAGATCCAGGCCCAGATGTGAGGGAAAAAATTATAAAAGAAAAGACTCCTGGGACCAGCATGAGACCTCATCCCCTGCCAGGGGCATGGGGAGCCCCAAATGCCACTGCCCTCTGTCCCCCGGGATGCTCCATCACTGCTGCTCCAGGCACAGGGCTCTTTCTTATTTTCTCTTTAATACATCTCTCCTCTTCCCTGTGAGCAGGGGAAAGTTGGTAAACAGGCCCTGCACTAGCACTGAAGCACAAGCCTGGCCTGTACAGGGTTGTTTTTTTAGAAATGCTCTCCACTGAGGCTTTTCTGTTCCCTTCAGTCTCCGCACCAGGACCCCAAGCTTTGGCCAAGCCTCTGCTCCTAACACTTTTTTGTTTTCTTAAATGGACTGAGAAGTTCTTTCATAAAGTTCACGTGGGGAAAACACATTTGTCCCAGGGTCCGGGCGGATTTTCAGCTCAGCCCCTCACTCACGCCAGCAGCAAGCCCTTCTCATGACAATGCCCAGGCAGAGACACGCACAAAAACCCCTTTCTGTGAAGTTTTCTGCATGCAGAGGACTGCTAGGAATTAAAGCAGTTCTCTCGCTCTCAGGAGTCAGACACAAGACACTCCCTCTACTGACTGCAGAGAGCCTTTGCCAGCCCGGTGCAGACACGGTCTCAGGAGCACAAAGGATTTGGGACACTCTCCCTCAACTTTCAGTTCTGGGCACCTCAGTGTGAATGCAAGTATCTGGTTCTGTGAGTGCCCTGGAGTTTTTCCAGCCTTCTCCGTTGAAGGCAATGCTTAGAACCAGATACAAGCCTTTATGTACCAGAGCAAGGTTTCATCTTCAGTTGTTCTACATTATAATGAATCAGTTTATTTTTATTTTTTATTTTTTATTTTTTTTTTGCAAGTCCTTCTGCTCAAGGACCTTAAAGCGCTGCATAGTCTTAGGCATGCAACACATCCTCACACCATCAGGTGAGCATCATCTACCCACGTCAAAGATTCTACCGGAAAAAAAATCACAGCAGAAGCGAGCAAGAACTGGAAGGAGAGCTCAGAACTCCCCTGAAGGCCTCCTCCAGACCCAGGGCTAGGTGCGCCTCCCTTTCCCAGGGTTTGGTCTTTGTGCAGACAGAAGAACGATGTAGAAGCAAACCAGCCCTACCCTACTCAAACCTCTGTTGACACTCTGGCTGTGTCCTGGGCATCAAAACTTAAAACTGCTTCCTCATCTTGGGTCCAACTGAATGCAGAAGCACCCTCAAAGCCCCAAACACCCATGTCTCGTGGTTATTCCAGCCCAACACACCAGCAGCAGACAACTTGGGAACTCCAGGATCTGCCACTCCTGTGCACTAAACCTGGAAGAGGTATTATCCATAACAGACTTCTGAGCCCTTCAGAAGCTGACCTTGCGGCCATCCCTGCTGATAGGGAACATTAACTCTGTGCATGACAGTTACCAAAAGCAGTGGGGGTGAGGGTTTGTTAATTTGGGGGTTTCCCCTCCTGTACAGATGAGCGTGGGACCACAGGAACCAGAAGCAGAGCTCACTGCAGAGGTGGAGCCTGCCTAAAAACTGGCACGACGCTTCCCTGGACTGAAAGATTTTGGTTTTCACATGCTCCGTTTTTCCAGCCCGAAAAGATGAAATTTTCCACAGAAGCAGATGCTTTTCTTGAAAGATTTCTTTGAGTAGAAATGCCAAATTCTCCATCAGGAAACTGTTCTGATGGAAGCATTTTCAACAAGCCCTGTTCGAGATCTATTTCAGGACTGGTCGTTGCTGGCCTAAGTCAATTCTTTTAACTCATCACGGCTTGTTTTTCCTGCCATTACGTACTTCTAAATTGAGAGCGGCTTGGTTTTAATTGCGCTCCTGCCACCATTTAAACGAGCCCTTGTTCTGAGCCAGGGCTGCTCAGCCCAGCGTGACCCAGGGCTGGGGGCAGCCAGCCCCAGGAAGCCCCTTCCTCATGTGAAATGCTTTCTTCCAAGCCCCTCTCTGAAAATCCAGCCATTTAAAACCAATTTTAAGTCTCTTTTTACTTACTCCACCCATTTCCAGAGTGACACTTCCTATGTCAGAAGGGTTTTAAACCATTGTCTGCTTCCATGGGGTCATTTCCCCTGGCACTGCCGGTGGTGAGCTGAGAATTGTCTTCACTCCCAATTCCTGCTTGAATTGCTGCTGCAGTCATTCTGCATCCCTGCCCTCCGAGGCAGGAGGAGGATGCAGGGTACAGCATTTGGCACTGCATGGCCTTGAGGAGCCCAGGAAGCTCCACCACGTTCCCATGCCTGGCTCCAGCATTTGGCCACCCTCCTCAAAGAGGACTTTTACCAAATATCTGATTGCAACTCCCTTTGCTGCAGTGGGATCCAGGCCATGACTCTGTCTCACTGCTTTCTGCTCCCCATGCATGGACCAGAGCCATCGTGGCTGTTCTGTGGGGACAGGTTCACACAACTGACCTCCAGCCTGTCGCTGATCCAAGACATGCAGCAATGTAATTCTGACAAGTTCTGCTAGGAAACGTATCTCATGCCTGTAGTTTCAGCCATTTTACTGCTTTTGGTGTTGACAGATGCTAATTAACAGCACAGGGCACAGTACAGCACGCTAACCCCAGGCTGACAGCGGCAGCCTCTGCGTTGATCCATTCGATGGGGAAGCAGCTGGAGTGAACGGAGCCAACGCCAACAAACTGCTCCCATTGAGAAAGCCACCTGGGATGGATGCTGCTGCACGGACACCCACAAAACACACCGCCACGGGCAGGTCCTGCTCTGCACCTGGGAGGCAGTGGCTGCATTTTTAGGTTGGAAATGAGACATTTCTTCTCAGAAAGAGCAGTCAGGCATTGGGACAGGTTGCCCAGGGAAGTGGAGTCACCTCCCTGGGGGTGCTAAGGAAAGGCTGGACGTGGTGCTTAGAGACAGCGTTTAGTGGGTGACATTGGTAGTAGGGTGATGCTTGGACCGGCTGATCTTGGAGGGCTTTTTCAACCTTAATGATTCTTTGATTTTCCAGCATGTCACCCTTCCCCAAAGCTCCTACCAGCATCTCCTCGGCTTGAGGAGAGCATTTGTGGCCTCGGGTTGCCCTCTTGTGGCGCAGCTCAAGTGAGATATTGCAGCCGCATCCAAAGATATTCAACATTTCCTGCAACCCCCCAGGAAGTGCAGTTCTCTACATCATGTGTTCAGACCTACTGACACGGATTTGTGCTTCTCTTACCTCCCTGCACGGTTTTGATGTTGCGTGCAGACCGGCAGCTGAGGTCTGCTGCACTGAGCTGCACCCACTCTGCGGCACGGAACAGCATCCTCAATGCTGGTTTTCATCAAAACAATTTAAAAAAAAAGTGCATAAGGCGATTGGATTTCCAATAACAAATCAAGCCAAAAAGCTATTTAAAAGTTTGTTTTTAAGAAAACATCAAAACAGCCTATGCTTTAGCCAAGAACTGAACCAAACAGTTATCCTTGTCCTTCCCCAAATAAGCCCTATGAAACACTAGGTCCTTTCAAACCAAAAATGAAAGTTGTACCACAGAGGTTGCTTGTTCTCACCTTTACCCTTTCCAGTTACAAAGACCCTTCACCTTTTATTGGGCTGGCCCCTGTTTAAAGCTAGTTTTTTTTTGTTTGTTTGTTTTTTGTTTGTTTGTTTGTTTGGTGGTTTTTTTTTTGTTGTTTTGTTTTTTGTTTTAGAAAAAAACTGGAATTATTGTTCTCCTCGCCCAGCAGTACATACTTACTGGTGAGAGCTTGATAACAGCAGTAGCGGTCAGGGCCCACTCAAGCTGTTACTCAGGCAGGTAGTTTGAGCCACAGCCCTTACAGAGGCGAGTTAAATACATCCCTACAGGGCTGATGGGCATTGCCACATCTCATGCCTTTGGAGCCAAGCTCCTCACCTCCTAGGTGATGCATCACTGCAGCGAGCACGCTGGATCAAGTGCATCACCTCCAGTTTATAGGTGCTTCCCCGGGATGCTTTCCCCCAACACTGGGCCAGGCCACACAGCTCCTTTTGTATGCTGCAGCACAATCTCAAGGGCCACCACATGGGGTTGGACCAAAGACATCTTCAATTCGGTGTCAAGCATCTACTGTGAGCTCCCACCAACCCATCCAAGAAACACAAGGTTAAAAACCAAACAGAACGAAGCCACAAAGCCTGCAAATTCAGTTACAGTCACAATTTAGTGAGAGACGTTTGACAAACAAACAAAACCTATGAGGGAAATGGCCAGGTAACTAACCCGTTTCCCCCAGGCTATGCAGCCTCTAGGTTGAAGCAGGTTTCTCTTCATTTATCAAGCACCAGCTCAGTACAGAGCCCAAAGGACAGAGCTGCAAGGACTGGGTTGTATGGGAGGTAAGACCAGATGATTTAAGAGCTGCCTCCAGCCCTGAAATCTGCTAATAGGCTTGGAATTTCAGAGAAACAACAGTTCCAGTAAAATCAATGGCAACACACTTTGATGAAAGGCTCGCTCCTAAGAGCCAATCTGTCTTTTTCCAGCACATCACAAGCACACCAAGTGCTTCAAAAAGCCACCAGTGCTCCAACTTTTCTTTAAGCTGGTCTCAAAGTGAGAAGCATATTTAGAAGCCTGAGATGCTACAGGAGCCAGGAGTGCTCTGCTGCCATCTCCAGTGCACAGGGCAAAACCACACACAGAAGACCATTATGTGCCTCATCTGCTGGCAAATGCCACGTGCGTTTTGCAAATTAGAAAAACCTGCTGGCATTTGCTACAGGAGAAGATCAGTGACTTATGCTGATGTCCCTAAGCAGCATCTCCTCTGTCACTGCTGGGGAACGCTGCTCTGGCCCTGAGGTTACTTCTTGCTCCCCAGCTTGGGCACTGCCCTCTCTGCTCACACAGGAGGAGAGGTCACGGTGCTGATGTTGATGTGCACGATGTTGTGGTGACAAACTGAATGGCACAGGCAGTCATCCATGGAGAGCTTCTCTCACATACACAGCACCGAGCTCCCAGCAGGAGGACACAGGTGGCTTTTTTTTTTTCTCCTGGGCTTTGCCCATCAATTAACCAAACAAGACACCCTAATCAGTCAGGCACATGTTTAGACCAGAGCTTCACATTCCAGCTGGCCATCTCCTCCATCCTCCCCTCCCAGCAAGCAGACTGAGGGCCACAAGGATTTGAAATAACCCATGGAAAAGCACTACTCAGGCTACATCATGGGGGAACACTCCAGCCACCAGTAGCAGCACAGCTGAGGGGCCAGCAAGGACAGGGAGTGGGGATAAAGAAACTTTGGAATGCCTCAAGTTCACATCTTCACCACCAACCCAGTATCAATTTAACTTGGTGCCCAACAGCTTATTCAACTGCAAGGATTTTTATAGTTATAACAAAATTGGAAATCTGGCATGTTAATGAAATCCAGGTCACAGAGCGGTGAAGATAACAAACAAGCCATCGTTATGCTCAGTGGCACTAGTCCCCCCAGAGCACCACCAAGACTTGGAGCTAGGAAACAGGGATAGACATTCCCATAGGGGAAAAAGCCTCCTGAAACCCCATAGGAAAACCTCCAGCCCCTGGTCATCCCAATGTGCAGGACTGTGCCCTGTGCCACCAGGGCACATCACCCAGTCTCAGCTTACCTGCACACAGCCAAACACACACCCACTCTTATGCCAGCAATCCCAAGGAGCCAACAGAAGGTGCTGAGCCCCCCACAGCACCTCACTGGGACACATCTCATCCCCCACAGCACTCAGGAACAAGTGCTAAAGCCCACCTCCAGCTTCCCCCAGCTGGTGGCAATTCATCCCACATCAGAGCACACAGCTTTGTGACTCAGGGCACCTGTGTCATTCCCAGTGCCATCTGCTCTCCATCCTGGCTCCTAAAACACCCTTTTTATTTTTCTCTCAGGTGTCACTGCACCTTCTGTTGCACTGGGCATGGCCACTCGCACCCCCTGCACAGACATGCATGGAGCACAACGCTGCTGTCCCTGCACGAACCACTCAGCCACGCTGTGAACAACCCATCAGTTCATTTTTAATTAGCTCTTTGCACATCTCTAACGCTTCCTTTCCAGGCTATCAGAGCAGCTTACAAGAGTGAAAGGCCCCAGGTGCTCCCTAGAGCTGCTGAGCAGCACAGCATGGCGCAGGCACCAGCTCTAACCCCAAAAACAGCTGCTGGGGCTGAGCCCTGGCTCTTGGCTGCACCATGCGCACCCCAAGATGTGGGCATGCTGCATGTGGCTCCTTGGAGCAGTAGCTACACGCCAGCTCCATGTGATAGCAAGCCACTCACAGACTAGACAACAGCAGCAACCCCTTTCCTCCCCTCCACTTTTTATTTTTTTTTTTTTTTTTTTTTTTTTTAAAAACAAATTTAATTTATAGATTTTTTCCTTTTGAGCCACAAGTTAAGGGGACACGGGGCACATCTCTGCTGCGGCTGTTCCTCACTCACTCCTGCTGACAGAGAAGGCCGCAGATCACCTTCCCTCCTGGGGCAGGGACAGGCCTTCCCCTGGGTCCCTTCACCATGGCTACAGGGGTTGAGGAAGCTTCCACAAGTGATCAGAGCTCGTGCCTAGCAGAGAGACACAGGGTTTCATCCAAGGCTGTTCTTCTGTAGCTCCTTCTGAAGGGAACCGGACAAGAGTTCACCAGAGGGGATCCTGAAGCAGGATCTCTTCATACACATGCACAAAGGGAGCGTGGGACAGGAGACACCACTGCTGTTTCCTGGCCTCTTAGAAACCAGGACCTCCAGCTGACACCAGCACGGCCCGCCATACCTGCCAGCTGCTCTTCTTCCAAGCTTTTTTTGTGTCTCTGTGGGTCAGGCTGATGCAAGAGCCAACATCTGAAGCTCCCTGTCCCCACATTCCCCTTTTCCTCCAATTTCTGGCCTCAGCCCACCTTGCCCACATCAAGCAGCCGGTGCCCTGAGCCTCGTGCGGGAAGTGCTGTTGGCCCAAATGAAGCGTAACGTGCCGGGCTGTCCCTAACAATGGGCTCCTCTGTTTGGCTTTCCCCCCGAGGGTTATTATAGCCGGCGTTTATCTTGGACCAGGGCCAAAACACGCATTAGTGCTCCTCATCCTGTGGGTTTCTGCACACAGCTCGAGTGAGCGTAGGGGGTTTACGGCCACCGGGCCAAGCTGGGGGAGAGGTTTTCAGGGGGTTGAAATCTTCTTCCTGCACATGCATTGCTCAGTGAAACGGGGAAGGTGAGGACTGGCCCCATCTGTGCACAAGGGACAGGTTCAGGGCTCTGCCCCACAGTCCCAACTGTGCTACGGGGTTGTGCAAAAAGTCATTTTGTTTTCTTATGTTGGGAGGATGATACTCAATCCCCCTCATACATATTTTGGGGCTTAATGAGAAAGGTTCCTGCTGTCCTGGGAGGATGGATGTGCCATGGTTGGAGAAATGCTTCCATGCCTGGTACTGTAGACACATCTCCATGCCAGGCACTGTGTGTGCCATTTCTCTTTCTTTCCACAGAGGCCCAGTACAACTCAGGCAAAGCTAACACCCCAAAACCTTCTCCCTTTCCATCCCCAGCCCAAAGAAGCTGCTGCTGTTCCTACCAACCCCACCAGGGCAGCTCCTGCCCAAGGTCAGAAGACCTCGAATTTCTTTCTGCAGCCCCAAAAGAAGCACCATCAGCAGGGTGCTGGGCAGTTGCAAGCACGGCTTGCAGGAGGCACAGGCACAACACCAAGCCATGCCGCCACTGTGTCCCCTGTGTCAGCCGGTGCTTGCCACAGCTCCAGCATGTTCCTGGCTGAGCTCTGACCGTCATACAGCCTGCATCTGCTCCCTCTGCTGGGCTGTAATTAGGAAACAATATTATTAAAACTCATTCCCATCTCCGCTTTCCTTTCATCTCCCCTCCTTCTTGTTGTTCATCTATTATCCTCCCTCCACAGCCTGTGGCCTTTGGACTGCATGCTGATGAGCCCTTGTTTAGTCTAATCGGCAGTGCTTGTTAATGGTGCTCTAAGTGCAGTTTGCAACCACCTGCTCTGCGTTTGCTTCCCCCAAGTCCTGGCCTCAGAGCCAGCTCAGCTCCTCTGCCCCAGCCCCTGTTTCTGCAAAGTCACAGGGGTTAATGCTGCTTTCGTACTGAGATGCGTATGAGCACCAGCCCAAGTGGAAGCCATGCTCTGCCAGCACTGAGCAGAGGGCTCTGGGGGGGAAGGTGGAGCAGAGGAACCAGAGGACCGTTGAGGAAGTGTTTTGGGTCTGGTGGAGCTTGGCAAGAGACCTCTCTTGTGCCCCTCTGAAGGAGGACATCAGAGTTTGAGCTACCAAAACTGCACACTCCAGGGGGGTAACAGCTCCTAACATCAGCAGCATGATTTTGGGTAAATCACTGCATCTAGGCTTTCCAGATGAAGTTTTGTACCCATCTGTATAGTCTTCACTACCCTTACTTGTTTCCATCAGGAGCATGGTCAGAGCTGGTGGCAGTACCTGAGATTCCTCTCAGGTCATCTCCCCCTGCAGCCGTCCATGTGCCACCCCTGGGTGCTGGGTGCTTGCTGTAATATTTCACACAGCAAGGATTTTATCTTTGATTCATATATTGTACAGTCAAATTTCAAGTCTGAAGTGTGGGCCCAACACCCACAAACAGAAGTCCCTCTGCTGAATTCATCGAGTGGGAAGAAACAGATGGGAGCTGATGACAAGTGGTGCTGCTGGAGGGGAAGGGGAGAATCGGGTGGCTCAAGAGCAGAGGTGCCCTGGTGGAGTTACTGAACCAGAGAAATGGATTCTCCTCTCTGCAAGACAAAGGGTGACAGCAGAGCTGTAGGAGATGAGCACTATTTATACAAGGCACTCTAGAGCATGCCAAGATGTCATTGCAACCCAGGTTCGAAGGCTCAGCAGCTTTGCACACACTCTGCAGCACAGCAGTGATGCTCTGAGCTCCTGCAAGGGGCTGGGCATGGGAAGCGGCTCGGAGCTGCTGGAAGAGCAGCTGGAAGCCATCCAGCCCCAGCACAAGAAACACGTTTAGGGTGCAAAGCACAGTTTCCCTGCAATACAGGTGCTTGGGTGGGTAAACCCGACTCCTTCCCATGGACCGAGCAGTGCTCCCTCTGCAGCAGATGACTTAGGTTGGGTTTTGAAGGCCTCTCTCATTTCAGTGTCTGTGCTGACTGTGAGTAGAAGGAAAGATCTAGAAGCTGAGGTTGCTTTCAAAGGAAAAGTTAGTAATTATTTACAAAAACAACAAACCCATATTGAAGACCGCTGTACAATTTCCCTACCTAATTTTCTCCTTTTGTTTGGCTTCAGCTGGATGAGAACCTCTGTCTCTAACCACTGTGAGCCATCAGCTCCCAGTGACAGGGTGCTTGGAGACGGTTTGCTGGGAGCTGCAGAAAGCAATTTGCCAAGCACAATGCTGTCTTTGAACCTAGTAACTTGCAGACAATAGTACTCTTTTACATGCTAATAGATAGCATTGTTCTTCAAATGGCTGACATTTATAGCAATATAATATCTCTGTCGAAAAGCATGCCAGTAATGGGCACAACTTCCCAACGTGAGTGCTGAGGAAGCAGAAGGATGGAGCAGGAATTAATATATGAGATTTATGACTGAATTTCACTTTAGGTTTCCTCCAATCGCTCCCATTTCCTTCCTGTATTTCAAAACTGGTGACTGCTCTGAAAGGTAAGTCACAAAAAAAAATCAGGGTAAATATAGCTGCAAACGGAGATGGGCTGTAAATCAGCAGCATCCACCTGGAGGATTTGTTGGCTGGTATCCAAATAAAAAATCAGGGACAGGCCTAAGCAGCCCTGCTTGATGTCAAAGAGAGACAGCAGGCTGGAATAACCACCTGGAGAAGATGTTTGCTTGAACTAGATGAATTATTAATAAACTTATTGATATTTATTATTGTTCTTAAGCAGTCTGTCTCACTCCACATGTTAAAATGGTTTTTGGTCCTTCCTTATTATGTCTAGTAAGTACTTGTGTCCAGATGTGAAATGAGGAGACGTTTCCCCTGGGGATGGTACCTAAATCATGGTGTGACTGGCTCTGTGCTCTCCTGCTGGCTGCACTCCCTGTCCCAGCCATGAGGACCCACCTCCATGTCACCAATTGCCTCTTTGTATCTCAGAGGGAATTGCTGGGCATTCTGCAAGTGAGCCCTTGGTTTTGTTAAACTGTCTGGTTGTTGCCTTACTGTGGTGAGAGGTCTCAGGCCTGTTCCCAAATCCACATTCCCCGCAGGCATCCTGTGCTGGTCCTGCTTGCTATGGCTATGCAGCTGCAGTAGAGCAGGTTCTCACATATGTGCATCAAAACCTTTGTAATATTGTTTGTATTACAATAAATGAGACCTTAACCAAGGGCTGCAGGACTGCATTGTTCTGTCTTAACGGCCTTGGCTTCCTAAACCCTCGGAGTCCCTGCCCTGAAGTGGGCTCAGCCAAGCTGATAGATGCCCAGAGGTGGAGCAGTGTGTGGGGCAGGAGGTGGGGATCGGAAACCTGCCTCTCTGCCTCTCTGCCCACCAGAGTATACCCCTTGTTCGCATGGGGCAAGCATCTTATGGGTGGCAGGTCAGCTCAGGATGTCACTGAAAAACCTATGAGGAAAAGACATGCAGCAGCTCTAAGGGGACAGACGAGGTGAAGTGCATGTGGATGAGGAGGCAGAGGGCAGAGCTGGCACTTGACCCCAAAACCCAAGGGACTTCTTCTGGGTGTTGGGTCCACGCATCCAAACAGCCTTGCTGCTACATTCCCAAAGGAGAGGAGGACCTGGGAAACAGCAAGCCTTACATTCCTGGTGCTAGTTCTTGGCTGAGACAGGAGCAGAAATGTTGTCGTGATGTCTACTGAATAAATATGTGCTACTGTTGCTCGCATTTGTCTTTACAGTTTGGAGGAGATGCAGATGGCCCTTTAAATACTTGCAAGGCCTGCAACTTTTCCAGAGCATTTTTTTCCCCCTTTTCTTCCAAGCTACTTGGCTCCCTACAGTAATTAATATTATCTAATGGGGGGAGAAGCAAAGCAAAGCCTTCATATTTGAGATTATTCACACAAACAAAAATGTAAACAGCTGTCTGAGAGACAGGAAAGAAATGGGCTCTGGGACAGGGCCTGGGGGGACTGCACTGCCCACAGCCACAGCAGAAGCCAGTGCTGGGTGCTTGGTGCAGGCCTCAGGGCAGTGATCCTGAACAGCCACAGCCTCCTCAGGGAGCGAGGCCACCACATCTGTGGGGTTTTGTTCCCTGGAGCGCCTCTGATCCCATAAATACAGGTCCTCTCCCACGCTGCCGTGTCAAGGCCCAGCACCATGCTGAGTTGGGCTGGAAGTCCTCAAGGACTCAGGAGATCACGAGGAGAAAACTCCCCCCCACCAACTGCAGCCGTTTGGCTTTGGATCTGTTCCTGGATAAAGGAGAGCAGGATCGTAATGCTGGGTGATTTCAGGACAGGTTGGAAGGATGTCTCTGGGGGTGATCATCAGTTTGGCTCTGCGGCGGCAGGTGGCCCTGGTCGGGCGGCCCCAGCAGAGGCCCCAGCACAAGCGTCCCTGGCTGCAGAGCATCTCTGTAATGAACTGTGCTGGGAGCTGATGCCCTGCACCATATTTTTGAAGCATTAATGACGCATTTCCTTTGGTGTTCCCACGTCTGTCACCCTCTGGGAACAGTAGCCCCCTCCTGTGGGTCTCTATTATTCATGATGACTTTTGTTAAATTTTGAAGCGGTGCTTTTGCTCCCATAACACTCTTAAAAAAACAATCTCTTTTTCAAGAGGTTCAACAACAAAAGCTTATGCCTCTGGGGCTGAGGAAAAAAAAAAAAAAAAAATCCATGGAGACATTTGACTGGTGCTGGCATCTGTGGGGCTCTTTGCAGGGAGAGGGACCTGGGGCGGGGGGTGGAGCAGCAGGGATGGTGGAAGAGGAGAAGACACCTGCAGGAGGCTGCTCCCAGAGAGCCCACAGCAGAGGACAATATAGCAGGCAGTGCTGTGAGCACTGACTGCTGGCTGGGGAGGCTGGGGGAATTAATGGGTATATACACTGCAAGAGGTCCGCAGGAGTCTGTCGTAGCAGACGCGGATTTCTCTATGGCTGTGTGATTTTGAGCAACCCAACAGGGACCCTCAGATCCCAGGGAAAAGCAGAGCCCTACATTTGCTTTAAGCAGAAAGACAAAGCCATGGTTTTACAAGGAGGAATCCCCACTTCCCCACTTCCTTTCTTTCCTTGAAGTTGGCCAGTCACTCAACCACTTGAGCACAATGACCAAACAACTTACATTAAGGCATACATTTGGGGGGAGGGGGTGTGTGTGCATGACAAGTCTCCTGTAGAAGTCAGGGCGCTTGCTCTTGCTCTGGATACTGCCAAAGGGCATGGGGAAGAGCTGGAGCAGGAAGAGGGGCTGCACTTCTTAGCAAAAACCGAGCAGCAGCAAGTTACCAGATACCATCTTGTTTTCAGGGCTCTCATGGCCAAAGTGGGTCACCAGGCACAAGTGCTGCCTCTCTGCTCCCCTTTCTCAGTGTCAGAGCTGACAGCCAGGCTGGCTTTAAAACCACTCCATTTATTAATGGAGTATTTTCTCTGAGATGGGATCCCTTTCACAATTTTCCTTGCAAGTCCTGATGGTGGTTAAATAATAAGAGTGGATAAATCTTGGGAATACCAGCTACATACTTTCTAGTGCATAAACGTGTGTGCAAACGTGAAAGGCTCTTTTGAGTCCAGACACCTTCTTTATCTGAAGAGCTGGTGATGACCCTTGTGCTGCCACCATTCAAGACCTCTGTGCCTCATAAGCCCTGAAGAACAAAATAATTCACATGCTCTGAGTGGATTCTGGTAATAGGGGTGAATGTCATTGTGTCTTGCTTTTCTCAGGATGGAGTCTTGGTAGCAGAGGCAGACGGTTTTAAAGCAATGCTCCACTGTCTGTGCTCACAGACCTTCTCTGAGCTGCTCAGACAGACATTTTGGGTGAGACCTGGCAGAGGAATTTTGTTCCAGCTGGGAGAGAAACTGGAAAGTTTCAAAATTCTCTGTGAGAGACTGAAAAAATATTTAGTGCTTGGTCAAAAAGATTTAAATAATTAGAAACATTTTTTTGTTTTCATGTTGATTCATTTTATATTCTAAAATTAGATATATAAAAAAATGTTTCAGAATGGAACAACTCAAGGAAACTTGTTCCAAAAGTTTGGGAAGAGGATGTTGTGACTTGGTAGGAGCAATGTGTTTCTTCTTCTGTCCCTGACATGACATTTTTGTCAAGTGGACAGGCTTTTGATGTAGAAATGGACACTGTCTTTTGATGTTTTCATTTTGACATGCTTGCATTGGCCGACAGAATAAGGACTCGGTTTCCTCTCTTTTTCAAGCACCTGCACCTATTTAAATGAGATCTGCACTCCTGCTATTTGCAGGCAGTATAGGCGAGATGCCGTGGGCACCATCACCATGGATATTCCTTGCACAGGCACGACCGTGCCGACAGAGAAGCCGTACACTGCAGGGAACACACTTTATATAACTTCAAGGCTCAGGGAATGTATCCCAAGTTTATGTTAGACACCGAGCAAAGCTGTTGGCTGTGCACAAATGTCCATGTTGCCTGTGTTACCCATGGGCTGCAGGACACCATGGTGCATGGGCGATGTGCAGGTGATGCCCAGGGGCTCTCATGTCTCTGCTCTCTGCCTCCAGCACTGTGATCCAGCCCCCCACGGCCGACCTCCCCACTTGCTCATACTTATGGTGTGAGTAATCCACAGCGGGGCACAGAGCCTGCAGGCTGACCAGAGCAGGGTCAGGACTTGCTGCTGTTTCCACAGCTCCGGCTTGATTGCTCCCTGTTGGGTTCAGACCCAAAGGGAGCCAGGATCTGGCTTGTCATTTTCTGAAGCACAGCAGCGTTCTGCTGATACTGCATCAGCAAATGGATTTGAAAGGAGAAAGAAGCAGATTAACCCTCTTCTAGCACAGCCACCCAACACAGGGGCATCGTGACACTTTCTCCAGAAGGCAACGTCTATGCCAGCAAGCTAAGGGTTAGCCAAGGCGTGGATATAAGCTTCCCAGTCCACCTGTCCTGTGCATTTTTTGCCCCACTGAGCTCCATCATTCAGATGGCCTCCCAAGAGACAGCTGGGGATGTCTGCCATGCAATGGCGTGGTTGTTGCCCAGCCCTACCTGATGCTATCTGCCCAGGGGGCTCGAAGGGACAGCTTGGTCCTGTGTACCCCCCCGAGATTTTGCCTGTATGGTGATGGGCAGTGTGAGCCCAGGCCTGCAGACAGAACCTCCTGTGGCCCTGATCTTTGCTCAGCAGTTTTTTTTTTGTTTTGTTTGTTTTTTAATTATTATTATTTATTTTATTTTATTTTACTATTTTATTTTGAGAAGTTTAATCAGCTGCTCTACTTTCTCAGCAACAAACAACAAACGGTGCCCTATAACAACGTTAGGGAAGCGCTGCCACAGAGAGATTCGACAAATAAATCCTCAGGACCTTCCCAGAGGTCTGGAAAGGTTTTGTTTATTTGTTTGGTTGCTTGTTTCCCTTTCGTGGAGATGAGAGAAGGGGAGCGTAGGAAAGCGCTGCTGATCCTAAGGATAGCCACTCCTTCAGAGCCCGATGTTGGGCTTCCCGAACTGAGGGGGGGCAACCCTTGAGCTGCTGGGGCACACGTCAGGCCTCGAGAAACACCTGGGCAGGCCCTCTGGGAGGGCTGTAACACTCAGGCATGCAGCCAACAAATCTGCAGCCTTTGAATTCAGCACTTTCCCCCACCACCAAGCCAACACAGGCTTTGTTCGCCTGTGGACAGCCCAGTTTCCACTGCATAAACCCAGCCCCCTTCTGCCTTAGCGTGAGGCACCACCAGGACTGTTATTTCTTTAAACCAAAGCAAAATTGATGTCTTTTGTCTCCCTTTTTATGAAAAAATTGGTCTGCCCAGCTGCCCGTGGGGTTGATCCTGGAGCTCAGCCCGTGGCTGGAAGCTGTGGGGCTTCCTGGGGCGGCCACGCTGTGCTTCACCTTCTTCCTCCTGCCTTTGATGTGCGTTTTGTTGAGGTGATGGACGCAAAAAGGAAACACGTTACCAAGGCAATGGAAGGAAAACCTGAGCCTCAAATTACAGATTTCTTCTCCAGCAAGACCTGGAGGGGATGGGGGGAGCGAAAAGCACGCCTTGCTGTTGGCTTCAGCAAGAGCTGTGTGGGGCTGAGTGGAGGACTGAGCACCCCACGCTGCTCACCCTGGGGCCTGTTACCTGTCACAGAGGGATTTTGTCTTTTTTCTGCAGTTTTTCAGGGTTTTTGTGGGCAGCTGATCCTATATCCATGCCACTGTGCTGAGGTAGGCCCTACAGTGGGATCTGGGGGGATGTTGTGCTGCACAGGGGACTCAGCCCAGGGTCACGCTGCCCCGGGTGGCCAGCCGCCTTCTCCCGGAGCAGGGATGCAATTCCCAGCCTGGGAGCCTTGGGTAGGAGTTGGGGACCTCTGGCTGGCCGTGTCCCACCACCAGGCCTGCCTATCTGTCCGCAGAGTGCTGTCACATCGTGCTCGGAGGGCTTGGGCTGGGAGGCAGATGTTGCACAGCTGTGCACTGTGTGGAGCAACACTGCCATGCAGCGGCCGCTGCCGTCCCCTCCTCAGGGGCTGGCGCCTCGCTGGATGACAATTCAGCCATTTCCCAGGGAAAAGGATCATGCCTGGCAGTCTTCTTTCCTCAAAAGCGATGTTTGCCACAGGGGGAATCACCTGTGGTTGAAGAGGAGGGAGATGTTAGCAGCTGTCCAGCAAGAAGTGTATTTTTCCAGCATATTTAGCTTTCTTTAAAAAAAAACGTCTCATAGTGCTGTCACAGCACACGGCCGCACCACAGGGTGCTGGGGGCAGAAAAGGGACAACAGGGAAATGGTGACACCTGGCACAAAAAATATCCCTTTTCCCAGGTGGTATGGCAGCATCCAGCGTGTAACAAGCTACACACTTATAGTAAGAGCCCAAACCCCTCTATTATGGCTTGAATAAATGTGAAATCACAGCAGTTTAGTGAGAATCACCTGGGAAGGAAGAAGGAGCTCAGACTTTAGCAAAGAGAAGTAATTTGGGCTGTTTGGATTCTGTAAAAAGACTTGAGGGGGTTATAGCAGGGCATCAGCTCCACGGGACCTTCCAGGTGATGGGAGACTCAGCTGGGACCAAAAACGATTCCTGGATGTGTGAGAGGGGAAATGGTGCGCAGGAGGTTGGAGAGGATTTTGCATTTTATGGGGCCAGGGAGACTGATTTGGGAATTTTGCAGCCAGTTCAGGTGTCTGCAATTAAGAGAGGGTGTTGGAGGGTGTTGAAAAGAGCTGCAAAAATGACTGAAGGGATGGAGAACCAGCCATACACAGGGAGAACTTAAAGACCTCCATCTGCTTACATTATTAAAAAAAGAGCTTGAGAGGTGACTTGATGACAGCGGATAAATACCTGCACAGGGGGGAAAGGCTGGGTACTGCAGGTTCTGTAACCTATAAGGGAGAAAAACACAAAGGGGCGGCCGGAAGCAAGGGCCAGACGAAGTCAAACTGGAAATAAATCACCTCATTGTTTTTTTTTTCTAAATAAAATAAAATAAAATAAAATAAAGAAACACAACAAAAACAGATCTCACATTTTGGAACAAATCCAAAGTAAATGGTGGTTTTTTTTTTTTTTTTTTTTTTCATTCTCGGTGCCTTGAAATGAAGGAATGAAGGCAGGGGTCTTTTCTGAAAGGCACGTGTTAGCTAAGGCTCAAGGTAGTGTTTAATGGCCAGGGCCTCGTGCGGGGCTGGTTGGGTTAAACGGCTGCGGGGCTGTGCTCAGCCTGCAGTGCCGTCAGGAGGGACACCCCAGCACATGTGTTCAGGCTTATCCACCAGGCTGCTAATAACGGACATTAACTCGGGAGGAAGGATGTAGGCAAGAAAAGAGGGAAAAATCCACTTGGGCCTTTGCATTTTGCTTATTTGCTTTAAAAAAAATATATAAAATCACAGAGTATCCAAAGCAACCCCTTTGCACAACCACCTGCTTGTGCAGAGCAGCTGGCTGGGGTCTGGTCGGTCGGAATAGCCACTTGTGTGTGGACAAGTGGCTGTCCCACGTTAATTAAATCAGTTTAAGAAGGGGTTTGCTGTGCTGATGCAGAATGAACAGATAACCACCGCCCTGAGGCCTGTCAGGTTGAAATATCAGATCTGGCTTTTGGTTGCTCATCGGGTCTTTTGTCCTGGAGCATACAGGAGCCTCTTTGCTCCATCTCTTCTCACCCATGCTCGTGGTCCTGTTCACACCCAGGTCAGCTAATTGCCCTTCAAATCCTAGTTCCTGGATTGGGCAGCCCAGAGCAGCCGGTCCCCCAAAATCACGTCTGGGTTTTGGGATGTGGCAGTGCCTGGCTGTGGCTTCTCCACACAGCAGCGAAACTCCCCACGTGATGCTGAGCGCCCCAGAGCTGTTCCCCACCATCAGTACGAGCCCCAGCCTTGGTTCAGCCCCGTGGGGATTCATTAAAACAGAGGCGTGTGGAAAAATGGGAAACAAAAAACCTGCTCTGTTAAATTTGGGCTGCACCCCCTCCCCTTCCCCCAAGCCCTGGTCCCTGCATCCCAGGCAGTAATGCGCTTTCAGCATTGGCAACAAAACCCAAGCCCTGGAGTGAAAGGCAAAATGCTTGTACATGGCAGAAAGTGGGAGAGATTGAAAGTGTTACTGGTGCTTTAGGGTGGGTAATAGCAGGAGATTTGCTGACAGGATCTGGAAAAAAAAGCCCTTTTTTTCAAAGGAACTGTATAATCCCTGGTAGCTCGGTGTCTCACGCTCAGGGACTTGCCTGCTCGATGTGCTGTCAGACAAGGGAAGGATTTGCTGCTCTCTTCTGTGGATGTGCAGTACAGAAGCTCTCCCACACTGCTTTTCTAAATCACATTTGAAGGGATGCTCTGCTGTTCCAACCGAGCGACAGAGCTGCTCCCGTCTGTGCCCCACATCGCAGAAATAATCCGAACTGAAAAGGGAGCAGAAAGCAGCAGCCACGGAGGGATGCTGCTGAAGTCAGGAGCGCAGCATCCCCAGGGCTGCTGATGGGAGAGGGGCTGGGGTGATGCTGAGGGCTGTGGTGAGAGGAAAAAGCTGGAGGTGAGGGAAAACATCTGGGTGTGAAACATGGTTTGTATTTGGGAACAATGCTTCCCGTGGGGCCAGCAAGCTACCCCAGGCAGCCCGCAGAGAAGCAGGAGTGTGGGTCCTGCTGAGATGACCTTGGTAGGAAAAGATGGACAAAGAAAACCCACCTCCTCCTCCAAAACCCCCAGATTTGACCATCGCTGGCCTCATTTAGCTCAGCCCAGGAGCTGCTGGGAGTGGTAGAAATGCTGTAAAACAGAACCAGCCCCAAGACTGTCCTGAATTAAAGCCCGTTCCCTGGAGCATGACGAAGCGGGACAGACCTTGCTGAGCCATGGGTGCAGCTTGGGCTGAGCCGTGCCGGCCTCTCCAGCTGGGAGGCTCCTGCCCAGGTCTTGCTCCAGTGCTGAGGAAGGCACCAGGAGCCTGGGGGCCATGGTGGTGGCAGTTCCAGTGCCACCAACTGCAGCTCCACAGGGGGCCCAGCTGCAGGCAAAGCTGTGTTGGCAGCAGGAAGTGGAGAAAGCACTTCAGGAGAAGCAATTTTTATTAGAGAATGCAGTTTTGCTGAAATCAAACCCTTTTGTGGGAGCACGTAGGAAATTATTGACAGGGAAAGAAATCAGAGCCACTGATTTTGACCTTCAGAGGATATATAATTTTTTTCCAAAGCAATTTCAACGAGTTGCTTGATTTAGTTTTAACTTCCCTGCTCAGATTGATTTCATTTCAATCTTGCGAGGGCGCGAGCTGCTGTTTCCCGCATCGCCCCTTGGCACTGCGCGCGGTGCTGCACCAGCTGCACCCTCGGCAGCCTCCTGCTGCCGTGCTTCTGTTAGCACGGCAGACACAGTCACCCTCAATCCAGGCCCCTGAAAATCTTCTCCAGGAAATTTTGGATGGATTTGGAGATGAAAACACATTTCAAAGTGCCACAGTTTCCCATGGAACAGAGATCCCAGTTTCTGAGCAGTTTGAGTCAGCAGTGCAGGGCTGCTTCAATCCAGCCTCTCAGAGAGCAGTGATGAACATATGCAGCAGGCAATTTATTCGGTCTTTTACATGTGCGGGAGATTTTTGATGTGAAAAGGAGCTTAGCTTTCCATTTGTATGACCTTGATGTACTTAAAGTCAAACCACTCTTTAAGGGCTTACAGAATTGGGACCTAGGAGTGCTGCCTGCACCACCGCCGCATCCCGCCCTGTGCCACCAGTGCTCCCCCCCGCGAGGGAGGAGGGCTGGCTGCTAATTGCATTTATTCAAAATGACGACAGACCTGTGCTCATGCTGGCTTTGTTTATGCCCAGGTTGGGAGCAGCGGCTGCGGCAGCGTGTGGCATTTCGCAGCCCCGTCGGCTGATGACTTGTGCTGCTGGCTGGGAAGTTGCAAGAAAGATGCCAGATGTTGGCTATTTTGGAGCAAGTGTGAGTTTTATTTCTGAAATACACAGATATAAAGCTATGTGCTCTGCCGTCTTCTTGTTAATGTTAGGCCTGATCATAAAAACAAGTATTTTTTAAAATGTTTTGTGTCCCAGCATACGTGCTGCTTACATCTTGCTTGGCCCTGGCTGTGAAAATAAAGCTGTGACTTTGGCTTCTGTTTTAAATCAGTTCCTGGTGAGGATCATTGTCCGAGCCGTGTGCTAGAGCCGTGCTGTGATGCATTCGTTCACGAAGGCTCTCGGGAATTCCGAGTCTCATCCATCACGCCTTGGATTGTTTGAGGATTTTTAAAAATGGTGAACGTGCATGTGGATTAATGAAACTATTCACCATGGAGGTGCAGCCTAGGGAATATAGCGGTGTTCCTAAAACCAGGGCAATGCTTTACAGGGCTCTGCAAGGAGGAGGGAGGGCAGGAGGAGACGCACCAGTTCCTACAAAGTTGCTGGGTCCGGCTCTGGAGCAGAGCTGGAAAAGTTCCCAGTGCCGCACAGGGGAGACCCTTTGCATTTAAATCATGATTTTCCCCCAAAAGATGACCCTGAAGTGCCTAAAGCTGCCCGTACCCTCTTGTGGCAGGAATTTTAAAGAGGGGGGCAGCCACCTGCCCTCACCCACCAGGCTGACATTTTTCCATGCCCCCATCCCTATGGGTGCTGTGCATGGTGCTGGCATTTCGGGGCTCTGCCTGCCCAGCAGCAGCCACAAATTCGGAAAATGCTTGATACACCTTGGCCTAATGGGAGTTGTGCAGCAAAATGCTGCTTTGGAAAAGAAGGCTGCTGAGAATATTCATTACTCCTGCATTGCAATTAATGATAATTAAAAAAAAAAAAAAAAAAAAGGTTTTGTCTCGTGAGTTATGTTGGGTGTCAGAATTAACATCTCATTGAACTATCAAAGCTTTCGAGCACTGGGTGGTGGAGGGAGAGAGGCTTGGGGCTTGCAAATAGGTCAGAGAAAGCCGGTTGCTAAATAGCTCACAGAAACTTTCCGCTGGGGAAGAAAATCTTGCTGATTTGATGGAATAGGAACAATTCCAGGGGGGATGGCGATATCCTCCAAACTTGTGCAAGAAGCAGGCAGGGCGGCTGGGCTGCCCCACACAACCCAGGCTGCTCTTTGTCAGCTCATTCCCCATGGTTCCACCACCTCCAATGCACACCTCTCACTTTCTCATCGCCAACTGAGGTCACGGAGAGGAGGGAAGCAGGACTGCTGCAGGGCAGCGCTGTGCCTGAGGAATGTCAAAGTGGATTTGGGTTTTGGGGTGCTCATTTTTGGGGGTTCACGATGGGCTGTGCAGCACTTGCAACCACAGCAGACATCACTGGGGCAAGCAGCAAGTCCTGTGGTGGTATCCCCATCGGCTGCTTCCCCAGCCCCTGCCCAGCACTGGGGGAATTCAGCCCCGTGGCCACTGGGTCACAGCATCATCACGAGGGCTCTGGGCCACCAGCAGGGCACGGGTGCCAAAGTTTTCTTTTTGCAACCCTTTCTAAGAACTCTCATCAGCCAGCGTGGAAGGGAGCCAGCTGGGCCAGATGTGCAGCAGCAGTCGCTGGGGTTGGGGCTCTCCTACATGCCAGCGGGCACTGGTCCCCTCCCGTGGGTCCTGCTGCACGAAGGATGCCCACGGATGCTGGCCCACATGGGGCCTCTTTGAGCCTCCTCCAAATGGGGTGATGGCATAGAGCTCATGGGAATGTGAAGACGAGAGGGGTCATGATTTGCTTAATATTATATTCTCTTCTGCTTGGCTGCTCCCCAGCAGGAGAGAATATATATTTTGGAAACCAGATGAGCCGATCCAGCAGACGACGCTGTGCTGCTCGTGCCTCCATCAAGAGCCAGGAGCTGGGTGCAGTGCCTGTCCTTGCAGCGCTGACTCGGGCACCAGGGCAGCCGCTGAAGCTGCCCAGCTTTTATTTAAAAGTAAGGAATTTCCTTGTGCTAGACAACCCGCTCCTTAACAATCGTTCCTCTACTCAGCTTCTTCCATCCCATTTGTGCAGACAATAACCTGGTGGGAAAGGCTGGGGGAGACTGAGAGCAGCAAACCGCCCCCTCTGCCAGCTGCGTGCCCCCGGCTGGGGGGAGCCCCCGCTCCCCGGGGCAGTGACCACACAAAGCCGGGCCCAGAAGGGTTTGTCTCCATGGGGGAAATGTCTCGGCGTAGCTGCTGGGGAATAATAATTATATTATGGGGCTGGAATAAAGCCCCATTCATTTCTGAGAAGAAGATGGATTTGGGGGAAGTGTAGCGAGTTACAGCGCCCAGAGCAGCCACGCTGACAGCATTTCCCTCCTAGACAAACCCAAAATACTGTGCTAGAGAAGGGGTCATGGCCTGGACGGTATGGTGGGCCCAGACGAGGCTGTCTAACCCCCAAGAGCCCCGTGTTGGCTCCCAGAGGAAGAAGAGGCTCCAACGCTTGTCCATGGACATCCCCATGGGATGGGGACGGGTGGCTGAGAGGTGGCTTGTGCCCCATGCCTTGCCATGATGCCCTTCATGCAGTGGGGTGTGAGGGGTGCATTGGGGTGTATGGGAATGTATCGGGGTGTAGGGGTGACCATGGCCCACCCAGCTCTGCCTGGCCCCCACAAGCTGCTCCACACCCTGGCGTTGCTCATGGAACTGTTTTCCCCATCCCGCGGATCTGTGAGGCACCAGGCTCGCAGTGTGTGTGAGGTAGCAGCGGCCCAGCGGGACACTGTTAATAATTAATAATTAATTAATATCCGTGTCCCCAGGCTTCCTCCCCCCGCAGGCCATGCTGCAGTAGCTCCTCGGGACAGGCCAAGGTGGCTCCCAACATCCAGCCCTGACAGGGCCGTGCGTGGGCCCGGCTTCGACGCCATGAGGGGGGGTTCCTGGTGGGGAACGGCCCCGGGGCCAGAGTGGGCACGGAGGGGAGCGGTGGGGTTCATGTGGGGGCTGTGCGGGGGCTGTGACAACATGGGGTGCTCAGGGAACGGGGGGAGCATCGCCAGGGTGGGGTGGGATCCTGCTGACAGCCCGCCTGGCGTCAGCATCAGGGTTGGTCTGCGGAGTCAAAGGGGGGCGATTAATTTTTAAGCAAGGGGTGTAAGGGAAGAGAAAATGAAATATGGAGATATGAAATATAGGAAAAGATAATGTCAATGTGAAGCACAGGGGAGTATAAAATATATAAAAAAACTATAAATACAAAGTAGACAAAAAAATAAAATACATGAAAATATAAAAGATATAAAGTATGACATATACAAAAATAAAAAATGCAGAATATATATAAAATATAAACCATAAACACCTAAAATATATAAAAAGATAAAATATATAACATGTGATATGTATAAAAATACAGGATAGAAACATATAAAATATAAATAACAATATAAGCCACAAAGAGATAAAATATATTTAAAAATATAGAAAAAAATCAAGTATGTGATTTTATGATTCTATGATCAAATATAGAAAAAGATCAAATACTTAACATGTATGTATGAAAATACAGAATATAAACATGAAATAAAAATATAGGCCACAAATACGCAAAATATATAAACGTAAAATATAGAAAAAGATCAAATATATGATTTTATGATCAAATATATAAAAAGATAAAATTGTATAAAATATAATGTATGTATATAATGTATAATATGTATAGTATGTATAAAAATAAAAACACAGAATATAAAATATAATATGTATAAAATAAAGAATATAAAAAATATTTAATATGTATATAAACATGTCAAATATTAGATATATAACATATGAACCATAAAATACATAAAGATATAAGCCATAAAGACGCAAAATATATAAAAATACAAGGCATAAATCCACAAAAAATGGGAAAAGATGACAAAGATAAGAATGTAAAATGCAGAAAAAGGCAAAATATGTCAGAAATACGGACACGGGCCCGTCGGACGCGCCCCGGGCAGGCCCGCCGCAGGCCGCCCCGCGTACAAAGCGCCGTGCCCAGCGCCCCCCCGCGCTCCCGCACCGCGCGCGAGGCCCCGCCCCTTTCCCCGCCCCCCGCGGGCTCCGATTGGCCGCTCGGCGCGAAGCCGGCGTCGACGCGGGGCCGGGC